>OX371264.1:30800331-31400331 GCA_947311025.1 Lypha dubia | reverse complement strand
ACTTTTAAAAGGGAATAATGACAGCTAATTTGATGTAAATACTAAAGTTTTCATGATTTTCAAATTTTGTGTCAGTGGTTAGTTAGTAGTTTTGTAGTTTTATTTTTATTCCTTCATATGTTGTCAAACATTTAGATTTTTTACACATAAATAATAATTAATGTCAAAACATTTGAACAATTGTTTTTTTTTTTATTTTTTCGATTATTAAACTATTTTTACAAGTTAGTTGTCTTGATTGAAAGTGTTATTAAACAAATTCGTAGCCAATACCGAATTGAAAACCATTTTCAAATTTATCACCTGGATATTTGCGCAACGGCACACAATAATTCAGTTCTATACGAGCGCGCTCAGCCAACTTAAATGCCAAACCTATGCCAGCCGCACTGCGCATATTTTCTAAAATAAACAACATACAAAAATATTATTGTAATGTGAAAAATACGAGTAAATAATAAAATATGCAATAACTTACCTGTTGAGAATTTATCGAAATTCCCCACATTATAGAACAAATGTGTGCGAAAGTTATCGGCTAGTCCTTTAAAAACTTTATTAAATGGCAGGGGTGCCCAGAGATGAAAACCCGCAGACCAATATTTCTAATACGAAATCATATTTTATTAAATGAAATTTATTTAAGCTTAATTGCATAGAAATTACTTGTGCTCCAATTGGTGTACCAGCAATAATTGGACCAGCACATCCATATTTAAAACCTCTTAAGGTTAACGGACCACCACAATAGAATAAATTGTTTATTGGCAGTATATCGGTCTTTTTCGTTTCCTTTATAATACCCACACGACCACATACTTGAGCTACTAAACCGGCAAACAATGGCAAACTAACCTCAGCATGTGTGTTGTTACTCACATAACTCACATTGCCGCCTAGGCCACAATATTCATTTATCGATTTGATCATTATACCGTTTGTGGGAAACACTGGATTGTCGCGTCGATCAAAAATCACAGAATAGCGCAGTAAAGAAGCCAATTTCGGGCCACATTGCTCTCTGATAGCCATGGGCACATTTTTCGTAATCAATGAGACTTCTCGCACGGAAGCTTCATATTGTAGAGAATGTGTTAACTATAGATAACAACGAAAAATATTTATTATTAACATAATTTATGTGTTTAGAAATGCCAAAATTTAATAAATTACCTCTAAAGGCATAAGGGTATTGGCCGCCAGTTCTGCTAAACATCCAAAACTTGCATTTTTGAAATGACTAACATCTACACGATCGATATGACGGAATATGGAAAATGATACTCTAAGAAGAAAAGAAACATTTATATATTTTTTTATATAATTTATATAAAGATTAAAAGAATTTTTTGTATGTACTTCCTTTATGCTTTGAGATAGCGAAATATGGGATATATAATAAATGTTTTTGTTATTGTTATTTGTTATAAAAAAAACTTGTGCTTGAGGTATTATTTTACAAAAATAGAATAAAAAATCTCGAAGAAATCTAAAGTAATTTTTAAATTTTTTTTAGAGTAAAAAGTTTATATTTGAATTAACGTAAATTTAAATTATAAATTAAAGAGGATGAATATTCGAATATCCCATCAGATTAGCAGAACCAATCAGTATTGATTTAGATGACTCTACAACATCACATCACCGTTCATTTGTTAATTTATACCATTTGTCAATATAAATACTAATGTGCAAAAACACCAACGTTAAATAGTTCACAACTTTATTTAACGAAATAGCGTTAGAAAGCTAAATTCATAACATACTATACATATAAATATGAACATACTTACTCAGGTCTATTATCCACAAAACGTGTATGAAAATAGGATTTCCAAAATTTTAATTGTAAATCATTTGCACGCTTAGAACTGTAGGAACCCTGTAATGAGATACTTTCACCGCGGCCAAATAAATTGGGCACCGTTAGTTCAGTACGCAAAGAACCTTCATTTTGACCAACTTCGGTGCCCACCGAACCTACAATACGTGACAATTCCTTGCCTTTAAATGTCACCTCATATCCATTAGGTGAAGCATTCTCTGCTCGACTTATATCAATGTGTATGCTAATATCTTTGAATATGCCCAATTCATTCAAATATGATTTAGCACTGTTAAAAATCAACCAAATTTAAATATCAGTAAAAATATATATTGCAATTAGTAGCAACAAAGTACTTACTTCATAGATTCAATCATAAGTTCCTGGAAATTGTTTGCCTTGAAAAGGCTTTCGGCCGCTTTCATTACATAGTCGTTGTGTGTGCGCATCAAACCGCTAACATTAACGCGATCAACATGTGCCTAAAAACCAAATTGGATTTTTTTTTTATAATCTATTCTAATTACATAAATTAATTCGCTACTTACAGAGACTTTTGATAAGTCAAACTTCGCTTCCCTTTTAGTTGAAGTTTTTGTAGCCACCATTTTTTATGTTTTTCTCACATATATTTTAAGAACTTATTATTAACATTAAAATTGTAAATGTTTAGGCCTGTAAATAAAAAATTAATACATTTTTAATTTGAAGAGAAATTACAACTGTCAATCTGGCGAGTTTTTTCAAATAACTAAAATGTTAGTTATGCTTCTCACAGCAAACACTAAGAGCAATATTTGCAACTTTATTGTTAGTTAAATGTTTTACATTTGCTCACAATCTATGACAAATATGAGTTTGTGGAATAGGAGAAATATTAAGTATTTTGCCTACAAGTTTTATACAATATCACGAAGCTGATCCGACAAAAATAATAAAAAAAAATATTTTTTAACACCGGCTAACCTATTTTTTTTTATTTTCAGATTGAATTAGAGAATCTCAATACAGCCACAGATGAGATAAATAAACTTGAAATAGAATTAGAGGTATTTGTTTTCTTTCGACTGTATAGAATGTTATTTATACTAATATTTAAAATTATATTTTTTATTCATGTAGGAAGCGAACTCAACTTTCCGAATATTAATGAATGAATCCACTAGACGCTTAAAAATATCGTCCAAAAAATTAGGCAGCTGTATAGATAAAGCCAGGCCCTATCATGAGGCTTTGGAAAAGGCAAGGGCAGCACAAATAGAATGTCAAAAGGCAGCGGTTAAATTTCAGAGAGCCAACGGTATGTTATTATTTATACAATTTAAAAAAAAAAGTATATTATAATATTTTACGCTTTTTCTTTATAGAAATTCATGCAGCCGCCAAAGAAACTGTTGCACTGGCCGAGCAACGTTTTATGTCTAATTCGCACGAATGGCAATTCGATAATGCTTGGCAGGAGATGCTTAATCATGCCACACAAAAAGTTATGGATGCTGAAAATCAAAAAGCCGAGTGTCATTCTGAACATCAATGTCTCACCCGTATTTTTAATGCAGCGGAACAAAAAGTCCAACAGTTAGAGGAACGTTTTCGACGTAGTATTACAAAATCGCGACCATATTTTGAAGAGAAGCAAATATGTCAGGATCAATTAATGACACAAAAGAACCGCATCGAAGAGCTGCAGCAACAAGTACAGACGGCAAAGAACACCTATGCCACAGCACTGCGTAATTTGGAACGCATTAGTGATGATATACATCGACAGAGAGGGGATTATCCTCAACTATTAAATACACCGCCACCAGGGCCGCGAGAGCCAGGTGTGGGTGCGGAGCTTAATTCACCCACTAGTTCTACAATGCCATCCTTGCCCGACTACCATATCGAATTGGATAAATGCGATTATCCTTCTATAGCCGGCAGTCAAATGTCTTTAAGTGGTCAGTCCGAAAAATCCTCTGAAACCGCATGTTCCAGCAAAAATCTAACACAAACTACCAGCCGCAACCTCAATAAAATTGCACCGTTGGCAATTTTGACATCAATGGAAGATTCTGAAATCGATGAAGAAGACGATGTTCGCGTACAACAGCATTGTCCCAGCCACGATACAGAAAATTATACCGATAAGCAGGCTTATGACTTTAAGGATAGAATTGAGCTAATTTCGGACTTAGTTGATGACAGAGATCTCGAAGCTTTGAGGCAACAAGTTAAATTTCTAGCTGTAAGACCCATTGAAGGTGGCGATGGGCAGCAAGAACAAAATGATGTTTGGGAACACGAGTTGAACGCCACTGTAGATAAGCTTGATCATTTAATGTTGCTTAAAGAGTGCGCTAAACAACAACAACAAACTCAATATCTGCATGCAACTAAAATCAAAAATATTTCTACTCGTCCCGATTCTTTGGGAGCTGAATCTAGTGCAAAAAATCCTATTATAAAAGTCACACAAGATTCAAGCGTTGTTAACAGTATGCCCAATACACCAGAACATGTTGTGAAACCCTTGAAAAAATTACAAAAGCTCGAACCCTTGCCTTTGGTGAATGTTTCCATGAGAGAACTACCTTTACTCGCACGTCTTTCAAATGAAATACTCGATACTAGCAGTGTCTACAACAAACAACGGAGGCGTTCTCTTGATTAACTCTTAAAATATTAATTCGAAAAATAATTGTAATTACAATAAGCTATATGTTAGGCATTACATTTTTTTCTATATTCAAATAAGTAAAATTTTAACAGATTTAAGGATTTTAATGAAAAGTAATCGCGCAGCATTAAAGATAAATTAAATTACGAGAATAATTCAATAGTAATTATATTTAATTTCTCTCTTATTACAATTTTTTTAATGCCACATCCAGAAATTTATAATAACTAAAATAATGTTAATGTGATAATTTATTTTTGAATTACAATATTAGTTTTAGATCAAAGAAGGAAACAAAATAACAAATCTTTTCTTTTGCAGCTTTGATGCTTTACGTTAAAAATGTATAACTCAACAATTTATTGTGAAAATTAAAAGAAAAAGGAATGTTTTTAAAAACTCTAGCATACATATTTAAACATACTGTTAAAAAAATTGAATTGTTAAAAAAACAAATTTAATGAACTCATATTAAACAGATTTCTAAAGTGCATTGCAAGCTGTATTACTAAGTTTTAAACAGACAGATGTATAAATAAGTTATAATAATAAATTATGAATTAATTTATTGTGCCGGTTTCTCAATTAATGTGCGATATGTTATTCGCTTCAACAATTTCGTGAATTTGCAGAAGAAACTACAAACATGCTATCCGGTGAGCCGTAATAGTTAGGACACATCAAGTTCTGATTTTTTATATTGGATGTTAGTTGGTGAAATGCATCGGAATTCAAAGTGATCGATTTTTATTAGTTTCTGGTGAAAGTATGCAGTATATTCAATTGGGGATTCTAATTTTTTTAGCAATTGAATTCGATATAGGTATGTACGTAATTCAAAACGAATCGAGATGAAAAAGAATCATAAAGGCTCATGAAATTATGGAGTATGGTACTCGAAGCTCATAACAAAAACTTTGAAAAAACGTAGTTGCAAATATTTTTCTTTCCAAAAACAAAATAATGTACAAAGGTATACTAGAACTAAAATCTATGGACGAGTTTGCACCTTGAAAAAAAAAAAAAAAGCGAATATGTAATGTGTCTCGCACACTTCGCCATGATGTCAAAATTTTGTTTGGACCCTTTTTTTGTGAATCGTATACTATACTACATATATATGACTATATCTATATTATGTGCTGTTTACATAAAATACACTACGGTTAATGACATCATTATGAAAATTGCAAAAATATTTATCAATGAAAGATATAAAGCAAAATGCATAAAAAACGGATATAAAAGGAAGGTGAATTCAGGTATTCTTTTTAAGTTTTTACAAGTATTATCTTTTTTGGCAGGAAATAACCACTAGGATATATTTCGGTTGTCTGTCGACATAGTAATGGTAATTTCTATTCTTAATTTAACATACATATTAATAAGAAAAAATTGGATAAATTATATAACTTTTGATTAAAATGTACAAATATTTCCATAAAACTTACCTTATATTATTAACCCAGTCGGTGAAACTCGCGTAAAGCAGGTATTTAACAGTAAAATGAGAAAATATTACAGAAATAATATATTATTTAAAATGCAAAACAAAACTTTTCATTTAATACTACAATATTTAGAGTAATTTGGTAAAACAAACACAACATCTAACTATTTGTTATTTTTTCTTTTAGTTATTACACGCACAACACGAAAAAAATTACAATGTTAACGTCAAAAAGTCAGCTGTAAACAAAACTGCCAGTCTGTTGTAAATTTTTTAAGTTAATTGTGCTGCCAGATTTTTATACAATCAATTCATTCGTATTCATTATCAGGTGGATGCAGTGGCGAAAATATCCACCACCACAACTGTCAAATTTGGTACATGTTTTATGCATGGGTAATTTTTACAAGGTGATGAGTTCGCTTTTTACACAAACAAAATGCTTGTTGTTTTTTTAGTGTGGTATTGTTGTATCCGTACATATACCTTGTTTATTAAATCATAATCTGAATATATATATCAAGGCGAACTCATTACCAGGTGGATGCAGTGGCGAATTTATCCATTTCCCACACTGTCAAATTTGGTAAATATTTTTCGGCACCATTTTGATGTAATTTTTTATGAATGGAGAATTTTGACAGCGTAGGATATGAATTCGCCGTTGGGAATTTCGACTGTTATTTGTTTTGTTGTTGAATTGTTGTAGTCGTGCATATTCCTGGTAATGAATTTGCCTTGATATATATTTTATAAAATATACTTATCAATTCGCTTTGGTCTAATATAGAAGCGAATTCGTAGTTTTCTGAGTCTTTATGGCTTCCTGGTGCCTCTGTGCTTTTCCAAACAATGACTTTTGTAGATCTATTAAGTTCCCCAATATAGCCGCAAATTATGAACCTCTGGATATAATTTCCATGTTAATATCAAATTACTATATATGTATATATTATTCCTAGGACCACTATAGCTGTCTATTGTATTCCCGCGTTTTCACACAAATATCATTTATCGGCAGCACTAAAGATGGCAGCTGCATGTCCATACATATGACATAGCATAGAGCTGCCATATTAACTAAATGGCATTCCTTTCAATAAAGCATGATTAGTTTTTGTTTTGTTTTACATTGAGTGACTGATTTTATAAATTGTTTATTGCTTAAATGTTAAGCTTCAAATATTTTTCCTTATACTACAAGTTTTTCAATTGTGATTTATTTGTGAAAAAACTTATGTGGTAAGTATAAATCATTATTTAACTCTTTTTATTATTAAATTCTTGCTTAAATTTTGCTTAATGGCAATATTCCCAGCTGGGCTATTATTAGCGTCTGAAAATGATTTTTGCGCAGGATTTGCCAATAATCCTTGCCGCAATTTAGTTGTAGAAGCATTAACGTTTGTTTCAGTGCTCAGTTGTTTATTTAAGATTTTCACTTTCATTCCTTTTAATTGAAGCCTTTGTAGAATTTCCAATGTCTTGTCAGTTTTGTTCGGCACAGAAGAATTTGCGACTACTTGTGGCTGCGTACGTTTTACTTGTAAACCTAAATTTTGCAATTTGTTTAATATCTGTGCCGTCTGCTTTTCCTTTGTAGCTTCTGGTTCTGTAATGGCTGTGGGTATGGCTGTTGTTTTTTTGGATGCGGTATTTAATACTACATTAGTGCTTGTTGCTTTTGGCGGTAGCATATTAGTACTTCTGGTCATGTGTATTGTTGTTATTGGTTTAATTTCTGTTGGTTTTATAAAACCATTTGATGTTGTAGTAGGTTCTGATTTTCGTTTTTTACTTGCATAAAAGTTGGAAACATGTGAAACTGGTGTTGTACTGTTTAATCTGGTAGCAGCATTTATATCTGCCGGAGTTGTAGATATTGCAAATTGTAAGGGTGCAGTTTTTGAGATTGATAATTTTCTTTTTGCTGTCGGTCTTGTTTTGTTTGTAGTTAAATCGAATTTAACATTTTTATATGTTTTGTCTGTTTCTTTTGTGTTTGCGTTAAATTCGATGTTTGATTTGACTAAACTGGTTTTTGCATTATTTCTTCCATTATTATTGCTTTTAAGATTTTCCTTAAACTGCACAAAAGGTGTAACCGCTTCCACTAATTCATCATACTGTTTTGAAGATTTTTGCGACGAGGTGTTGCTTACCTCAACATTTAAATCTGAATACCATTTTGGGTCTAATAGTTCTTGTTCAATATTGGTCAAGTCTATGAAATCATCTACTTCTGTCTTTGTGCATGTCACCTCCACATCATTATAATCGTAAATTAGAAACTGTATGCAAAAGTAAAACCGTTGTAAAAATCGATTTTGTTTTAAATTCTGTATGTTGCGATCTACTTACCTCTTTAATCCCCTTAAGTGTTTTGCCAAACAGTTGAGAACATTTGTCAGTATTATATTTAAATTCATATGCCCCCTGCTGAAATAGACTTTCCAAGCCGTCGCATTTTTCCAAATGTTGCCGAAAATCCTCTAAATTCCGAAAGTCTGTGTGGCAGTTGGTGCAAAGAATAAATAGTTCCAAGTTTTCATCAAAAAGAACTTCGCCCATGCGTATGCAATTTAATGTTTGTAACATATCGCTTCTTAAATTTTTAATATTTATTAATAAAACGTATTGTTTGTTTATATGTATGCATGTACAAATATGTGTCCAATGAATATGTTAATAAGTTTTTGTTTACAACAATAGACGCGAAAAAATTTGACATTCGGTGATGCCATACTGAAATTTTTCAACTAGTATATGTTGTTGTATGTAGCTATTTCAAGAAATACTGGGTTTTTGTCTTCGAGGTATAAAAAATGTGGAAACCCAGTTCGCGGTAGTCTTTTGTAAAAACAAAATTATTCTGTTTTCTTTGTAAATTGCATTTAAGAAGTTTATTCAGAAGAAGTTAAATTGAATACAACCGCACAACTTATATTTTGGAATAAAAATAAACAATCAGGTATTCTATTACAAAAAAAAAAACCTTTTTTATAAGTTCTTAAAAAAATATATACATATTTTACCGTTTGGAGCGAGGTAATTTACAAACATTTTACTATTTATTTAAACGGCGAAAAAAATGCAAGAAGGCATGTAAGTAAACAAATATCTGCATAAATATTATTAGAAAACAGCAGATGTTATGACTCCATAGAAAATCTAAACATAAAAAAAAAAATTGGCGGGTACCTATATTTTATGAATTATCGGCCTGTGAAGTGTTCGTATAAAAATTGTACCTACATAAGAATAACAAAACATTTCTGAAAGTTCATGGTGTTAAAAAAACTTTTTCTACCTATATATACTTATGTAGGTAGGTATATTTTTATACCTATATAGTTTAAAATCTTTTATATTTTAAGATGGCGGCCAAAGACGCAGTAATCTTAAAGATTCGCTATAAATTTAACTTGGGCAAAGGCGGTCTACTATTCAAGGTTAACATCAAACTTATTTTAAAATCAAAAATATTCTTACTACCAAAAGCAGTAGAACATTTCGTTTTAAAACCTTTATTTAAATTTTTTCAAGTTCTAAAAGGACTAAACTGTACATCCACATTAAAATATATGCTATATTTTTATTTCTTCTTATTTTTATCCTTCTTTGCAAATCTTGGTCCTCCAAAGTTTTTACCTTTATTGAATTTGTTTTTACCCGCCTTATTATTCAATTTTACATCGCTGGCTTTCTTTTTTCCTCCTATCTTTGTCATTTTCTTGTGACGATTAGCTTCCGACCTTAGACGTAGTGCACCGCTGCGGCTAACGTCTGTCAAATCATTAGTAAAGGCTGAATTACCACGTTTAGATTTAATAGACACGCCACCTTTACTGTATGGGAGAACATCAGATACCGCCGAAAGTTTACCAGGGCGTTTACGCATTTTTGATATCTTCGCTCTTACCAAGGACACTTTTTCTATTTCTTTCATAGCTCTTTCTTTGGCTAATTGTTCAGGAGTCTTAACTCTTTTAGCTTCTTCCTTCTTCTTCTTTTTTGCATTCAATTCTTTAACTGGAGGTCCGTCTTCACCGTCACCTCCATATTCAGGACGTTTTCGTTTTATATTTTTATCATTAGGTTTTTTGGTTTTACCTTCCTCTGGGTTAATAGACAAACGTTGTTTTTCATCTTCACGTTGTTTCTTTGTCTGGAACCAATCACGATGCTCATTTTTGTTACCTAGCAATTTCCGTTCTGTCTTTGATAGTTGCTGTTCCATTTTAGCTATCTGACGTTCTGCTTGTTCTTCATCCAATATATTTTCTGGAACAAAATTTTGTCTTCTGTTAATTTGTATTTTAACAATACTTAATAGCATAAACTCAACTTACGTATTTCTGGTTCTAAGGCAGACAACTTCTTCCGGTATTTTTCAATAATCTCTGGTGGTATAATGCGGTTTTTGACTGAACTTTCGGCATTCTTAATTATATCCTTAACTATTTTTCTTTCCTTTTCACCAGCCAAAGATACCGATATACCTGCCCGGCCAGCACGAGCAGTACGACCTACGCGATGTATATAATGTTCTGTTGTTATCGGCATTACAAAGTTAATAACTGTCTTAACACCAACGATATCTAAACCTCTAGCAGCTACATCCGTGGCTATGAGAACATCTATTTGTTCATCTTTGAACTTTTTCAAAGATTCTAAACGTTGTTGCTGTGTTAGATTACCATGTAACTCACCAGCTTTAACACCCAACAAGCCTAACAGTATATGAAGGCGATGGGCTTGTTTCTTAGTTTGTACAAAGATCATACAATGGTCGTGAAACGTACGACAAATTAAGCTAGCTAAAATTGGTTCACGATCACCTTCTTTGTCTTCACGAATACGTATAAATTCCTGGCGCAAATTAAAAGCCACTTGTTGATTGTTGTTTACAAAAACTTTGACTGGTTTGTTTAAGGAAACGGCAGCCAAATCTTTAACTTGTTCACTCATGGTAGCTGAAAAGAGCATAGTTTGTCTAGTTTTTGAACAAGAATGAATAATTTCTTTCATTTGCTCTGCAAAATATTCATCCAACATTCGATCTGCTTCGTCAAGTATTAGTACCTTAAAAAAAAAAAAAATCAAGTTTATCGATAGGTTTTTCTATAAAATAATCCAATGTAATAATTTTTTTTGTTAATCAGGTTATACAAATCGTGCTGTACAACTGTGCTAAGTTTTCCTCCTTAAATATATAAACTATTATATTCCAAAATTCAGAGCGCAAGGATTAGTCATCATAAACAAAATTATTTAGTACATTTGCTTTAGTTCTTAAAACTTACTTCAATGGAGTCCAAACTGAAGCTAGGCGTATTCTTAATGTGATCTATTAAACGACCGGGTGTGGCTATAACTACATCAGGATTTTGGCGCAAAACCGTCTCTTGGGCTTTAACATCTAAGCCACCAATAGCCAGACCAACATCAATAGTTGTAAACTGACACAACTGTTTAGTGACTTGATATACCTGGGCACCTAACTCACGTGTGGGAACCAACACTAATACCCTCGTAACAGTTTTGTTATTCATAGGACGATATAACAAGCGTTCAACTGTAGGTAACATATAGGCTGCAGTTTTGCCCGTTCCGGTTGCTGCACAACCACAAATGTCTCTTCCCAACAATGCTATGGGTATAGTGGAGGCCTGAATGGGGGTGGGATAAATGTAGCCTAAAACTCCAATAGCTCTCATTAAAGGCCTTGAAAGATTCATTTGATAAAATGAAGTGATTGATTCATTTGATTCTATGGCTTCATCGAATTGCATTTTTTCTCCTTCCTCTTCGGAACCGTCATCAATTTCACCCTTGGTTTTCTTCTTTTTCGAGAATTTCTTTTCCCTTAAACGCAAATTATCGTGCTGTAGTTCATCTTCTGACAAATCTATTTCTTCTTTACTGTCCTCATCCTTGGGACTAACAGCTACACCTTCGCCCTCTCTCTGTTTAAGCCGCTCAGCAATTTTGTCGTCGGTCTTTGTGCGAGCCTTTCGTTTAACATATTTCATCAAATCATCCCAAGTGTCTTGATTATATTCTTTCACAGAGGAAACAAATTCAAAATTTTTTTCAAACTCTGTAATTTTTTTGTTCTTTAATTTTGTAGGTTGGTACTAAAAAAACAGATGGGAAAATATTAAAGCAAACTTTAAAACGAAATTATGATTATTTTTCGTACGTCGACTTCTGCATCAGAATCTTCCGAAAAATTTTCTACTTCTGCATCATCTTCTATGGTGCTAATCAAATCCATATTCATAGATACTACCATGTTAAATGAAGTTTTTTTTTAGCATAAATCGAAAAATAAGAAGAAAACACAACACGTGAATGAAAGAAAAACAAAATGTTGACAGCTCCAAGTGTTGCAACTATACTTGAATTTCATGAAAATTGGTATCACTGATTTAATTTCCCACTATTATTAGTAACCTCCTTTTGTCAAAATATATAAATGCTTGTTGCTGTGAAATTGTCCAAACGTCATTTTTAATAAGCATCGGCGAAAAAATCTTTCAAAGCGCGTTGGTTTAGTAAAAATTAAAAAAAAAACTTTTCCAAACAGTAGAAACATTAAAAAAACTAATTAATTGCATAAAAGGTTACTTGAGCAAAGTTCCAAAAGTGATAGATCATTGAAAAACACTGGAAAAAAGTGCAAATTTGTCTTTCAAAGTTTTCGTAAAATTCCAGAAGAAAAATTTTCATTGTTGAAAATGAAGTACGTAAAGCCTTTATGAAAAATAAATTTGGGGCATTGACAAAATGCGACAAGTTTTCTAAAAAAACAAAAACTGTAAAAAAATCATTGAATTTGTGGACGAAAAAACATGGAAGACATTGAATACTTGGAAGAGTACGAAGATTTAGTGTTACCTGGTAATTCTTGCAGTTTCTTTGTGCGTCTTCACAACATTCAGTACAGTCAGTAATTTTGTGACTCCTTTTTTTATAATTTTTAAGCTTTAAATTCTGCGGCTGCAGCAGCGGCAGCGGCCTCTTCAGTCTCATATCAAACGAATAAAAACCCACAAAATCAGAAAATTAATGAAGTCGCGGATGATTCTTCATCTTCCTTAGATCAGGATATTTTTAATTGTTTGTTTGATGATAATTCAGATGATGATGATTATGAGTATGAAAATAGTGGTAAGTACAGGGAAAGGAAGGAAAAATTGGAAATTACATTTAATTGTTATATTTTAATTCTTGTAAAGAAGAAACAAATATTGAATTTTGTTTTTTGTATGTAACATCAAGATAAATTTATTATTATGTATTAAACTTTTATAATGGTTCAAAACATAATTATATAGGTGCGGCCAAAATAATAGCACTATCAAATGTCTTACCATATCGTCTTTATCCCCGTCCACATTTATAACAGGTACATGCAGTATAGCAACCCGGCGTTTTTTTGTCGTCAAATAAAAAAATACGTATAAACACATACAAAACACACGTACGCAAACCAAGCACAGCTGACAAACAATTTAGCTAAGGGATGTACATACCTGTTATAGATATGTTTCTTCCAAATGTTAACTTGATTTCATTGATTGCAAAGAATAAGTTAAAAAAACTAAATGATTTCCGAGTTGTAAGCACCTGAAGTATGCATACTTAAATTTAATTGTGCATGAGACGTGTAAGACCGGAAAGCCGGAGAATCTACTAAGAAACGGCGTTTCGCAGATTTACTCGTATTTTTTTAATTTTTATGAAAATTAAGTAATTGATTTGTATTGCTAATTTTTCGACCATTTTATTGAAGTTATTTATATTTGATTGATGAGCTTGAGGTAAATTTTTTTTATAAAAAACGTTATAAAATTTTATTTATCGATATTTCGCTACTCCTTTGTGTAGCTTCTTCAGGATTAAAGTTAAAAAACAACAAAACGGGATAACAACAATATTTTTAAACAAATTAATGAATCCAAAAATTAGTCGCTTTAAAGAAAATTGGTGTTTGCTTTTCCGGTTTTGAAATAAATTAAAATATTGTTTTTATATTTTGCTGAATTTTGATTTTTCAAGTAAAATTGTAACTTTGTCAAATAAATGTCTTAATAATCAATATATTTTTTTTTTCTTTATCAAGTTAATGAAAGAACTTTAAAAATTAAGTCCAGAGCAAATGAATATTTTGAAGCTATAGATGAAAAAAGTAATGAAATAGGTAATAAAGTAATTTCGATAAGTTTATATCCGTTACCAATTTAAATAAAATTAATTTTCGTTTTAGAAGGAAAAGTGATCGAAAAAGTTAACATTTCTCGACAAGACACAGGAAACAAAAGTAAGTCACATATAGAAATAAATAAATATTAAATTAATCATTATTCGAATTATAATATTTTAATCTGTCAGGTCCTGCTACGGCACAAAAACCTAAAACGTGTATGACAAAAACTAGTGGCACCACAATACCATTAAATACAAAACCACAAACAGCTTTTGTTAATAAAACAAAGTCTGTCGCTACTGTAAGACCAACAGTGCAAAATCAACAGCATCAAAATATTTTAAATACAAAATCGAATTTATTACAAAAATCAACATCGTCGTTTACTCAACGACAAAATCCGTCAACTTCTGCTGCATCAAAAAGTTTTATTGGCACAAAGCCTTCGACAACTATTGTAAAACCAGAAAAGATTACAACTACGGACCCAACACAAGATCCATTAGGTAAGTCCTTTAATTTTCTCGATTTTTTTTATTTCAATTTAGATATCAATTGATGTACATACTTTGTGCGGCAAACGAGCAAGCAACGAAATCAAGATGTTTAATAAAACCGCTTTTATAGTTCTTACGAAAAAATAAATAATAGCCTAATTCCTGCTGCGTTTACAATTAAATAACCTCGATAATCCTATAGCATTTCATGGCATGCTCTCTACAATTTCTAGCTAACTTTTTATGAGCCTATAAGTAGTGATGTCAATGTGATATTTAATGCCTTTTTTCTGAATATGTTCTGAACTCAATTTGATACACTCTTTACACCTAAAATAAAATACAATTTAAATTAATTCTTGTAATTTGTGCGCGCACAGCCCCATTAACTTGTAACAAGACTTATAACTCGAACAAATCACTGGTGTGTGGACTTTTTTTTGTGCTTTGTTGTCAGAGAGATGAAGGAAAGGTTTAGTTACAAAAGAGAGCTCTATAAATTTATTTAGCCCATTTCAAGTTGTTTATTTTTTTTTAATTTAACTCTTATTTTTAATTTTAATACATACATATGTAGGTATGTATATGCACTATAATATTTGATTAATTATTTCTTACACAAATTTTTATTGTTAAAAATATATTTTAACTTGTTTTTAATTTATAATAAATACATAGTAGTTAGATTTCATAATAAAATTTACAACATTTAAAACATTATGGTAAGTAAGAAATATTGCATTATTTACAATTGATTAAAATTTTTTTAGACATACTAAAAAATCTGTAAAATTTTCATCATAAAATATTATTTTCCAATTTATTTTTGCAATTTAAAATTGCTATAAGTGTATTATTTATTTCTAATTAAAACATGGTTCGTAGAAAGCGTTACAGCCCCGAAAAAAGAAACCTTATAAACCATATCCATGAGATGAACAAATCACCAACAGAAATTGCACAAATATTACAGTGCTCTCGAAATATGGAGACGAGACCAAAGTGCCTTAAGAAAACAATACACATCAGCAGGATCATAGTTCTGCAAGCAAACCAAGAAAAGCTTTAAATTGAGGAATAAAACGAATAGTAGGACAGTTGTGCATCGCCTAAAGAACCAAAATTTTGAACATGAAATACACCCAAAAGTCAGTCGCGCATGGTGGTATAAATTTAGTGTTTTGGGGTGCATTTTAATGGCAAGGAGTTGGTCCTATCGCAAAAATGCAAAAAATTTTAATATATAGGCATCGAAAGTATGCCAACAAACTGGATTTTTATGCATGAAATCACCCAATGGCATTCATCAAAAATTTTTAAGGAGTGCTTTTCAAACGGAAATGTTAAGAGTTTTGGATTCGCCATCTCAAAATTCTAAATTCTATTCCAAATCTGCGAAAACGAAAATTGCATAAGAAACTTATAAATTCCGAAAAACTTTGATCTGTGGCAGATTTAGCAATTTTCCCTGCTTACTAGTGATTATGAAAGGATTCAATACAAAAGTGATTAGATTTAAATATTCTTGAAGATAAGACTAAAATTTTCATAGGGGTGACCTCAGACCCCCATCTACCACAGTGGCTCTTATTAAGATTTCTCCCTAGATTTATAACTTATTAAATTGTAATGCTTTTTTATGAATGAAATTTTATATTAATTGCATTTCCATTTAAGTTATCGGTTGAAAGTTATTGGTTTTAATTAATTAAATACTAAATAAACAATAATTATTATCTTCTGGGAACACAAACATCTATTTTGCAATTTTTTTAGTTAATCTTTTATTTTATGAATAACTTATTTTTAAAACCTTCATATGTATACGCATAGATACTTACTCTACAAAAAATATATTGTTGGCCACAAAGTTTGCATTGTCTTGATATTCATAAAAATTAAAATGCAATTTATAATAGCTGGCCTCTTTTTAAGTACTTCAATTGATACCTATGGCATGATAAAAGTATAATGTAGAGTATGTAGTTAAAGAAAATAATTTTTAAAAATTATACTAAATATAGATTTGGATGATCTTTCGGAAGCCGCATCCGTTAACGCTTCAATATCTGACATTTCTGGAGAAACTTACAATTCCTTTAGTGATTTTGAAGAAGAGCAAAGCAATTACGAATATTATTCCGGAGATGAAGATTATTATGAAGAACTAGACGATGAAGAATGCATAAGTGGCACTTCGCAAGTTATTGAATTATCTAACGATTCCAGCAGTGCACCTTCAAATTTGGGTACGTATTTCAAAAATCATATACACATATACACATGTATATTATCTTGTAAAAATTATATTGTTTTTGAGTTCCATTGCAATTGTTAATGTGTTGCAGCGAAAAAAAGATAAATTTAATAAATTTTAAGTCGGTTGGTTTTACTAGTTGCTTATAACTCATTAACAATTGTAGTAAAGTCGTTATTAGTGATCGATTTTGTTATCGATCTTTAAGTTTCTATTTATACACAAAAAATAAATCGTTTGACTTGTAAACAAACATAAACATACACATATTTAGAAGATTTACGCGCACCAACACCATCTCCAGTGATATCAGACGACAGCAAAACAGTAAGCAGCTCTTCAAGCTTCAAAATAAGCACAATTAAATCTGTCAAGCCCTACTCACATCCCGATATTATCGAAAGTGTTTTAAGAAAAGGAGAGAAACCCAAATTATTGGAACTTTTGCAAAAATACAACTTATTGGAAGAATCTGCGGAAACTGGCGAAGGAGATAACACTGTTATAGATATTACAACATCCAGAGAAAATTTGGTAGAAAGTTTAGATACACAACAAGCCGCAACGCTAACAAACATTCCGCCGCCAACATCAATAATAATTGATCTTGTTAATTTAGATCTAACGGATAACAATAAACCATTAACTTTGAATCCACTTAGCAATAACGAAACTAAGAGCTCCAAAAAAACGAGTAAGTTAATGTCTTTTTTAAAAAAATGGAGAATTGCATTAAACAATAATCTTCTATTTTGTCTTTATTAGATAAGAAGAAATCAAAAAAGAAAAGTGTAATAAATATGGATACTACAAGTGATTGCAGAGATTTGCAATCTCCTAGTGATGTTTCAACAGATTCGGATTTGTCGGCGGTAGAAGAATTGTTGGAAGAATCGTATGCAGAGGCAATGAAAAGGGTTCAAAATGTTCCCTTTACTAATCAATACGTCGCTATAAGAGAAGAAGCAACTTCAGTTATAGAAAATAAACAAAATCTACCAAAAACTGGTGTTGTAATAGACTATGACGCCGAGAAAAATAAAACAATTGAACAAACTGATGGTGAACAAAAACAAATAGAAATTGAGATAAAGGAAGTTGATCAAAAGAATATGGAAGTCAATGCGTCTGAAACGATGGTGGAAAAGGAAACTAAAGATAAAAAAGAAATTAACGAAGTAGAAATAAATAAATTAACAGAACAAACGGATTGCCCTTTAAAACTGGAAGTAGTTGGTAAAGAAAATCCGGAAAATGTTGCAGATAAAGATCTTAAAACTGCCGACGATAAATGCCAGAAAACTATAAATATACCAGAAACTGTCGACTCAAATATATTTGATTCTCCAAATGCTAAAAAAAAGAAGCGCTTCAGAAACTTAATAACTCCGGAACCGAGCACATCAGAAACAGGAATAAGCATAGATGATATGAAAGATTTTAAAGGTTTCGGAGATGAAGAAGATGTCAAATTCAGTAAGAGTACGGAAACACAGAAAAAGACCATACAACCCACTGAAAATACCCAGGAAAAAAAATTAAAGAACACTGCAGAAAAAGATCTTGCGTCTGGATCATTCAAAAGTCCCTCTAGATCAAATCAATCTTTAAAGGATAAACCAAGAGAATCTAAAAGCAATAGTTCCAGAGCTGATTCAAAGGAATCTAAAGATAAAAGTTCTGGACAGTCAAAAACTTTTAGAGGCGGTTCAAAAGACAGAAGTTCTAGCGAAAGTTCTAGGGATAAACCTTCTAGAGAGAGCTCCAAAGATCGTTCTCGTGAAAGTTCAAAAGATCGGTCAAAACAAAGCCATAATAAAGATTCGGCTAGCAAACATCATCATAGAGATCATAGAAAGTCATCTGATTCAAAAGATTCATCGAAATCCCGGGAATCAAGCAAATCCAGAGATTCAAAGGAAACAAAAAGTATAAAAACGGAAACACAACATTCTCATAAAAGTACAAGTATTAAAACAAATCTGTCGCCAGACAGCAATAGAGAAAAGTCAACTGCAAAAAAAGATAAAACAAAAGAAACTGTTAAATCAAGCGCCGATACAAAAATAACTAAAGAACAAGATATCAAAAAGGTTAAAAGTTCATCGGATTCAAGCAAATCCGGAGATTCAAAGGAAACTAAAAATATAAAAACGGGCACACAAGAATCTCATAAAAGTTCAAGTATTAAGAAAGTTGTAGCATTAGAAAGCAATACAGAAAAGCCAAATGACAAGAAAGATAACAACAGTAAAGAAGTTGTTAAATCCAGTAGCGAATCGAAAATTACTAAAGTGCAGGAAAACAAAACGCAGTTAACTGAAGTTAAAAAAACTTCTTCTGAGAATAAAGATAAAAGTCCTGCGGAAACAGTGCAATATCCCAAGGGAAATAATTCCGGCAAGACTTTGAGTACATCTACTAAAGAATCTAAAGAGACCCATAAATCTTCTATATCTTCTGCTAAAACTGATCCCGCTATAATTCACGTTTCCTCTAAGGAACCCAAAAATATTAAAAAAATAGTTCTAACCAAAAGTAGCAGTGAAACTGTTTTAAAGTCTGATCATTCTAAAAGTCCAAAAGTATCAAAAGATTTAAACAAATCTGTAACGAAAAAACCTTCAACTTCCACAACAGTTGGAAATGTGACGCTTTCAAAAACTAATAACAAACCCACGCATTCTTCTAAATCCGTACAAGAAAATAAGTCGGACCAAACTTTACAAAAGTCAAATGTCTCTGCAGAAAATTCAAAATCTATTAAAAATATCACAAAAAGTGCGAGTGACAAAAGCTTAAACCTTAAAGATACACTTGATAAGAAAACTGTGCAAAGTCCTAAGACGTCTTCGAATAATTTAAATACATCGAAGACATTTTCCAAAACTGTTGAAGGTGACAAAAAAAGTCCCCAGAAAAACATTGGACCCTCAAGTTCAGTTTCAAAAAAAGATAAAACGGATGGCCAAACCAAAAAAACCACTGTTGATCTAAATAAAACAGTCAATGAGAAACAGCAGTCGAATAAAATTCCAACCAAATCAGATTTGACTAATAAAACACCCGTAAAACAACTACCTAAAGAAACTGTGGGTAGTGCCTCCAAGACTAAACAACCTGAACCCTCCAGTGTAAAACCAGGCAACGCGGAAACTAAAAATACAAATGTATCAAAGTCGACATCAGAGAATGTCCAAAAACCTAAAACAATAGCTGAATCTGGTGAAATGAAAACAAAAGAAAAGACTTCCTCCGATTTCAAAAAACCAAGCGAGTCGTTGAAAAGTTCTAAAGAAGCAGAACAAATAAAAACTTTAGAAATAAAAAATAAGAATACAAATAAAACGTCCATGTCACCGAAAGGATCTCCAAAACCTAAAGTAGAAACTATTAAAAAGACTGATGCGTCAAATGTAAACAACGCAGCTAAACAAAAGGTAGATTCAAAGAACTTTGGCGAAAATACAGCTCAAAAGTCTGCAACCATAAAAGGCGAGACTAAAACTAAAGCCGATGGAAATAAAATAAAAGATTCCAAAAATGCGGTAGATTCAACAAGCGGTTCAGAAAAGAAAACTAATGAAGGGAAAAATGAAGTTGCAAAATCCAAAAATGATGTTAACGAAACAAAAAAAATATTTTCCTCTGCGAATAAACAAGAAAATCAAGCTACTGCTGATACTGAACAGGTTAAAGAAACCAAAATTGATAAAGATGAGTCAAAAGAGACTAGTTTAAAAACTGTAGGAACAAACGATGTTGAAATTGAGAAAAAGGATGTGTCCATTAAGCCGGAGGCAAAGAAAGATATTGTTCCTGAAATTTCACAGAAGGAAAAAGTTTTAGGGAAAAATAAAATTCCGGAAACTTCCAATAAGGAACAAAAAGAAACAGTAAAAAGTACAGTTACAAATACTCCCAGTGAGGAAGAAAAAGTTCCAAAGACCAATCATATACCTGAAACTCCAAATAATGAACAAAAAGATAATGAGATGGAGAAAAATAAAACTCCGGAAATTTCCAATAGAGAAGAAAAAAAGATAGAGGAAAATAAAACGACGCAAACTACCAACAACGCAGAAAAATTAAAAGATATGGAGAAAACTAAAAAGCCACAAACACTTAACAAGGAACAAAAAGGAAAAAAGATAAATAAAAATAAAATTCCTCTTAAAGAAAGAAAAGAAAAAGAGATAAGTAAAAATAAAATTCCACAAACTCCCAATAAAGAACAAAAAGAGACAGAGTCAAATAAAATCCCAGAAGATCGCAATAAGGAACAAAAAGTAAAAGAAATGGGAAAAAGTAAAATTTCTGAAACTCCCAATACCGATCAAAAACCGAAAGAGTCGTTGAAAACTAAAGTTCCACAAATTCCTAATAACGAACAAATAGTAAAAGAAATGGAGAAAACAATAATTCAGGAAACATCTAATAAGGAACAAAAGGAGGCAGATACATTGAAAAATACAGTTCCGCAAACTCCCAATAAGGATGAGATTGGAAAAGAAAGTACGATAAATAAAATCGTAGAAACTCCCAACAAGGAGCAACTAAAAACAGATAAAGAGAAACCCCACACTTCGAAAATTGTTGAGGAAAAGAGAGAAAAAGGAGCGGAGAACAATAAAATTCCACAAATTCCCAGTAAGGAACAAAAAGATAAAGAGGTAGAGAAAAATAAAGTTCCGGAAACTCCCATAGAGGAACTAAGAGAAGTTGAAACTGAGAAGAATGAAGTTCCACAAACTTCCAATAAGATACAAAGCAGGAAAGTGGTGGAGAAAAATAAAAAGCTAGGAATTCTCAATAAGGAACAAAAAATAAGTACGTTAGAGAATATTGATGCAAACAAAAGTGTAAACATCAGTGACCAAAATAAAACAAAGACTGAAACTCAAATCACTACAAATAAAGATAAACTAAATGAACGTAAAACAACTAAAAAATCTGAAGTTCCAACAAACAAATCAAAAACGATTAAAAAACTCCAAAAACGACATGAAACAATTTCTGACAACCCAATCGAAAAAAAAGAGGAAGTAAAGAATCCACAAGAAACTTCTGAAGAAGCGAATATAAAGGAAATTTCCGCATTGCAAGAGGAGAAAATGGAAGCTAAAATACATCAAGCTTCGTGTGTAGAATCAATAATAAATCCTGAATCAAATAAGAAAGAAGAATTTAATGTGTCTTTAAAACCAATTAAACCTCAGGACGTTATTGAAGACACTGCGATCAAAGATGTTATTATGGTTGATGAAAAACAAGACCAAATAAAAACAAACGAATCACAAGAAACATTAAATGAAGAAACAGAACAAAACGAAGGAAGTGACAAAAATTTAGAAAAAGTAAAAGCTACTCTAGCTTCTGAAATAATTTTAAAAGATCGTGAAAAACCCGTTCTGAGAAAAACTTTCAAAGATGAAGCTGCTGAAGAATCTGAAAAAATTAGAAGTATCATGGAAAGTGTACTTGAAAAATCAGTTGTTATAGTAATAGAACCACTTAAATCAATACCAATTATTAGTAGAAATAAGGAAAATGAAACAGCAATCGAATTAGGAAAAAGCGGTGAATCCGCAGCGTTAGAAAAAATTTATGAAAACGAAAATGAAAAAATTGAAGTAGAAAATGATACTGGCCTGAAAGAAATGTCTGATATTTGCCAGACTAGTAACTTAACTAAAGATTCAGAGGCCTTAGAGGATGAAAAATCAATAGAAACTGATGGAAGCAAAATTGAAATCCACAAGGAAATTGTCGAGTCAATTAAAACAAGAAGCGAAGACGTAGAATCTTTGGAATCGAAAAGCAAGGAGACTCAAATGGAAGTATCACATCTTGGATTATCTGATGAAATAAAATCAATTGAAAATAAAACTGAAGATGAAAACGGTAAGCCAATTAAAGCAGGAAGTCATGGAGATCCTGAAAAAGAAAAATGTGGAACAGTCCAAGCAAAATCATGTGAAGAGAAATGTTCAACTCTAACAGAAGAGAAAGAAATTATTGAAACTCTAGTAACTGGAAATAGCCAAGAAAAGCCCATACTAGAAGCATTGGGTGATAACAGTTTAGCTAAAATAAAATCAAAAGAAGATAATATTGAGCCAACGAAAACTTTAAGAGCAGTAGAAGAAGCATCAGTAATTGAATCCACTACCGGAAAGATCTCACTACAAAAAGAAACGGGTGATCATTTTGAGCCAATAAAAACGAGAAAACGTGGGGAGTTTAAGGCAGAAACAGAAAAAGATAAATCAAAATTAACTCAAGGCGAATTATCGGATGAAACAAGTTCTGCTAAAACTGAAAATGAACCAATAAAAACAAGAAGTCGTGGTGACCTAAAAGAGGAGGCTACAAAAGGAATAACGGAAATATTAGAATTAAAAGAAGAGCATTTCCAATCGGTAAAAACTAAGAGCCGTGGCGATCTAAAAGCTGATACGGAAAAAACAGAGACAATGCAAGTGGAATTATCGGAAGAAATTAGCTTAACTAAGGAAAAAAATGAACCAGTAAAGACAAGGAGACGTTGTGATTTGAAAGAATCTTCAAAGGACAAACTGGAAATAATCCAAGTTGAACATTTGGAATCTGTAAAAACAAGGCGACGTGCGGATCTTAAGACGGAAGCTGAAGAAAAGATGAGTACTAAAAAAGAATGTGAACCCGTAAAGACACGGGCACGTAGCGACCTAAAAGAAGAAAATGTAAAGGAAAACCAGGAAATATTGCAAGTTGATTCAGTAGGCGACAAATGTTCTGCTCAAAATAAATTGAAAGAAGATTTGAAATTGGTGAAAACAAGGACGCGTGGAGATCCTAAAGCAGAAACAGAAACAACGCAACTCGAATTAGCAGAAGAAAAAAGCTCTGATAAAAAAGAAAAAGAACCACTAAAGACAAGCAGACGTGGTGATCTAAAAGAAGCAGTAGAAAAAAAGACGAATGCATTGGAAATTGAATTATTAGATCCTAAATGTTCTGATCAAAATGAATTGAAAGGAGAACAGTTGGAGTCTGCAAAAAAAAGGAAACGTGGTGATCTCAACGTAACAATAGAAACAGTGAATATCGAGTTATCGGAAGATAAAAACAGTTCTGGTAAAAATGAAAACGATCCAGCAAAAACAAGGAGGCGTAAGGCGCTTAAAGAAAAAAGTCGACGTGGAGATCTTAAAGCGGAAACTGACAAAGACAAAATAAAAATTATACAAGCTGAATCATCGGACGACAAGGGATCTACTAAAGATGATAATGAACTAGTTGCAACAAGAGAGAGTGGCGATCTTAAATTAGAAACTAAAAAAGAATTGAATGAAGAACATTTGGAATCAATGAAAACAAAAAGAAATAGTGATCTTGAAGTGGAGGGTTCTGAAGAAATAACACAAATAACGCCAGTTGAATTATCGGTCTTAAAGTGTTCTGATAAAAAAGAATTTGAATCAATAAAAACAAGGAGTCGTAGTGAACTTAAAGAAGAAATTTTAAAAAACAAAGCGGAAATATTAGAAGTTGTGGCATTGGACGATAAATGTTCAGCTGAAAAAGAAATGAAAGAAGATTTAGAAACGGTAAAAAGGGGAAAACATGGTGATCTCAAATTGGAAGAGGATAGAGAAGAGAAAATTAAAACTAAAATAACGGAAAAAAATAGTTCTAATAAGAATGAAAATGAAACAGCAAAGACAAAAAGGCTTTGTGATCTATTAGACGAAGCTTTAAAAGAAAAAAAGCAAATTCCAAAAGATGATATAATTGATGATAAGTGTTCTGCTCAAAAAGAGTTGGAAGAAGAATATTTCGAACCTCCAAGAACAAGAAGTCGTGTAGATCTTCAATCGCAACCTGAAAAAGAAACCCCGCAAGTGTTGATCGCTGAAACATTATGTGGGAAAACTTCTATGCAAAAGGATTCAGTAAAAGGACGTTCTACTCCAAAAAAGACTAGAGCGGCCGTAAAAGAAAAATCTGAAATATCGAGCAGCGATAATTCATTATCGAATAAAACGACTTCTGAAGAAAATACTGAAAAACTAATAACCGAAACGCAGTTAGAATTATCAGATAAGGAAGATGCTGCAAATGGTCGAAACGAAACATCTCAAGTTGAAGAAAAGCATTTTGAAACTATCACAACAAGAAGTCGCGTGAATGCTAAGGCTGAGCACGTGAAAGATAAAAGCGATATATCTAAAGTGGAACCATCTGAAATAAAATGTTTTGTTCATGAGAATTCAAATGACGCAAAGGAAGAGCATTTTGAACCAAGAAGAACTAGGAGTCGCATGGATGTGAAAGGAGAAACAGAAAATAAAAATAATGAAATATCCCTGGATTCATTAGATATCAATTTGTCTGTACGCAAGAGTACAAAAGAAAATGCAAATAAAAACAAAAGGGAGGAGAATGTTACACCAATAAAAATCGCAAGTCTTTTTAAGGATGATAAAGAACAAATGCCTTCTGATGTTTCTCAAAATCCAACATGCGAAAAACCTACTAAAACAAGAAGCTGTGGAGAAGATGTAAAAAAGGCAGCCACAAATTCTGAAGGGAACATCGAACCTAAAATACTTCAAGATGAAGAAACATTTTCTACCGCCGATGAAAAAAAATCAGGTGAAAGTTGTTCAATAGTGCCCTGCAATGACGGCAAACAACTTCAACCTTTGACAGCGCTTACAACTAAGTCGGAAAGCGATAAGATATTTGAGGAAACTTTTAGTTCCGAAAATGAAATGTCTGGTTGTGAATCTTCATCGTCGAATTCTGAGATAACTTTCAGACGAACTTTAAGAAAAAGGGCAACGGATTCGCCATTACCAGAAAATGGTGAAGATTTATTATTTTTGTAAAAAATGTTTTTGTTTATTAAGAGTAAAACAATTTTGTATTTCTTGCATTTGCAGATAAAAAAAAAACTTTCAAGGAGCCGCTTGTGAAGTCAGCTATATTTGTCACACCTAAAAGTGTTAAAAATGAAAAGTCAATCACTAACGTGTTGAGCAGCAGCACTAAGCGTTCTCTACGCTCGCCCGCTGTGGACCCGGAAAGTTCAAGTTACAGCAAGAAACCGAAATTGGATATATCCAATAAATGTAGTAATTTATTAATATTATTAATTATTAAATATATAAATATGTTCTTAATATTTGAATAATTACAGCGCCGCGTCCCCGTATTCTTCACGACGATTGTTTGGAAAAGACGGTAGTAGCAGCCGAAACCACTTCTAAAGAGCAGCAGCATTTGGTACAACAACCAGTAATATTAGATAAACAACTATTAAAGGAGTCTTCTACAACTGTTCCTAAAACTACAGAAAACAAGAATACTAACGAAGACAAGGATACATCCAAGCCAATTTCTATATTAGAGAAGAAGGTTGAAGAAAAAGTAAAAGACAGTACAGCCACTCAAGCGTCTGCAAATGTAATTGAAAAGAAAGTAGAAAAGGAAACCTCAAAACAACTAGATGATGTAGAATGCTTGGAAAGAAGTAAAAAATCCAATTTGATTGTAAACAAGACTAACAAGGACGAGAAACTCAAAAATGTACCAAATATACCAGTATCAACAATTAAGCCCAAGACTAATAAGGTGAATGTCAAAACTACACCGCCAGATGCCTCTGCCTCTCCCTCTGCGGTAATATCATTTACAGATTGGCTAAAAATTAAAAATCAAAACATTACTGAGGGTACCAACGATGCTGTTCCTACAGAAGAAAGTACGCCAGATATTTCAAACCGTCAAAGCGGTGAACAAGCAAGTCTAACATCGAATGTTGTGGAATCAAAATTGCTGGAAGAAAAGGAGCTAGCGGTTGACACAGATAAAGCGTCGCAAGTAGTGACACTTGATGTGATGATGTGTCAGGAAAAAGCCGAAGTTCAAAATTTAGAAGAAAGTCAAGAAAATAATAGTGTCTTAGAAAAAACATACACATCGGGCGTAATTGAAGAAAGTATGGATATATCGCAGCAGCTGGACAGCAGTTTGCTGCAATTGTCTGAAAATCAGTTACAAAAAAACACTAAACAACAAAGTGTTAAAAAAAATAAAAAGGTTAATATTAAAAGGCTTCAGACTTCAAATAAAGTCTCTAAAACGCAATTAAGTTCAACAAAATCCAACACTCCAACTATAACTCCACCCAGAGCAAAGAGAAGTGAAACTGATCTACTTATACAATCAATGCCAAAGGAAATGAAAGATCGAGGCATTACCGATCTTTTAAATACTGAAGCACATATTAAACGTCAACGTTTGCCCAACAGAAGGATTGTAAATGACATTATAGAACCACAAAAACCAGCTGCAACTTCGCCAGCTACTATAACTCGGGCGGCAAAAGACAAAAATGTACCAAATGTTTCAGAAAATTTGGAAGCTGAAACAAATACTTCTACATCAAAGGATATAAGCAAATCTCCAACTAGACGTAAGCCGCAACAAAATGTATCTAAATCTAGAAAATCCATTGCCGTGACTCAAAGAGAATCTTCTAGAAGGGATATCGCCAATACACAGGATCTGACAGCGTCAATTGATCATGATGTTTTGCAAAAAGAACCTAAAACCATATCTACAAAATCCCGAAGGCCCATAAATGTCAAAAATTTACCGCGGCAAGGCGATACTGATTTTCCAATATCAGACATAGTGCGATCAAGAAAATCTATGCCAATACTCTCTAAAGAATCTTTTGGTAATGTCATTAATGTGTCATCCAGAAAATCTCTTGCGGTTGGTAAACAGCAACCTGCAAAAGAACAAATTGAATTATCAGAAAGTCATATCTTCAAAACGCCTAAACAAGAGGGACCATCGGCTATACTAAATAAAATACCAATACCAAGTGCTGCAAGCATAAAGAAATTATATGCGTCAGATATAAAGCGCCCTGAGAGCCGCATTCAGGTAATTAATTTCATAACCTTATAATGCATAATTTTTTCAAATTATTTTAAAAACACAAATAGTAAGGGGTGGCGAAATATCGAAAAATATAAATACATACAATTTATGTTTAAAAAAAATTTATAACTTATTTCTTATACGTTAGCTATGAATTTCATTGGTAGCTAAATAAGAACTTATTTTAGATCTTTACCATCATGTTTGAAAAGTTTTAAGACTCATCTAATCATACATGACTCCTAAGAAAGATCTAGGAATTACTTAAGCACAAGCAAAATAGTTTTTAAAAAACACATTATAATAAAAAAAAATTGTAGATATTTATGGAAATATTCGTCATAACCCATTTTTAAACATCTGATGAAATTTAATATTTTTTTTTTTAACGTATAGATACAACAAAACGAAAATGTAATAAAAAAATTCAAGTGCCGAAAACCTTATGTTCGTCTTGATCGTTCAATTGTGGAAAATTATTTTAAATCTATTAGTAACAAGGAACAACAAAGAGTGGCCAAAAAATATGGTATGTACTCGTATTTCTATTTTTTTTTTTTTTTTTTTTTTTTAATTTTACATTTTCTGTAATTTATGTTTCGGTTTCTGATGTACCATCAACTCTAGGTGATATTACACCAATTATACAAAATAATTCTGAAACGAGTTTACGTATACAATCGGTACTGGACGCGTCATCTATACTTAATACCGACACTCAAGGTAATTATTGCTTATTAATTATATTTTTAAATGCGAAATGACATACACATGAAAATAAATACTCAAGCACGAATATACAACACGACGTTGTTACGATAATCTGAGCACAATTAACGATAAAATCCTGTCTGTCAAATAAATACTAAAGTGTGGACAGATGGTGAAGTGTGAAAGAAAGGAAGCGTAAACATTTGTTGTTTTCTTGAACACAAACTTGTTAGTTTTTAATGGCATTGGTATTATAGCGCCTCTGGTGCTAGGTAGATGCATTAACTTAAGCTGTATGTGTAGCCGTTTTATTAATTGTTTTAATACGCCTTCGATTCTGCTCATATTTCGGACAAATGAGAGTGCTGTGGTGTACATTAGCATTGAACAGTATGAATCGTTACCAGTACTATTTAGTGTACAAATATACACTAGATTTAGATATATGTATGTGGCTTAAGAGAGTTCATGCGTTCTAGAGGTGCTGCTAGAATTAAGATTTACTCTGTACATTATTTCTAAAGCCCGTTTCACACTATATCGCCAGTCTTAAGCTTTTTTATTGCACTTTGTTAGATATAACTTCAATTAATTATTATTTTTTTTATTTATATTCATACAAAGAAATCCTTCACGGCCAATATAATTTCTATTAGAATTACATATAAACAATAAAAACAATTGTTTAATGATTTTTCCAAATTTTGTTGTAACAGCCATTCAGAGGCAGTTCAGTTTCCAAAACTTAAGGGACACATTGACACCATTAACTACACCCATCATTAATGCCGCTGATACTAATGAAATTATCGAGCTTAAACATGAATTTATGGATGAGAACCCTATTGGTTTGATTAACGACGCAATATTACCAGACACACCCACGCTATTGGCGCGAGCCCAAACGATAACGGAAGCAGCCCAACATGCATTATCCAATTCGGTAACACCGACCGATATACGCCTTTTGACAACAGATTCTACTGAAAACAACTTTGTTCCTTCGTTTGGTGTTACGCCCAGGTCTTTGGATAATAAAGGTACTTGCTTGTATACTTTCTTGCATCCAGCAAAATACAATCGCAACCACAGCAACGTATTACTGGACTATTGTTGTCCCAACTTAGATGGTCCTATGCCGGCCATTGATCCCACTCGCATACATGCTCAAGTACAAACGCCCACCATAGAGCTTCCAGCCTCTATTGTTTTAACAACGAAAGTAGTGACAAGGGCAGATTTGGAGAATGGAAGTGCTTCAATACCATCTATAATACGTAAAAAAGCCGAGAAAATAAGAAAAAATATGGCCACACATCATAAGATGGCCGTAGCAACGACCGCAATAAACTCACAAACAACACCGATGGTCTCACCAATGACGCAACCTCATATACCACCAGCACAAACACCTTCATTATCCCCCACCATAAATGCTTTAACAAAGCAATTACCATCCACAACAACAATAACTGCAAAGATGCGTACGCCAATATCGCAACAGTCACAAATGGTGCACACCCAACTTTCATCCATTAATGTCGCATCAGGGGCAACCACGCTGCCCAAAACTAACACAGTTTCTGTTATACCCAAAATTCGTTCATTGCAACTTAGTGATACACAGCAAGCGGCTTTACGATCCAATTTAAGGCGCTTTGATGTTTTGCTCAAGCAATTGGTTCAGCCATATGAAAGTCTTAGCTTTGTAGAGCGTCATCGCATAATAGAGTCTGTAATAGCTTCAGGAAGTTGTTTGCCCAAAGATTTAGATCATACGCTTGTTATAATGGAAGAATACATTAGGCAAACGATGCTCTTAAAAAGAAATGAATCGCTGAAACAGCCATCGGCGCCATCTACATCAGCAATCATGAGTACAAATAATTATACAACTTCTCAACCAGCTATTGTAGGTCCCTTGCCAACGGCTCAAATGCCACAGCTCCAACCGTCACCAAAAATCTTGGCTTCAAATGCTGCACCTGTAACAGCAAATACATATTCTGCACAATTTGAAAAACTGCATAATAAAGTGCAAGCTAAAGGAAAGAATACAAGTTCAACTTCGGCTACAACATCAAGTGGAAGTTTAGGCAAACAACGGCAGGTGCCCATTTACGATACCGATCGTAACATTATTGGCTATCAAATGCAAATGATGGCAAACATGTCAACAATGCCGGCCTATACAAAGTCAACCATGTCTACAACTAGTAGTGGCATAATGTCATCATCACTAGACTCTAGCAGTAATAATATTCCTGCGTACTGCATAAGCAAAAGGCCGATGAAAAGACCAGCCCAAGATTCACCCCGTGTCTTTTATACAACACCGCCCTTACAAACTTCCACACCAAAAGGAAATACCAATTCTGATATGTATTCGAAGCAGCAAGCGAAATACTCCAACACAATAGCACATAAAACGAAGGTAAGTGAAAAAAAAATTTTTAAAAAGTAATAAATTATTGAAAAATTCTAATATGAAGGGTTCCGTTGTAACAACTGTCCGTTCTGCCGGTTCGTCCTCAAGTTCTAGATCAGAAAGAATAACCACAACCACGATGGCCACAGTAAAACGTGTAACACGCAGCACCGCTACAGGTTCAAAAATAATCATACTCTCTAAATCCAATCAGTCTAGTGAAGAAACGATATTGCCGGATTCTAACAACAGCCAACAACAAACGGATCAGCCCGAAATAAAAAATGAAAAAGATACTGAAGATTTTTTGGGTTAAAACTAAAAAATATGTACAATCAAATCATATTTAAAATGTTCTGAAGGCGCTCTTATTTTTCGGAATAACACCGTTCTAATTTTATTTAAAATTTTAATTTTAAAAGTAATATTTTAGACGTTAGTTAGTCTAAGAAGTATGTATTATGTTTATTCCTTCTAAAGAAATGGAATTCGGCATAATTGTTCTGTTCGTGAAAAACAACTTTATTAATTTGGAATATACCGATATTTTCATATTAAAATAATTTTTTTAAATGTATATACGAATACATGTACTTTATAAATTAATTAAAACATAGGTTTAGTATTTCGTTATTTTGGTTATAATCAATTATTTTTACATATAACATCATAATTTCTTTATTTTTAAAAATTTCGCTTCAAAATGAATTTGAAACTATAAACACATTTTAAATACAAAATAAAATAAATTTATTGTTTTGTTTAAATACTGCTGTGAGTGGTGAATTAATTATTTTATAAGTCTTTTAAAAATGCATATATTAAATTAAATACGACGGTCCGCCCTACAACTCGTGTTTTTTTAATCGTGATTTTAATTTTTAATTGCGAATAAAGTTTAATGATTAGTTTTGACGAAATCTTAATAAGTAAATAAACGATTGTTAAAGTTAAACTATTGCTACTTATCAAACAAACGCATAAAACAGTTGTATTCAAAAAATTAATTAAAAATATTCGTAAATACTAACAAAAACGTTTGAGAAAAACTCAGCTTAAGATTTTAATATGATACTCAGCAATTATTTTTGTCAAATCGACATCAACTCTATTTTACCTGAACATCTTAAACTGGAAAGTTATCTTTTTAAATTTCACAATATTATGCCAGTAATTTTATAAAGGTCACATTATCTTGGTAAAGATGGGAATTCAATTCGGCTATGGGATTACTGGTTTGGCAAACTTCAGTTTTATATATTTTTTAGAAAAAAAAACCGTCTAGTAATTAGAAAACTTAAACTATTTTCGAATTTCGACTGTTGCAATACATTAAAATAACTCGTAATATTTTTCATTAATCTATTACGGCGGTCGAAGTCGGTTTGAGAACCGAATTAAAAACAAATATTTAATTTCAAAGTTTAAAACTTTTAGTTTTATATTTGTTTCCGCCTATTTACTTTTTTTACAGTTTATAACAGCGTGCAACATGATATTTAAAATTCTGAAATCATTTATAAGCCCTGTTGTATTTAATCCGCTACAAAATAGTTAAGAGTCGAAAAATTTTGGTAGTACCATTAAATATGTAATTCGACCCGGAATTTCACTAAATTCGACAACCGAAATAAGGCTGAATATTTTTCTTTAATCTATTACAGCGGTCGAAGTTGATTCGAGAACCGTAATAAGGCCTATTAAATTAAAAATTAATAAGATATTTTAACTTGCGGTCATCTACGATTCATGATGTAGCAAATTTCACCATATACGACATAATCAGCAAATAGCAAGCAGTTGGTTACGTTTGCATGCTGTTGTAGTGTAAATAAAAATGCTCTTTAACTGAAATTATACGCAAAATGAGGTGTAAATTGACAACTTTTTTTAATTCTTTTTTGGTTTATAAAAAAGGGGTATATCTCACAACTTATAAAACAATTATCTTTGTATCAATATATAAACTCGTCATTATATTTGGATGCAATTGAAAAAAATCAACTTTATATCCATTTTCCATATCAGATGACGATTTTAAAATATGTTATGCCACTATTTTCAGGTGTAAACACTAAGTACATGTGCTTTTGTAGATACCTTTTTAACTGTCAAAGCAGTAGCATTGCACAGTCTGGGAGCATTGATATCACGCCACCAGTAGAATTTGACAATTGCCTGTATAGAAAGAAGAAAACGAAACAAAGACGAAATAGCTGACTCTCCACGTGAGATTTTCGTACCCATTGATGAAAATTAATTTAAGAGTAATAAAGAGGGTAAACAAGATAATTATAATAATCAAAATTATATTTTTGCAATATAAATAAATGTGAAGGAAGAATACGTGAAAATATGCGTTCTAAAAATATATTTAGAAATTAGAAACATGTGGACGCTATTTAAAAAAAATATGTTTGCAAATTCATATAAATTAATAATGAAAAAAAAATAAAAGCAGAAAAATTGATGGTTGTTTGTTTCAATAAGAGAGAAAAACACACACAAGAGCAAATTTGCATTGGTGTTTGTATTGCGAAATGGCAATGCCGTTTATGATTAATTTTACTTGTGAAAATATCTAAAGTTAAATGAGATTTGAAGGCGTACGTGTTAACAAATCCGTGCGGGCGATTTGATACATATTTAAATAACATTTTATAAAAATATAAGAATTTAATAAAAAATTTCGTTTTTAAAAGAAGGTTGTTAAGTTTAATAATTTAACAGTTATAAAAGTTGAAAGAATAACAGGTAAAATTATGTTTCAAAGTGTAATAAAAAATTGTGAAAGTTGAACAATTATTTTTGCGAAAGAGTAGAAAAAGAAAATAAAATACGTGTTAGTGGATTTTTTTCGTAATTATTGTCTGAAATGAAAATAAAAAGAATTATGTATCTAAATTTCCAATTTGTTAGGTAGAAGTGCCTCCATATATAATAAATTGTTAAAAGTTTATACAAAATAATGTCATAAATCGGATCTGTGTATTGTTATTAAGTTTTATTAGGGCGTGTTGCTAAAATATTAAAACGAGTTGTATGTACCTATCAAGAATTACAAAATTATTTCTTTCTTTTTTTTTAATTATTTAATACTGCGTAATGAACGATGTTGAAATAATTAATTAATTTTTAACAGGTATGTTTATTTAATAAGTTTTATAAATTTTTCATTAGAGTATTTTTCTCTATAATTTTTCTTGCCTTTTTTCTTTAGCTTGGTTATTATACCTACCGACCTTCGTCATTTTGTCGTGAAGTTCTCTTTATTTATGTCTCATCTTTTCTCCTCTTACCCTATGTTTTTGTTTATTCACATTGTTCTTTTTACTGCCAAAAATAAAAAAGAAGGCCTAAATATATATGTATTTTTATTATTACATTTAACTTTGTTTCCCTTCCTTTATTATTCGCGTTTAAATTCTCCATCAAATGTTTCATTTTATATTTATAAGTAGGTGTAAATTAAATATTTTACTGTTTTTGTACTGCTTTTCTGTTTGACGTACAAATGTTTAAATCCAATGGGCCAGACATGCCTGCCGTAAATGGCATCACATTGAAAAAAATTTTTTGTTACATAAATACATACATATGTATGTACTAACATATGAACAATCTACATTAATATTTATATCTGAAGAATATCTCATGCTTTGAAATATCTACTTTAAATGCATTTATTCTACCTACAAAAGTTGATATTTATGTACATACTTATGTACATACACACATCGCATATTTTCGCACATGTACTCACAAACAAGATAGTACCCGGAGAACATTTGTTGTCGAATTGCGACTGTTTGACAAGAAAATAAACCTCTTTGTCGGAGGAAAATCTTTTTTAAACAATTACAAAAGTAAATTTAACCAACAGTACTAAAAGGGGAAAATCACCTTCATTGTGACATCCAATGTAAATTAAAATATTATTACAACATTTTGTTGAGCAAATCACTAGTTTTTTTCCATGAACTAAACAATTTGATTAAAATAATTTAGTTTTTTTCTGAGAGATGTTTCAAAATCTTCAGGTGAGTTCGTTATCATGTACGTAGTAGATAGTTGAACTTTTAAAGTCTTCGCATTCTAATCCATCAGTTGAACAAGTGAGGTGACATTAGACCATTTTTTTTCATCTCTAGTTGCCTGGACCAATTCATCTTCATATAAAGATTTTCTACTTTCACTGCTGAAAGTTTCATTTATGTAGAGAAAAACAAACATATTTTTTCCGTAATAGCAACCAAATTTTTTATTCGTATCTACTATAGAAAAGCCAATGCGAAAACGTGGATATCCTTTCGTATTATTTGAAATTAGTGGAAACGAAAGAACGTACTATTGGCCGTACGCTGTGTCGACATGAAAATAGTATTTTTACCAGGGTTTAAAACTACTTTTTTATTTTTATTTATTATACTACCGACTACTTAGAAAATATGATTCCTTTTTGATAGTAGAGAAACTAAATATATGCACCTGATAACAAATACATTTACAGTTTTCTAAAAAAAATTTTATACTTGCAAAATAAATAATATATTAAGTATCTTACACGCCAGAAATATCTGCATAGTAAATATTTTTAATAGCACACAAAATGAAAATAAATCCTCTGTAATATATTGCTCAGCAAAATATTATTGTCAATGAAAAATATCTATCCAGTATATCCACTATATGCCATTCCAACCAAACATAACTTCGACCGACTATTATGACAAACATGGCGATCTTAAAATGAGAAATATATAAAAATTTTTCTTTTTGCATTAACAAATATCAACACCAAAAAATTACGATATTTCTGCCGTTTAAGCTACATAATATATTATTTAGTTTGCAAGTATAAAATTTTTTTTAGAAAACTGTAAATGTATTTGTTATCAGGTAAATATTTTTCCAGTTTTCATATAAAATTATGAAATATGAGAGCAATTTTTAGTAAATATATTATATTTTTTAAACCCTGAATTTTTACCTTTTTCATTTAAGTGACGGAAATAATTTTCAAAATTGAAGCAATTTTCTTTATTAAATATAATTTTCTCACAAATATTATAAATATATTTCTTCTCCCAATTTTTTATGTCCAAATTTCCTCTTTTTTAATAACTTTATTTTATACAATTTTAATTTAACATTTTTCAATTCCTTACTTACATTTTAATGAAAATATATATAAACGCAGATATATGTTAGAAATGCTATATATAATTATAGGCATTTAGTATATAAAGCTAAAGGGCAAAATAGATTATAAAGATTAATATTTAAATAGGTTTTCAAAAATTTTTAAACTTTTTTAATGTATTTCAAGTTTTAAAAAAAAAATAAAAAACTTTTGCATTTCCTCATGTCTCAAACTTAAATATTTTTTCAATTGACAAATTCGAAAAATTTATTTAATTCAGAAACCATTTGAAATATAAAAACAATACTTTAATTTATTTCAAAACCGGAAAAGCAAAAACCAATTTTCTTTAAATCGAATAATTTTTGGATTCATTAATTTGTTTAAAAATATTGTTGTTATCCAGTTTTCTTGTTTTTTAACTTTAATCCTGAAGAAGCTACACAAAGGAGTAGCGAAATATCGATAACTAAAATTTTATAACGTTTATTATAAAAAAATTGACCTCAAGCTCATCAATCAAATATTAATAACTTCAATCAAAAGATCGAAAAATTAGCAATACAAATCATAGTTCATTTACTTTTTACGCTGCAACTTAGATACAATTATAAATTTTTTTCTTAAGTTAAACAGAAGTTTTCAAAATTTAACGTCCAGAAATAGCAGCCCTTTTAATTTCATTTTGTGATTGACCGATATGTTTGGCTGACTTCCAAAACGTAAATTGCTTTGTGTTTGAAGAAAGCATCACATTTCATAACGCCGCAGTACAATAGGTATACAATGTATACCATTTCAAAACGCCGCCGTGAAGTGTTTTTAACGCAGTAAGAAAGCAAACAAGGCATCGGTTTTATAGTTGTTGCATTGTTTAGGAACTTTGCAAATGTATGTGATTTAAATACAGTAGTAATACTGTATACAAACCTTGTATACGAACGTTTTGGAAGTCAGCCTTTTTTTATTATTGATGTTTGACGAAATCATTTTGTTAACATATTATAATTTCATATAATGAAAAGAAAATTAAATGTGTTGGCATCGACTATGTTCAAGTGCGAAGGCCTGATTATTGGACTTTTCTTGCCTTAGCCGCTTGTTGCATTATACAATACACCTATTACTTAGTTTTCAATTTATTTTATTTTTAAAAGTACATATAAATTGAATTATTAACAATTTTGATGATAAAATAGTGTGCTTCGGAAATGAATAATAATTTTTATTAAAAATAATTTTATGACAAATATTTGGGGTATTCACACTGTAGTCATAAGTCATATGTCATAAAATAATAGCACACCAAAATATGACAAGTGTGAACAACCCCGTCATAATTTAGTGTGCTATGTCATAATTGTGCCAGCTGATACAAAAAAAACATTTAAAAATACAATTTCACATCAAAATGCCGAAATCAAGTGAAAAAAGTAAAATAATAGCTGGTTTGTGCGAAAATTACATGTTAAACGTTATTATAAAAATATTTCTTTATTCTATTAAAAAATGAATTTAAAATTGATTCGTTGGCGAAATTAATTTCTAGGTATATCATGACTGTTTGGTTTTACATAACTACACTATACCACATTATTCTTTATAATAGAAGAAATGTGATTCTAGTCTGGAAGTCAAAGTTATGTTTAGTATTGTTTGACAGTTTTATGTAACGTTATCAAAATATTTATCAACGCAAAAAAAAACTTCATTTTCTAATCTACGATTAAAGTGTATGTAATACAAAAAGTAGTTTTCTTCAATTCAGATATGTGTATAAAGATGTCGATATAGGGACCGATGCGTTGCCAATGGTAACGTGTTTTTTTTTCGCCTCTTACATGTGTACATACATACATGCATATCCACATATACACATATATGTATGTATATTGTATTAGACCTCGTAGGTTTTTTCATTTAATTTTTAATTAAAATTTTATTGATTCATGTAAAACTAATATGTACATATATTCATACAAATGAAATACACGTAATAGTTTAACATTCAGGGAGTGATGTGTACATAAATATGTACGTACATACTACATAGGTACAATGTATCTAAATCAGTGAGCTGCAACAGTATGATTGAGCCTACTTATTCCCTAACGTTGAATTTTAAGAACAACACAAACAAGTACATATTACATATTCAATTTTATATTCATTCGCTTTTTATGGACAAGCAGAAAATTTATTAACAAGTGTAAATCATTGCGATCATTTGATGCGAATGTACATGATCTGATTGCCTGATACAATGAATATAAGGCATATGCAGAAATACAAAAAACACCAACTCCATGTATTTTGTTGGTGGAAATTTTGATTTCGGAAGTAAAAAGTATAAATATGTATGTGTGCATGTTTCAAACAAATATATAAACAAAAAATATTTATTCAAATACGAGTACAAAATTACTTTAACAACTGAATAAAACACTTGTTCCGCTAATAACACGTTGGCTTCCATTCAAAATGAGTTTCATACTCTTAACGACACAGTCAGAACATTCATGTTAGCATAAAACAACAAGTGAATAAAACTGAATGTTTGAAACGCGCGGTTGCGTAAACAGGGTTTTTTGAACAAAAACGATTAGATCATAAAAATCAATGTGCATAATTAGGTATTAAAGGGCTGCAACGAGTAACTTTTTTCTTCATATGTGAAACTCGCTGTCGAATACAGTAGATATTTGCTCTGTCGCTCAAAGCACAAGCAGTGAAGAGAAGAGATTGGTTGTTTGACAAATACTAACCAGTAGCAACCGCAAATTAAATGAGTACCGAAAAATATGAACATACAAAACCGTAGCCAACAAAGAAGAAGTACCTTAAAAACTATGTTCACTTCATGTGGTACTTCAAGAATTTTTCATGCAATGCTGAAAATTAAAAATTTTCAATTTTAGCCTTTATATCCACATTGGCTAATATGCCAGCGTTTTAAGTCTTCAAAATAAATAATGGAAAAATTATTCATACATATGCATGATTTTTTTTTTCCTAAATTCAATTAACATTTTTTGAAAAGGAAAAAATGCCTATTTTTTAATACCTTTAAACATAATTAATTAGTAACTAAGTAAATAAAATTTAAATAAATAATATTATGTATAAACTTGCCTCACTTAATTCCATTTTTTACTACACTCAACAGAAAGAATTTTTTTTTTTTTTATTTGCAAACTTCACGTAGTACTGCAAGTACCAAGTGAAGTTTGGCTGTCGCATTATGTTCACCTCGTTCTGTTCATACATGTTGCGAGTATGATAGCAAAACACACAAGCAGTGAACTTACACACGCTAACGCCCGCTTTCACGATGTTCGATTAAAAAATAATCAACACTTTAACCGAAAGTCTGGCTAAATTGTATTACACAATATATGATTAACTCTTAACTGACAGAATTTAACAGAAAAGTTGATGTTAAATTTAACTGAAAGAAATTTGCCGGTTAGCACTCTAATCGGAGGAAAATAAAACAAAATGTATATATGTATGTAGATACAAATCGATATTTATATGTTTGTAATATTTTTAAATTAAAAATTTCTATTCACAAAAAAAAGAAAGAAACTGCAATAAGTTTAGATAAAATCTGGGCATCTGATAATTTCGTAAAACGCAACATGGCACATCGAGACTGTATGGGTTCGATGGTTTTTTCACTTGTATTACAAGCTAATGCAAAACGTGTGGTCAAACTATAAATTTTCATAATACACCTCAGTGCTTGCTGTGCACCCTCAGTCATACTGTCAGCTTCATCTACTACAACGTTGTTATGATGTCCACGGGAGAGAGTGACTTTTTGTTAAGCAAACATTTTAATTTTATCCCACACTACGTCCAAACCACGTTCATTTGAGGCATTTAATTCCAATACTACTTCCTTATAGCTGTCACCAAGTAATATTCTAGTACCAAGTAATATTCAATGAATAATCGTTGGTTTGCTCACACCAGTTGGACCCTATACCATACCAAAAAAAAAAATCAGCTTTTGCTTATTTTTTATTCATCATTTTACTTACCGCTATAATAATGTTAGGAGCGTAGCAAGTTCGGACAAACTAGCTACAGTATCTCCATTGCCAACAATTTCATCAAATTTTGCCGGTCGGTATTTTTAAATCATAGATAAAAGTATTGGACGTTAAATACGATTATGTACATATATTTACATCATCTTACCATGGCAAATTCCGTCTCTTGATTTATTTCCTATCCTCTGGACACATCCAAACTAGATTCCTTCAAATATGTATGTCCCAAATACGTCGTCGCCGGAGAACATACTACAAACAAACAATTTATATACATGTACATATGTATTTATGTACAAATAACAATATTTTAATTATTACTTACCTGAATTTTACTATTATTACAAAGTTTTGTTTCTCAAATTTGCAAGAACTGTCTTTTTAATTCATTTTTTATGTAAACAAACCGATAGTATTGCCACATTTTTATTAAATTCTTTTGTTACTTAACCGAAAGATGGTGAAACGAAAATACGTAACCGTTGATTAAATAGTGCCCGTTAGCCTAACCAGCAATTAGTTAATTTTTTGTTAACAGACATTTTACCGAACATTGTGAAATCAGGCGTAAGTCGAGTAACAACAAGAAGTGACAACAAGTTTTTGGTGTGCTCAAAAATATGAACATTGTTTCTGTAATTCATTTCGAGTAAGTGTTCATGCTTTGGAAGTACACGTGAACTTCTTAGCTACACATCTATTTATGCAGCATTCTATTAGGTATACCCTAAAATTAAGCACTTGCTGCAGCTCACTGATCTATATATGTATATCGCTCCTTTATTGCAACGTAGTCATATCTCAAAAAAACTCAAACGTGGCAAAATGCATTAAAAGTTTTCAAAGCGTAAGCATTTATATGGACGGCTTGAGCATGTAAGCGGTTATAACTTGGGTTTAGATAGAGATATGTTTTTGCAAATTTTTTTTACAAATAAAGAAGGTATTTAGAAACTCTTTTTCGTCAGTAACTGAAAAATTTTGTTTTTTGAGATATGACTATGTTGCAATAAAGGAGCGATATGTAGGTATATACATACAGTACAAGCTCGGTATTCGCGACTACCCATTTTCGCGAAGGCTTAAATTTTTAATATTGCAGGTTCTATAATCGCGACAGTTTGCGAAAAACGGTTTCTACTTTCGCGACTTTTATTACGTTTTTTTAAATTCGATTACAATGTCTGTAACCGGAAAAAGTTAAATCCCCGTCTTTTGGTATATCGTATATATTTTTTTTTTGAAGATATTATTATTAAATCTCTTTATTGGTATTATTAATACTTTTCATAAACATTTTAAATACATACGTAGGCTTACAAAATTATAGAGTTTGTAAAAAAAATATACTTACATACATATATATATAGTTTTTAATATTAACAATTATATTTTACAAAATTTGCAATTTGCTTTCGAAATATATTGAAATTACGTTCCATTTTTACTGTATTCGGCAATGTGTTGTAGAGTTGTAGAACCTTGTAGAAAAGGGACCGCTGCATTCCTGTTGTTCCTGCTCTATCAATTCGAAAATTATCCACATTTCTTACCTGATAGGGCTGTGCGTTTCTAACGTATACTGTTTGCTTTGTCAAATATTCTGGAGACTCTGCGATTTTCATCTTTTGTATAAATGTTATTGTGTTAATTTTGAGCCGCTGCTTTAATTTTTTGCGGATTTTTTAACAAATATAATCAATATGGGCTTTGAATTTTAATTCTTTATCAATTATGAATCCTAAATACTTTATTTGATTAACTTTTTGGATGCTTTTATCATTTATTTTAAAAATTTCATTGCTATTGATATTTATTTTCATTATTTTTGTTTTACTTTCATTTAATTTAAGTTTATTAGCTTGTAGCCATACATTAAGATCAGCATATTTTAAAGCATTGGTGCCCTATGCTCTTCATGCTCATTTGTTTTTGTAATACTCTTAGCTATAGGCTGTGTGTTTTAATATACTCATACAGCACTCAGAAACCTCAATGCGAAATACACAACAGTGATGGATTTTGAGTTTTTTGTTTTGGGCCAAATTGACAATTTAAAAGGGCAAAAATAGCGTCCAGAGGGCCAACAAAACTTTTCTGGAATATATTTGATAGCAAACTTTTTATTTAAATAAAAACAATAGTAATACTAATACAGTATATGTGTTTTATTTTAAATAAATTTAAACAAATACCTTTACTCAAAAGCAACACGGAATTTTATTTTTCAATACAAATTTTATTCATCAAGAATTTTTTACCGCTAGACAGTCCACTTAGTTGTTTTTGTGTTCACTTGATATTGGTGATAGCCAAGGCGAATTCATAACAGGTGTTTCGCACTAATAAAACAGGTACAACATGTAACAAAAACCACAAGCATTTTGTTTTTGTAAAATCATTGTACAATGTCAAACTCAATAAGCAAATAGTGTATTTTGCCATCCGACAATAATGAAAATGCCAAAAAAAGTTAACAGCTGTATTTACAAGTTTACCTGTAATGAATTCGCCTTGGGTACTAGCGCAAGACAAGTTTGCAAATAAAAGTAAGGAGTTTTTTCTTGACAAACCAAACAATGTTGTAAACAAAAGTAGGGTTCTAAACAGGGAGAAAATTTGTACTGAACGCTTTCAGTACATTTCAAACCGTTTGAAGGATTCGAAGCAGTTAGTTGAATACTGAGCTGAAAGGGCCAAAATAGATTAGAAAGTACCACAGGGCCATCAAACATTCAAAAGTGCCACAAATGGCCCAATTGTGCCACATTTTCCATCACTGGTACACAAACAAAGGCTGTGTGTTTTAATATACTCATACATCTTTCAGCAACCTCAATGAGAAATACACAAACAACTTTGTCTTATTAGTTTTTTTTTGTCGTTCTTCACTGCATGCAGGCAAGAGCAAAGCGACAACACTTTCGTATGCTTTGCTGGTAAACATTGACGCCAGCGATCATCAATGTTCATTTTGTTTTTGTTTAACGTATGATATGAAATAAATATATGAAATATATTTTTTGTGTTTTCTTTGCATGTATTTGTTTTTACAACAAAAAATTTTGGATAAAAATTTGTTTTTCTTTAAATGTATTGGTGTTTGCTCTTCCATAAGGAACTTGTGGGCACCGCGGTTTTAAAGCGAACGATTTCTCAAAAAATTAAGATTTTAAAAAAATTAAAGGTAAAGTCTTCGGCTTACCGCATTCGTACGTACAACAGAAAGTGGCCCTGGCAAATGTTTTAACCTTAAAGAAAGCAGAGTATCTCAGAATGGAAAAAATACTTTATAAGTGGGACAAATTTTCTAATGTCAGCAGCGATTTTACGATCAAATGCCAGTTATTTCTATTCGAAAATTTATCAAACAATTCAGGTTTCAATGCCAGTGAAGGATGGTTGAAGAAATTTAAGCGTTAATTTTGAGTTCTGTTCTGGTTAAAATTCAGTTTTCGCGAAAATCGAGCTTGATCTGTACTAACATTTAAATATTATTTTTAGTTAATACAACATAAAATGTTCCGTAGAAAACAATAACTCTGATAATATGTACGATATTTAATTACAGAATTGAGAAAAATGTGTACATAAAATAAAAATCTCAAAACTTCTAAACCAAAAAAAAAAAAAAAATGTCGATTAACAAAAACATAGATCACCAAAAGAACTTTATTATAAAGTTATTTATCAATAAAAGTCTGCAATTTGATGAGAAGTCCCAGAATTTGACAACACTTCCATTCTGTTGACATTTTTTAAGACAACATTTACTTTGACAAAGTTTTTTAAATTTTCTTTTAAACTGTATTTAGTGTTTAGACACGAAAAGTTTTGTTTTACAAATTTTGATTTCCTTTGTTTGTTCGTTCTTAATTTTTTTTGACGTTTTTCATTTGGCGTTTTATTATTACTCTAAACATACATACATACATACATAAATATAACCAAATTAAAATAAAACTGTGTATAGGCCACGAAAGAGAAACAAAACAAACTTTGCGAGTACATACTTCAAACACTTTACTCCCCGTCACTCTCATTCAGCCCCTCGGCAATAACCTCAAGAGCGTGCAAAGTAAATTTTGCGTGTCTAAATAGGGTGTAAACAATTTTCTCTTTTTGATTCACTTTGTCTAATATTTTCACAACATTTGTTAAAATATTGACTTCTAAAGCGCACGTGCTAACACGTGTTTTAATAAAATTTACATTACTAAATCAAGGTTCCCAGTTTTATTTTGTATCTTTTTCCCAATTTCAATTCTTCATTTAAGAAACATATGTAGGTAGGTATATACACTTTTTTCTTAATTAATTTATTTACATAAATTAGATTTAGAGAAGAAAGGTCGTACATACATACATATGGGCAAATCCCTGACAAACAGTCCACCAACCAAAATTTATCCAACTTATTTTTTATGTGTTTTTATGTAATATTAGACTAGGTATATAATTTTATAAATAATAAAAATTTATTTCGATATTTGAAAGAGGAGGAGATAGCTCAAACAAAAAATAGCGTTGACGAAGACGAAAAATTATGTATTTATTTATATACTATTGGAAAAATGTAGCGTGCGTAACGTACCTAGCGTGCGAAACGTTGGGTTCACGGCCATTGATAAAAAACTACAACATATTTTGGCTGTATATAAGTTATTTTAGAACATTGATCGTCAAACTAGCCCCTAGGGGCCGAGCACCAATCGTCATTTTCACATACACATCACGAACCAAACAGAAGAGACAAACTAAAATACGAAACATACTCATTTGTCGCTTTATTTTAGAATTTGCAACAACAAAACACATGCAAAAGAGGGCAACAAAATATTTATTTTTTTTTAGTCTCTTTATTTGTTATTCATAGTACACTGTGAATATTTTAATTTTTCATGATGTGGAATGTTAAGTGGGAAGAAGCTTTTTGGTATATATATTTTTTAATGGAAAATTTTTGTAATTATGTAAATTCATTCATTCGTCCATTCTTTTGTCCATAAACGCGCTAAACCAATCCAGTGTGTATACATACAAACTTTTAATAAATTGTTAGGCTACAGTAAAAAAAAGTAAATGTAACAATCAATTTCTACAAGTGTAAAAACACCAATACATTGATATATCCTACGTGTTCTCTTTATGACAAAGGCTGTTTTAGAATTCACTTATATTCATCTTTCTTTTAGGTATTTCATTTTTCTGATTTATTATGCAAAATTTGCTAAAAATTATGAAAACATACCTCAACCTTCAAAGATACTTCCATTTTTTGTAGCGTGCGTAACAATACTTTGAGATCAAATTTTTCGCAACTTATACCTGTTAAAAAACATTTTGATGACATTCGAAAGTTATATTTCAATCAGAAAACACGTACGAATGTAGCGTTCGTAACGCAGGATTTGCCCATATGTACTTATACATTTTTTTTTTTAAAAAACATTGAAATAAAACCAGTTTGAGGAATAATATTAGAATAAAAATCTTCAGTTTCATCAGCTATTGCAAATATGTATGTTCTATAGGCTCAGAATTTCCACTTCTGTGAAAATCGTTGATTGAAATATAAAACTACTTACATACATACCTACATAAGTAAATATTTTTTTAAACCGCAATATCTCGTTCACTTGTGTGAATAATTTTTTTTCATTTGGGTTATTGTTTGTCGAAGTAGTTTGTGTAATGTGTCCATAAACTATATAACAAAAAATGGCTTTGCCTGTTATGTAATTATTTCGATACTGATATGTACCTACATAGGTATCTCTAAAAAATTTAAACTTGGAAAAATGAATTTAAAATTTTTAAAACAACCATTTACATACATATGTACATATATACATACATATGTATGTATATGTATGACCGGCCCGATCATGTTAGTGCTAAGAACTTCAACTTAGGAAAAATGAAGATATGTATCTTCTTAAATACATAGGTATGAATATGTTTATGAAACATACATATTTTACAAATAAAGAACCAGGTTTTCTTCAATAACTGAAAATAGTTTGTTTTTTTGACTACGTTAAAATAAAGAAGTGATATGTACATGCGTAAGTACATGGCAACTCTAATAAAAGCATGCAACACCTTTAAAAAAATGTATACAAACTAAGAATCAGGCGAGCACTTTTCTCCACCAAAAACACAAACTACCCTCTGTAACGCAAATAGGCAGAATAAAAAAGAATTAACTGAAAATATTGTCAGACAACTATCATACGATTATTACATGCTTACATACATATTTACATACATAGGTATGTAAATAAATAACCGCCATTGTAAAATTTCCCATATTTTTATATATGCATGTTCTTGTGTGCATACATACATACATACATACATCCCTGACGGAAACTAATCTAACTTTAAATTAACTTTTAGCTAACTACTTATTTCGCAAGTAGTATCAACTACGCCTGCATAACTCAACTACTACAAACATACATACATACATACATATGTATGTAATTGGTTTTGGTTCATTTCAGCATTACATTGTAGTTAGCTTTACAGGTAGTTAGTGTAAAAAAACTCAACTTTTCTCCATTTGGCGGCAGCATATGTACAAAGGTACATAGATATGTATATAATGTATTTACAACATTAGATTGTTAAGGTAATTTTTTTTCATTCATAAAAGTGGTTGCGGTTTTCTTTCATTTATCTATCCATGAATGTATGTACATACACATACATACATACATACATACATACATACATACATATCATATAATAATTTCTCCTCAATCTCATACGATTTCTGGTCTGTACACTATTTTATACATTTTCTATTTTCCATCTTTACTCTCCGAATAGTGTTTGTTTGTGTTTTGTTTTTGCACCGAATACGGCTTAAAGCATTTTCCACATTTACATAAGTACATCCATGCATACATACATACATACATACTTATATTCTCACTCGTTTAATTCCATGGAGTTTTCACTGGCAAGTAAACTCTAGTTAGTCTAGGTAGATAAAAAGAAAGTTTTTACATGTTGGTGAATGTCTATACATACATACATATGTATGTATGTATTTATCTACAAACATACATACATATATATTTAACTTTCCCATTTTAAAAATAGTGAAATATGTCCTTGAAATTTTTTTTTTTATTATCCTATTAAAAATATCAGATTTTCATATGTGTACATCTTTCATAAACCCAGGTGACTATCTGCGGGGTCTTGTGCGTCCGCTCGTGATAAAGATGAAAATTCGTAACGCTAAAGTTAAGATAAAATGCAGATCGGACTGCTTGCAAATTTATTTCCATTTTTTTCCAAAATCCCTTACTGATTTTTATTTATGTACACATTTAAAAGAAAAGTTATAACCCCACTATAAGCCGCCTCCGATTTTAAATATGTAATATAAAAAAAAAAAAAATAAAAATATATAAAAATCGGAGATGTTTTTGAGGACCTACATACGAGTATACATACTTAGGTATAGGTATTGCATGTTCAAACTTTTAATTATTATTTATTAAAAGCGACCTTTTTTATCTAAATGCAATAAAAGAATACTTCCGTCTAGCTTTCTGACAAATGTTGGTAACATACGACATGACCAAATTTTACTGTACTACCGATTTGTAAAATTATTCAATTTATTTTTCTATGGAAAATTATTGATAATTTTTTTAACTAATCAACCAGTTTACTTTGAGAAACTATTAGACCTGCTTTCGGCGAAAACTGTTCGGTCCAATTTTAATTGAAAAATATTCGACGAGTTTTCTATCTTATTCTAATATAATTTTCAAATTTATTAGTTACATCTTATGAAAAATATGTTGACCAGTTTTTATTTAAAATATGTATGTAAGTATGTATGCACTATATCGACCGATTTCCGCCCTCATTCATAGTTAGCTTAAACTTCATCCAGTTAAAGAATATATGTAGATTTATATACATACATAAGTATGTAGGTATGTATAAATATATAGTCCTTGATCCAGTGCTCCTCTATAGTAAATTCAAGGTAATGCTGCAGCATTTCCTGCGTTTTGGTGGGTGTTTTAAAAATTGTAATTTGTGTTTTGTTATCTATTTGTTTTCTCTTTTTAATAAAACCAGTATTGCCTTAAACGATTTTCTATTTTTAATTAGCTGCCAACCGTTATCTGACAGTGAATAAACATTTCTCTTTGTTGTTGCTTCAGATTTGCTGTATTTTGTTTAGTGTATCAGAGATGGAAACAAAGCTTTAATTCAATAATTAGGAATTAGAAGATATCAAATGGAAAAATATACACCGGAAAAGTGGGAAAATTTTTGTTATTAGCTATTCCACATTTTAATTTGTTTCCGCAAGAATCCGAAATTTCTATTGGTCGTAATAACCGTGGTTAAACTTTACCTACATTAGAAATCACGTCAAAAATTTTTAGAACGAGTAAAGCCTGTGCCAAGTTTAATTTAATTTGAGATAAATGAGCGAAATACATAAGTCCAGTGCCATTTTAAAATATTTTTTCCATATCTGGCGAGCTTGTGGAAACAACATTTTAAAAACTATTTACTGAACGAGTGGAAGTGTTTGAATATTCGTTTTGTGGCTGCTGTATTCACGTTTTTTTTTTATATTTGGACTTTGCTTATAGTCATACGATGTTTGTTTTCAATATTAAAACTATTTTCACATGTGTTTTGCTTGATTTCTCTTTCTCTCTCAATATTTTTCAATGCCCCATATACACAACAATTTGCCAAAATGCAACCACAGTGGCATTGAATATAAAGAACACACAGTCGCTTATAAAAAAAAATTATAAAATAATTCATTAAAAAACAAATTTAGTAACAATTATTTTTCAAATAATGAAAAGTCAAAGAGTCGAGTTGTTAATAACTGCGTTGATTTCGTGAGTGTGTGTACTCGTATATCAGTCACTGCAAAGTTTTAAAGAGTTATTGGCTTGCAACATGTGGAATGCATAAATTTGAATATTGTGTTGTGCTGTATCTTTAAGCAACAGTTCTACTGTATTAGTTCCACTGTGTAAACTTGCAATTGCAAACAGACAGTTTGGTTTCGCCCCTCAATTGTTTTTATATTGTGTGATTTGAATACTATTTCAGAATTACGTTTGTATTGTGAATAAAATGAATACATATATACACATAAATATGTACATATATGTATGTATATGTAGATATATATTAACATTATTTTAATTACTTTTACTTAAGACATCAAGTTAATACATTAAAAAACCTGCCAAAGTGTCAAAAAAGTCAAAATGACTTTCCTGTTATAAAACACTAGTAAAATTTGTTTTTATCTATAAATATTTATAAATAAATAATATTATAAAGAATACCCAAAATAGAGTTAACAAACAGTTTATTAAAACGAGTTTTTCGACTTTTGCTAAATTGATCTTAACCTTAAGATCACAGTGGGCATTTAAAATTTCAAAACAATAACATATCGTTACTTTAATTTAAAAAGAACGTAACTAACCTATTTTTTTTTCAAATTTGATTTTGGGAATATTTTAAAAGTGGATCCTAAAATACCCCATCACTAAAAAGTTTTAGCACTCTTCGAAAGAATTAAATTTTTCTAAACAATTTAAGAAAAGAAAAAACTTTCTCTACTACCTAAGTTTCTTATTTATGTAAGTTTCTCTTATATGTAAGATATGTAAGATGTTTGAGCACTTATTTTGTGAAATCCTTTAATTAAAATAACTTTTATCCGAAATATTTTAATCGCATAATTTTAATTGTACAAAATTTATTATACATAAATATATATGTATGTATGTATGTATGTATGTATGTATGTACATGTTAGGAATTTCAAATTTGCAAATACCATCGAGATTGACATCTATAGTTGTTGTTGTTGTAACAGCTCTGATGCTGTTTGTGACGGGAGTTCTTTCCTAAAAGTGTGATAGAATAGAAATAATTGTAAGAGAAAAATGTTAGTTTTAATTGGTTTTATTGGGTTTTATTGGGGTGTGTCATTTGGTGGAATTGGGGTTGGGAGTTGGAGGAACTCTGCCACCTCGGTTGGTCTTAGCCATAGGTCTATTGGGCTAAGGGAGGTTGATCTATTCGGGCAGTTGAACAAGTGCTCAGTGTTGTGCGGGCTCTGGGGACAATCTGGGCATCTGTTTATAGTGCCGGGGAAAATGCGCTCTTGGTAGCAGTTAAGTATACTGCTCCAGCCGGCTCTCAGTTGTGCCAAGATTGAGCGGGATTGTCTGGGGAGCTGCCGTTCGCTATCTGCGATCGCAGGTGGTCTTGAGTTTAGGACCTTGTTGCATCTATATCCGCTTGTTGTTTCTATGACCGCTTGTTGATGCAACTTCTTGAGGGCACTTGTGATGGACATCTGTGTAACGTCTGGTGGAATGGCGTTTCCGATGTCCTCACTGTAGTGCCGGAAGTCCTCACGGATGCGTCTCGGGAGAGGGTCCTGCAGCACTAGTTGGTGGTTGGGGTGTGTTGGCAGCTGACATGCCATCAGGAATTGCTTTGAAAGCATCACATTATGCTGCCTGACGGGCAGCATTAATGTCTCAATATTGGTAATTTTTACGCATCCTGTAGCGATTCTAAGCGCATTGTTCTGTGTGGTTTGCAGAGATCTCCACTGTGTGTCACTAAGGAACGGGGTCCATACTGGTGCGGCATAATTTAAGAGGGAACGACCGATGGCTTTATACGTCGTTACAAGTACCACTTTAGTCATGCCCCAGGAGGTGCCCGAAAGGGCTTTCAGGACTTTGTTCCGGGCTTTCACTTTTTGGCTGATATATGTGGCGTGCGAGGCGAAGTGAAGGAGGCTGTCGAATACTACGCCCAGTATTTTGGGGTTACGCACCGTAGGTATGCGTCTTCCCTCGACAGAGATATCTAATTCCATCCTTACCTCTTTGGTGCAAGAAGTGAAAAGTGACACTGACGACTTTGAAGGTGATAGCTTCAAGTTACGTTCTTTCAGGAAGTCTGTAATGGCGGCCAAGTAGTTGGTAATTTTGGCACTTATGTCGGGTATGCTGACACCTGACGCCAGGATGGTGCAGTCGTCAGCATATGACACCAGTGAGACTTCCTGTGGGGGGTTTGGGATGTTGGCAAGATAAATGTTGAAGAGCAAGGGTGATAGAACTCCTCCTTGTGGCACGCCCATTTTTATCTTGCGGTAACTTGATTTTTGGCCTCTGAACTCTACGAAAGCTTGTCGTCCATTGAGGTAGTTGGCGATCCAGCGTTTAATATCGTTGGGAAGCCTGGAGTTCAAGATGTCGTTAGTCAGCATCGTGTGATCGACCGTGTCAAAAGCCTTGGATAGGTCTAGTGCTGTGACAATTGTGCGTTTACACGGTCTATGCTGATTTAGGCCATTAGCGATCTGGGTAGATATCAGATTCAAAGCCGTCGTGGTGCTATGGGCTTCCCTGAAGCCATGCTGGTGAGTGGCGAGCGGGAGGTGCTCTTTCAGGGATGGTAGCAGTAGCGCTTCCAAAACCTTTGCTACTGGTGATAGAAGGGATATTGGGCGATAGGAATCTCCTTGTGTAGCGGGTTTGTCAGGTTTTGGGATCGGCATTATTCTAGCCACTTTCCATATATCTGGAATCACCAGTTGGTGTATTGACAGATTTAGGATCCGTGCTAGGAAATCCAGTGCCACTGTTCCAAGTTTTTTCAACATCAACATTGAGATGCCATCAGGTCCAAGGGCCTTGGAGGGTTTAGCTTTGGAGATAATTTTCTCGACTTCAGCTGATGTGAAGGAGGGGCATTCCAAGTCCCGTTTTAGGTTCTTGGTTCTCCGTACGACAGACCTTTTGGACGGGTTCTGCTGGGGGGGATGTTCGATAAATTGTCTGCAGAACATTGTAGCGCATTTTTTGGCATCTGAGTATTGTGTGTTGTTGAAGCCTATAGCAACGAGATTTTTCTGCTTGCGTGAGCCAGATAGACTTTTGATTGTTGACCATAGCGTTTTTGATTCTATAGAACATTGGACATCTATAGTAATTACATATGTATGTGTCTACATCTATAGCGGCCACTAACTCATTCATTATTTATTTACAATTTACGATGAGATTGTAAAATACGATTTCCGATTTAAAATTTAATAATAATTCTATTAATTATTTTTTAGCTTTCGAGTCTAGTGCAAATTAAATCTATGATTTTAACAAAAAATATAACATTTTATTCTAGTAATATTCAAGAATTTGTTTATTTGTTATGGGTAAGCTAATCTATATGCGGCATTTTATTTGTTGCTAATAAATACCAACCTTAAGTAGACCTTTACCATATTTTTAATATTTTACGCATCAAAACAACATGTACGGGTTTAAGCTACACAAATTCAATTGTAATGACTCTGTGTGAAAAAGCATAGATTCGAGACGTTAATTGTACTATTAAAAAATATGAATGACGTGTATTTGGTGTTATTGGCAGTTACTGTGTTTTTTTTTTAATAAATTTTATTTCACCACTTTGTACACTTGTTTTTTTTTTGCATTATTAATAATTAATTGACGTATTATAAAATTAATGGCGTTTCATATTTGATTAGATACTTGGTGTTTCTTTCTTGTTTTGAAATAGTATATACATATACATATATACATACATACATATGTACATATGTATATGTATGTAACGTGTACTCGTTTGTAGTATGAAACTAGCTTCAGACGTTTCACGTGCCTTTGTTAAGTAAATTTGTTTTATGTGGACCTTGTCAAGTTTAATACTTTTTGCACTTAAATACTCAAAAAAAAAAAAGACGTACCTACTAAATTTCAAAATAGTTTAAAAAATTTCTATATACATATAATTATGATTTTATCAATATTTAGAAATTTTTTTTAAATCAAATAAAATTTTCTTAAAATTAAAAAAAAAAAAAAAAATAAAATGTTTATAATGTCACTACAAAAAAAAAAAAAAATATATGTAGGTACATACATACATACTTTCAAGAAAATTTTTATTTAATTTGAGTCTTATTTTCTAAAAGTAAGTGACGGTTCGCCGATAACGAAGAACTTCTTTCTTTCGAACAATTACATTTGAAACAAAAACAAATTCAAAAATTTTGTTTTTGTTTTATATATAATTGTTCGAAAGAAAGAACTTCTTCGATATCGGCGAACAGGCAAGGCAGTAAGAATGTTTCTTACTAGTTTTAAGAACATTTTGTCATACGAATGAAATTATATTATTTTGGCTGTAAAAAATTGATTTATTTATTTGATTTCTTGAAAACGAAAACTGTTGTCCTCAATTTAAGTTCATAATTTTTTCTTTTATTGGAAATTTTTCAAAATTTAAAGAAACAAATTGTGTGTAATTATTTTAAGCTCAAAAAATAATTTTTGTTAATGTAAGAAATTTCAAATTTAGTTGAGAGGTAGCAAGCTGTAGTAGTGAGATGGTTAGAGTGCCTTCCTACGAAACCGAAGTTCCTTTGCTCGAGTCCCAAAAGAGGCAGGTTCCATAAAAATGTTTTCAGCAGGTAATTACAGTTGTAAAAAAGCATTCCGGACGTTTCAGCGCTCTGACGACATTAAAAGCTTTGTTTTAGCAGATGAACCGTTCAGAAGAAGGTAAAATACGGAAATGAAAAATGTGCAGCAAGATCAAGAACCACATAGCAATGAAATTAACCACTTCACAGATGGCAGATGGCGCACATGGCAAAATTTTTACTAATTTTTGGATAAACACCGAATAAATTTTTAGCAAAAATTTCCTGTTAAAACCGAAATTTGTATTTTCCAACACCAAGGAACATTTTACTGACTTTCTGTAAAAACGGCATTGGTGCCATACCATTTTGAACTCAAATTAAGTACAATTTCGAAATTTAAGTTAATTTTTTTTAGCACACTAGTAAAAGTTTTTATTTTCAATAAAATTTGAAAATAAAAAAAAAAAAAAAAAAAAAACAGATAAAGCTTAAAACGTCTTAAATAACATTTAATTTTGAATATGTTTCATATTTTAAATATCATCAATTAACAACTTTTACTTTTCACTGATGCTCAATTAAATTCGTTTCCAATTTTCCATTTCACTTAACTTGCAAATTATTATTTATAACAAATTTGTTGTCATTAAAAAATACAGATTAATTACAATAATATATGTAAATGGTTTATGTGGTTGTGTACATGCATGTACTTATGTATGTATTTATTTTGGTTTAAACGCGTTTAAATTTGCGAAATATGGTCTAAAAATAAACAACACTTATTATAAATCGGGAGTTTTTTTGCTGCATGTAAATTCAAACTGATAATGCAAGACAGAAATGTTGTTAAAATGAAATTTTTTTTATTCTTATCTGGTAGATAGTTTCATGACATTTTTTTTTTAATATGATTTCGGTCATATGTCCATTTGATTTTGACTACTTTATCCAATATATCTGGCCGGTTGTGTCATGATGGCTTAAATATTGGCTTCAATCCTTCAAGAGTTGCGGGTTTGTCGGCATAAACAAATGATTTAACATACCCCCTAAAAAGTAATCCAGAAGCATTTAAACGCACAAACGAGGTGGCCAGTGAACAGTATCACCTCTGGAAATATAGTTGTCACCAAAGTGATTTTGCAATTAATAGAAATGTACTATGAACTTCGCGAATTTGGAAACATTGTTTTGGCGCACCGAAATATCAACACAGTTTTCTATGAAGCTAAAAAAAAAACACACGATACATATATTATTGGAATTTATTAAGATAGAATTCATACATGTACGCACATTCATAAATTTGAATAAATATGTAACTACATACCTACTTATGTATATAAGTATGTATAGGAGTATGTATTCATAAATAAAAAAAGAGAAATACAATTGTATATATTTTATGCTAATTATATTGTATATTGTTAAATAGTAAACAAAAAATTAATGAGATTAGAAGGAGTTAAAATCTTCTAAATAAACAAAATAATATACATACACTTACTATTTACGAGTGTATGTATGTATGTAGTCGTTTGTATACAAACGTATAAACTTTCATCTTCTTCGAAGTTGATATTTATTTGAATTAATAACGGCGCTACCAAATGAATTTATTAAAAACAAATTTAAATATTTTGTTTTTGTTTTCAATATAAATAAGAGAACGACATCGACTTGTCGACAGTGTGAAACAGGCCGTTAATTTGTTTTGCAAAAACTCGTAGATTTACTTTTGGTATATTTCTGATTTTCTGGTAAAGTTTTGTTTTTCTCATGGCTTATGTTCTATCAGTGGACTTGACACTATGTCGTTTGAAAATTTGTTACTGATATAAAAACGGTGGAAATTCTGTTATTTAGTATGTGAACAGTCCCTAGCCAACCTACTTAAATGTGGGTCACAGTCAACGTTGCCAAATGTGCAGATATATACGAGGAAGCATGGATCAGTTTTAAAATTTTTGATTTTAATTAGAAAACAATTTTTATATTTAATTTAAATTTATGAATTTATGTTAAATTTTTGTTACAAAAATTAATTAATCTGTTTTTTTGTTATCTATATTTTTTTGTATGTCATTTTTTTTTTTTGCTGGTAAAAACCAAACTTTTTTACAGATTAAAGCATAATTTTACGCATCCACAAGTATTATTCAATATTTCGACTTCGACCTTATAATATACATACGAGCACATAAATATATAATTTTTCGTGTACACACCTACTACAATATTTTAAATTAATTTTATCTCTCTTTCAACAATACATAGTATATGCGTGTATGGATTGCTCCCAACAATAAATTACAAAATAAATAACTAAATAAAATAGAAAAAATACACACAAACGAGTACATAAATATGTACATATGTATGTGTTTATGTATCTATATACATTCTTATATATTATTGTCGTCTCAAAATAATAAGAACATTTAAATGCATGTATAAGAGATGCAAATAAATTTTAGAAAATCTAAATATCTCTTTATGACCCTATGCTGCAATTTGGAACCACGGGAATAAATTATGTCTATACATACGTATGTACCTATATTTATAAATGTCTAATTAGGTATCAGCAACAATTTGTGTACAATAGAAATCTTTGAAAGAAATTAAAAAATCTGGATATCGACCTTAAAAAATTGAATTTATGTAAATAGAAAGCTCTAATTTGTAATTATAGTCGTAGGCCTTGGTTTAAAATATCTAAAAATTAAATGGGTTTTAAATATCTAATAAATCAATTAAAAACCATTAACAAACAATTTTTAAATCGTAAAAAATAAGATTATCTAAAATAGATTGTTTTTAATTTACAATTTTAGTTGTGTATTTGTTTTAGCTTTTAAAAAAGTAGCAATGCCTTTTTTAGGACGTAAATAAAAAAGAAACTAATTTATGCAATAAAAGCTGGCAACACTTATTGTGGTTTAGGAAGGAAACCACCACTGAAGTTCCATACAAATTTGTTATGTTCTGCTGTTCGATGGCCATGCTTTATTCTTTTTCCTATTTTCTCCGATCACTCTCTGTTCTGCCACCTTTTCCGAAATAAAAATGCAAAATAGTACCACAGAAAAACCACTGGCAGCATATGAGTGATTTTATCTAAAGTTGGGAAAATTCGAGCACATTGCATAACGAAAATTTACAAAATCAAATTCATATTAGTAAAAGTTTCAAAATTAGTTCAAAATCATTAATTCTTATTACAGTTCTCGATAGTCGTAATATTTTATAAAGTTTTCAGCTGTCTTGGACTTCTTTTTTTTATCAACTTCAGGACTTGATATCGATTATTACATTTTTTTGTTATTGCATATAACCACAATTTAGTGATGGATTTTTAAGAACTCGGAAATACCGAACATTTTCAAAATATTGCAGTCATTCAAATTGGTTTATCTCTAAAAATGGAAAAACTAGAAAAATCAGATTTAACATGAAAATGTCGAAAATTTTGTTTGAAATATAAAAACTTCAGAAAAAAGTATCCATCAGATTCATTAAAAGGATTAAAATTTCAATGAAATTTTCCAACCATCGAATATGTCGATTTTATTGTAAAATATGAAAATTTCTTAATTATATTGCAAGTGCATGGATCGCTTAAATTTTCAAGTGTCCACACGTCACCTTTACTCAAATAGTAGTTACAAAGAATTTATAAACACAGTTATCTAACACTTATAATATTAAAACAAATTTTTTAAATCTTATTTTCTATTTAAAATAAATTGGCCAACCCAAAAACAATTAAGAAATCGTAAATAATCTGTCACATAAAACACTGTTGCCAATATAAAGAAAATATTCACGAAATTTTCCTATCATAATAATCATATTTGAAAAAAAAATAAAAAAATGATAATGTGTGATAAGGAACCCACATACAAAGTACCCAGACTTTTTTTATTATATTTTTTAATTATAAAATTATTTAGTATGTAGTTTGTACTTTGAACTCTATCATCTGATGTTTAACTTTATTAAGTTTGGTAAAGAGAAAAAAGAAAACGAATAAATTTGTATTATACGAGTACATAATAATAAAAATTAAACTAAATAAATAAGATTTGAATTTATTATTTTGTACGTTAAAATGTGTAAAATGATAACAAGAAATACTGTCGCTAAATGCATCACACTTATTGCCACCGTAAGAGTATATCAGTGAATCAAAAGTATCTCTAGAACGTACTCAATCTAGTAAATAGAAGTATCAAATTCTATCTTTGTGTCTTGTCTGTACATTAACATACATGCGATATAGAAATGTGTTACGTACCTACATACATACATACATATGTACATGCGGTTGTGAATGACTGCTTAAAACAATTGACAATTGTTTTTATCCGGCAAATGTAAAAACAATTAAGAGTGCTGTGTTCTGCTGTGCTGATTCGAATATACCCTTCACCCAATATTTATATATAGTATTAATTTTTTTATATATATTATGGGGACGCGTAAATTTTGGGCTTACGGTGTTTTACGCAGAGAAACGACATGATTGCAAAATGTTCATGTCAACTAAGTATATCTGCCACAAACAAATAATTATTCTTTGAAGCAAATATGGTTGCATCGAACATTCTTCCATTATTAAAATATTTGATGCGATAATAAAATAATCATTCTGTGTTTCCTACCATAAAAATTGAATGTATCAAAAAAGGTATTACATATATTATTATTATTATTATTATTATTATAGAGATTTACGAGGACCATATTATGTTTCTTGGATGAAAGCTGCAAAATATAGTAGACTCAATCATTTATCTGAACATGAAATGATAGTTTGCGATTATGATTCCATCAACTATGTTTTTTCTTAGCGTGTTGGGGTGACTGCCATTTTGAATTTAGAATACTTCTTCCTGGCTACTGTCATCCTTGAACAAAAATGGGTTTTGAACGAAAAATATAAGACGCTCAATAACTAAATATACACAGCATATTAACAAGCGTCAGTAGGACTGCAGCTCTGTGTGAAATTCTAATCTCGATTTAAGATTTAATGCTGATGCATCGTCATTTATTAATAAATTAATTTCCGGAATGGTTGTATATGTATACATACATACATGCATACATGTACGGAACCGATATTTTATTTTTGCTGATTTCTAATACAAATCGTCATAAGACAAGTCCTTACACATCTTAACTGTTGGCTTTAGAAAACCGCATTTACATACAGACAGACCGGACATACTGACAACCGGACGTGGCTCATTCAAGTTCCATATCTAACGATGTAGAATATATGGAAATTACACGCGGAATGACAAACCTATAAATATCCCTACCACATTTGGAGAAGGGTATAACAAACGTATCTACTTTTTACATTACAATTATTATTCAATTTTTTAAATTTTAATGGAACAAAACTAAACATTTTTATCTTTGAAGGAATATTTATTTTATTGTACATATTTTAAATAAAATAACTTCTCTCGCCAACCCTCCTCTCTCGTTCAGGGTGATCTTGTTGTTGGCTTGTGCAAAAAATGTGGAGAATTTTTCAATTTAGACTTAATTGATATTTAATAGGTATTTTATTTGTTGTTGTTGCTGCTATATTTCTTGTTAGATGCATACAGATTTACATATCAAATTGTCGAACGGTTGATATTTTAATTATATTTATATGTACGCAGTATGTACATTAGGGGTATAACCAATTTTTGGCCCTAGCACCACGCGATGGCAAAGGTTGTGTTATTTACGAAAAAATAATTTTGGGGTCATTTCGGATAAAAAACCTCACCCACGAAAACGATTTTCTAAAATCTCCCAAAAAAAAACATTCATTTTAAAAAAAAATTTTTAATTATTTTATTAATAAAGTAAAATAGTGAACTGAAAAATTTTGTTTAATTATTAAAAGACATAAACTTCAAATTTAACGTGCGCGTTGTTATAATTTTTTGGGTTGGCATTTTGCTCAATTCATGTAATGGAATGACGATATCTGGAATGTTTCTCGACATTGTTGTGCTATCTTTAAATTTGGTCAAAGCCTTTGTCCAAACTTTTGCATTTTTCAAAACGCTTAAACGACTTTTTTTAAAATCCATTGTTTTTAAGTATTAAACACAAACTCGGAATATTTGAAACACATTAATAATTTTCTTTGAATAATAAAAACAATTAAGGTACATAACGTAATTTTCAATGACATACATTTAGCTTCCTAAGTATTTACACAAATGTTAAATGCAGGTTGATATATTGATAAAAAACTTGTTTGCGCCTTTTAGGTAAATAAATAAAAAAAAATCATTTAAAAACTTTACCGCGTTTGGTGGGTGAACTTTTTTGACAACTGCGAAAAAGTAATAGCATTTTTTTATATAATTTTCAATGGCCTATTCGACTATGCTAGGGCCATTATGATATTTGCAAAAAATTGCAAAAAGTTATATCCCTAATGTACATACATATGTAGATATTCTCTTTTTTTTATTATAAATGTGAATGTAAGTTTGTTTGTTGCGCTTTCACGCAAAAACTACTAAACCGATCATCATGAAACTTTGTACACATATTCTTGGAGCTATTAGAAGTAACATAGGATTCTTTTTATTAAAAAAAATTGTATTTCTTACGAAAAACAACGCCATCTAGCATTAGAGTAATGAAGCTCTAACCCTGAGTGATGTAATACCGACGCACTGTGTTACCGGCAGTCACGTCAATATCCAATCCAATTTACTATAGCATGGCTTCAATGCGAGCGAAGTCGCGGGTAAAAGCTAGTTTATAATAAAAATAATGCAATAGTAATTAAAAGTTAATAAAATTTGTTGTGGATTTGAAATTTACATAAAAATGTATGTATTTATGTGTGTATGTATGCATTTTCTTGAAGCAAAATGCTTCAGAAATATTTGACTTTAGCTTTTCTTATATCTTAATATAACAGAGAGGTAAAAATAAGTATTTTAATTCATTGGGGGATTTTTATTCCTTGTTCTACTTTTATATTTTGGGTTAATGGGGTTTTATTTTTTTATTTATTTATATAAATTTTTTGCTTTTAGTTTAAGTACAACGGACTTTGATCTTTGCCAATTTACGTACATACATATGTACATATTTAATACTTAAATTTTTTTTTAATATTATTTATTTATCTAGCCATCAATTTGACACCTCCACATTGTTTTTGTTTCTGTTTCGGATTTTCTTTTATTTTTGTTTTAAAATAAATAAACTTTGATTTCCCTATAAAAAAAAATCAATGTCATTTAGCGTGATTTTTTGTTGTTGCTGCAATTTTATCTTTGGTGTTGTTGTAACCGATCTAAATGGCATAGTCCAAAGTCAATTTCTAAATACATGTGTATGTATGCTTGTATGTATGTATATTTAGTTCATTGAGATGCCAGAGTATTGTATGTATGTAGGAGTAGTTTCTTGTCTAAACGTTATCTGAAGTGTGGAAAACTGTAACAAAGTGCACTATTTTCTAAATAGTTTAAATACGCCAAATTATTTTTACATACTATAGTATTTCTATTGTTTTTGTTGTTGTTATTATAGAAACAAAGTTCAAGAAGCGTGTGAGTGATAAAGTACATATGTATGTATGTATATACATAACAAAATTTAAGAAAATTTATTTGATCATTATTGTTTTAGTTTTTATTTTTATAATCTTGTTTGCTTCGTTGTTGCTGGTATCACTGCTACTCGTGCTGAAACTTTTTGTTAAAAAAATGAGAAATTTTAAAAACAAAAAAAAAAAAAAAATGCCGGTTGATAAGATTTTCTCATGGTTGAAAATATCTTTAAATGAAAACGTTTTGTAGAATACGTAATATGTGAAGGGAAAAATACTGGGTACTTGAAGTCAAGTTAAAGATACTGATACACAGCCTTTAGCAGCAGTAATTATTTAAAATCTTAAAATTTACTAAAATTTTAAAAAATATCGTTATCTAAAGCCATTACAATGTATGTGTAATGTTACTTTGAGTCAGATTTTCATTTGAATTGTTTAGAAAATTTGATAATAATATTAAAGGCACACAGTATGGGATCGTCATAGAATAGATTCATGTTGGATATGATTTCTGTGAGTGTGTTAGCGATCTCCACATAAATAAGGGCATATGCCATATTACGTATCAATACAGTGGTAGAAGTTAAAGATTTGTTACGGATTAGAAATTTTGTAGTGAAAATTTTATATGATATAAAATCTCTGAAAATATCGTATGTGAATAGTCAGCACTGTCATAGTAACTTGTCTCACCAGTCACAATTAATTGTTTCACCGTACGGTATGAATTGTACCGACGACATGTCTTACGGCCACAATGAATTGTCTTACCATACACTATTGCGTGTCTTACCAGTCATAATAACTTTCTAACCATACGAGTATAAGTTTTATTTTCTCACTACCCGAACTTTTGTTGAAAATTTAATTTAAGTATACAAATTGAAAAAAAGCAATTCCCATCCCATCCCATAAAACATAAAATATTATGTGTTTTTGTTTGTTAAGCTTTTTTTATTTGTTTTGTGTTTAATAGTTGTATATATTGCTAGAGTCAACGAATTAGCCACTTCTTCATTATATGTATGTAACATAAAAAGCCAAACTGTTTAATAATATTAAATTGAAATGATTACTGATCCATAAATCGGTCAAATAGTTGCAGAAAAAAAGAAAAGAAAATCAAAGAGCTTAAGCTTTCAATTAAATAGTTGCAAAGATTTTCTCAATCTTACAAGGTGTGCTGTTTTTGTTACCACAGCTGTATATACTACGTGCATAATTTTTTTTCAATCTTCATACTAACATCTTGTTTTATAAATAATTGTCCTATCAATCAATCATATTCATAATTATATGTGTTATTTGATTTTTTTTATATTTTAGATTTAAATACACACGCTTATTACCAGAGTACTAGACCTCTCTCAAAACACGTACACTACTACATCATTCATAAAACTCATTTGGCATATACATATTTTGGTCAAAAGGACTTCCAAAGACATCATTGACAAAAATATCATCAGTAAAAAATCAAAAAAAAAAAAAAAAAAAAATCTAATGGTCCACTCATTCACCACCAAAACCAGTGAGCTGCTAATATAAAGGAATTTTCTTTACACTCACTTCCAGTCACTTAAATTGCTTTGCCATTTTACAAAAAAAAAAAGCCACGCAGCCGTGAAAGTGGGTAACTGACAAGAGGGGAAGTTAAAGAGAGAGACCGTGTGTCCGTTCAATCATTTGAGCAGTTGCTTAAATAGGAGTTGCCATATTCCAAAAGCTTAAAAATACCAGTTAAATAAACCCAGCTTAACCACAAGTTCAACAAAACAAACAAAAAATGTTTATCGAAGATGATGCACAGTAAGTAAAATAAACTATTTCTTTCATTCACTTAAATAAATGTATTTAGATTTTAAAATCATTTTTATTTACTATTTTAAATTAATGTGTTTCTATTTGTTTCGTATTCATTTTTTAATGGTTTCTGCAAATTTCAATCATCGAATACATGTGCTTTTATTTGCTATTTTTTGTTGTTCTTGCTTATAGTGGTACATATGGATGTGGGTGCACTGGTATATAGTGCTGACAAAGTATTGAGTAGTGGTTACCGAATATCGAGTATTTTCAGTTTTTTACGGGTACTCAAAATAGTTAATCAAAAGTAGTTACTGAATACTTTCAGAGTTGTAGTTTTTAACCAAATCTGCTGAAAATTGCTAGTCGATATACAACTTTGCCTAAAATCGAAGGAAAAGTATTCAATAGTATGGATTAATTAAATGTAGCAGAAATTGCCAACACTATAAGTAGAGATCAGAAAATAAAAATTTTATTTCCGAAAAGCTTCAAATCTAATCCTAGGTCTCCCTACTGTATCAATATTGATTGCCTCTATTAAATTTACGATGTAGAAATCCATTGCGCAATCAATGCTGTACATTATTTAAGTACCAACAAGTAAGAAAATATAAATTAATTTAACAATGATTTTTGTAGTATTTAAAATAATTCTTGTATAAAAACCTACTTGAATACATGAAGGAAATTGAACAAAATGGGTAACCTTAAAAGCCAATATACGTAATTCGTTACTAGCTTATATTTTCCTAATAAGAGAGAATAAACTACCTTCTTGAATAAAATTTAAATCGGTCCATAAATAGCGGATGAATGCGATAAGTGCATCCATGGGATGAGGCAAAAATCACCCCATAATTTACCAAAAAAAAAAAAAAATATTGGTTCCTCAAATGATTGAGATATGCATTAAAAAAAATTAAAAACGCACAAGAATTGTTAACTATCATCTTTTTTTTTGAAGTCGGTGATATTCTCAAGAACTTGTATTTATAAATACATAGTTATTTGTTGTGGGTTAAGTTGGTCGGTCTATGCGCCTGTATTTCGCTGCTGCTAATGTTTATTTATGTATTTTTTTTTAGTAGAAACAAAATTAAATAAACATCGACTTCAATATTAGAACAAACTACTGCTGAATTCACAACAATTTGTATCGTCTATTTTGTATGAAATACATTTTTGTTTATATGTTTGTGAACACCTAGTGTATGTATATTGTATCGGCTTGAATCTGGTATTGATGGACGAAAGAAGAACAAGCACCATACAAATACTCTCTGAGAGCATATACATCTCTGAGTATTGTATGAAATACGATTTTTGCAAAACATATGAAATGAAAGTGTAATTGTGTATTTCCTTTTTATATGAAAACTAGCTATTGTGAAAATTTAATGACGACCGGTCTAGTAGTTAAGACTATATTACGTTTTTTAATTTTCCTAAAAAGGGGCGTGTCAATACCATATGTACCAAATATCATCAACGTAGGTAAAAAAATGCCCAAAATATGGCGATTTAAATTTTTGGGTTATATGGGCGGTGCCACGCCTCTTTGTCCAATCAAAACTTCGTATAGCCTATTATTCCTTCCAGAGTCACAGTAAGATACTGTGAAAATTTCAGGAAGATCGGTCCAAGGCTTTTATCCTGCTACGTATTCCAAATTATGCCAATACCATATGTACCAAATATCATCAACGTAGGTCAAAAAATGCCCAAAATATGGCGATTTAAATTTTTGGGTTATATGGGCGGTGCCACGCCTCTTTGTCCAATCAAAACTTCGTATAGCCTATTATTCCTTCCAGAGTCACAGTAAGATGCTGTGAAAATTTCAGGAAGATCGGTCCAAGGCTTTTATCCTGCTACGTATTCCAAATTATGCCAATACCATATGTACCAAATATCATCAACGTAGGTCAAAAAATGCCCAAAATATGGCGATTTAAATTTTTGGGTTATATGGGCGGTGCCACGCCTCTTTGTCCAATCAAAACTTCATATGGCCTATTATTCCTTCCAGAGTCACAGTAAGATGCTGTGAAAATTTCAGGAAGATCGGTCCAAGGCTTTTCTCCTGCTACGTATTCCAAATTATGCCAATACCATATGTACCAAATATCATTGACGTATGGAGGTCAAAAAATGCCCAAAATATGGCGATTTAAATTTTTGGGTTATATGGGCCTCTTTGTCCAATCAAAACTTCATATAGCCTATTATTCCTTCCAGAGTCACAGTTAAATACTGTGAAAATTTCAGGAAGAGCGGTCCAAGGGTTTGGCCTCCTATAAAGAACAAACAAACAAACAAATAAACAAACACACATTCGGTTTTATATACTATATAGATTACCAACAACAAATTTTACACTATTGTATATGATACTATAATACACTCGATACAATGATACAAGAGGTTTTGTGAATTCAGCATATATAAAAGATTCCAAACAGATTTACTTCATTTCACTGAAGATAAATGTACTTTCTTTAAAAAAATAAAAATTAAAATGGTTCATAATTAGCGGAGTTATTTATCAATCAATATTTCAGGGATCCACTATAGTTTCTTTGGGACTAATAATTCGGCTGGACAACTTTTTCTCTCCAACAAAAAAATCATAAACTGCAAGAAAATCCAATCAAATAAAAAAATAATATTTTAAATCGGTCAATAAGTTTAGGAGTTATACCACAGATATCTGTGGTTACAAGATAATAACAATTGTTGCAACTTAAGTTGCAACGATTTAAAAAAACATATGGGACATTATGAAAATCGGTCTATAAATGAAGGAGATTTTTAAAAAACAATAACTTATGGATTTTAATAATTTATGATTTATAATTTAGATAAAAAACACGAAAATTGGTCTGAACATTGGATGTGTTATTCGATAATCTATATTTTAAGGGAACAATTTGACTCCGCTTGAATTGACGATTATCATTTTTTTAAGTCTAACTGACTGAAAGAAAGAAGTTTTATTAAGAAAGCTTTCAAAGCGATTATAATCGATTATAGAATTGTATACTTACTTTGCAAATTTAAAACTTCTAAGCTTATCTAAGCAGATCCATAAAATTTTTTTATTATAATTAAATGTTTATATTATTTAATTAACCGATCACATACGATCGTAACTAAATTCGATTCTTATAGGACCCTCGGTTAAATAAATTATATTTATTATCACTGCGACAGGGGAAGAAAGTCAAAATCAAGTACAAATTTCACTGTTATCGTTATAATTTCCCCCATGTGTTTATTTTATTAAGACTTAAAAAAAATATATCAAATAATTTTCAGCAAAATTGATAAGAAAACATGTTTTTTTTTATTTTAAACGTATAAAAGGTTCGTCATATAGATTTCGTTGTATTTTATAGTTTTATAATTATTATTCATTTGTTAATTTTCTTTATATGTTTTTATCTCATATTCTGCGTTTTTTCTTGTTGGTTTTCAATTTTTTTTTTTCGAACATCCGATCGCCAACAAAAGCAAGCGATTGATTACGTTTCAAAATAAATTTAATTCGTTTGTTATTTTCTTTTTTTTAATTTTTATTTGTTCTGGTACAATGATTTTTTATACTTTTGAAGTTATTTATGTTCTGATACAAATGATAAATTTAATTTACTCTCTTATTTTGTATCTTTGTCACAAAAAAAAAAAAAACACTTTATTAATGTAACAAAAAAATAAAAAAACGATACTGAACTTTGATCCTTGAGTGCTCGAAATGAAATTGTGTGATTTATTTGCGAAAATAATAGTAAATTCAATTAATAAAAGTTTATTATTACTTGCGTGTTAGTTGAAATGCCCATGACAATAATAATATATCGTTTACAATTTTAAAATTAAATGTTTAGAAAGATTTGGGATCATGTTATTATTTTGCTTAATAAGTTCACACGATCACTTCTTTTTTTCTGAAGGCAAAGCGGATTTTTGTTGATTATAGGAAACTTTGAGAATTCATAGGATACTACCATTGACTTTTTGGAAACATTCTCATCATTTTGGTTTACCACTTATTTTATAGTATATCGCCAGATCGTTATTGGTTTTAAAAAAAATCAAGTTAGGAATATATACAAAAACTCTTCCGCCCAATTTTTCATGGTTTCTGAGGTATCAAGAATTTGTTTTGCTTCATAACAACAATTTAAAAGGTTAACAATTTTAGTTTATAACAGCAGAACCAAACCAAACCAAACAAAAAGGAATTTTGGACATCGGTAAATAAATAGCGGAGTTATTCGATAATCAATAACTTAGGGGAACAAATCTCGCAAGGTTTTCCAAAAAAATGTATGGGACCCAATGGTCATTTCGTAAATAGGTTCAGAAATAATACTAGCTCGTATTAGAGGTTTAAAAAAATTACAGCCGAATTGATTACCTCATTCTCTTTTTGAAGTCGGTTAAAAATAAAACTCTTGTAACCGAGCTTCCTAGGCAAACAAATATATTGTGCATATCTAGAGACAAATACCTTTTAAATCATGTATGTTTCATCAATATTGGTGGACAATAGCACACTTAAAAGTGTCCGACAAGAAATCATGTGGCCTATTTATATATGTATAGTACATACATATTTTTTTAATTAAATAACTTAATGCACCCAATTCGATTGTTATACTGACTTGGTTGAAACAGTAAGATTTTTTTTGTTAATTTTGAATTTATGATATTAACTGATAAGATATCATTTTATTATGACGATTATTTAACGGCTGTTTTAAATGCTAATTGGCTCCCAATATCAAATATTCTCTCTTACTTTGTTATTTGTAGCAGAGATGGAACATTAAATATACATATATAGTACTTTTTTAATCAACACGATTCTTTGAAGCTCAAAACTCTTAAAAAAAATAAATCAAATAAATTGCTTTGTGTATTGAAAACAAACATGAATGTGAGTTCATCAACATTTTTATTGTTTTGCAATACATACGATAAAATAATTTAACTTAAGTATATTCTGAGGATAGGGTAGAGAAGGCAGATTTTAAAAATGTAGAAGGTTTAATTCTTTTTACAACTGTGCTATTGCGTGTTTTTGTTAATATTCCGAGCAGTGTTGCAGCGTATCTGGTATTAAGTAGACACTTGCATTAACTTTCTTAAGCTGTATTGTTATGTATTTTTTATTAATATTTTAACATCAGACAAATTTATGATTTAGGTGACGCCATGAAATTTGTTTTTATTGATAAAAAAGAAAACGTATATTTTCATTCAGTAAAGTTTTAAAATTTAAATTTTCCAGGCCTGATCTCTAATTTTTTACTCTTTCTCTATTATAATTTGTTAAAAAAAAAATACAAGTTCATTAGATTAAATATTGAAGTTAAATCTTTAAAAATTTTCTAAAATATTAAAACAGTTAATTTTAATAGTCTCTTGTTAAGGGTTAAACAGGTAACACAGGTGATATAAATTCACTCATTCTAATTAATTGTATTTCTACTTTTCACATTGTTCGTTTTATTTGTAACAAATACTTAACGTGTGGCAAACACAATTTTTAAATTTAAAAAGTGTTACTTTTCTCATACATTTATTTCTTAAAGTTCAAAGTCTACATTTGATTTTAATGTTTTTTTTATTAAAATAAAAGATTTCAATGCAAATAATGGAAAAAAATGTTAAATTTTTTAAGTAAATAAATATTTTGAATTTAAATCTTTAAATAATATTGAGTTTTTTTTTTAGAATGGAGAGCTTCTGGATACAGGGCGCTATTGGGGCCATTAAGGCCATTGCATTTGTCTGTGATATAATCACTTTACCCGTATATTTGGTTTTACAAAGGCCCTGGAAACGACGACAAGAAGCTAAACGTGTTAAGGTGAGTATTTTTTTAATCCAGCCAAAAACGAAGGATATTATAAGTTTGCAAGTGTTTATCTGTATGTCTGTCTATGGCATCGTAACTCTCTAATGCGTAAAACGATTTTAATTATGTTTTTTTTTTTGGTTTGAAAAGTAACTTGATCGGGAGTGTTTTAGATCTGTTGTTGTGTTTTGAAAGAAGATTTATTTAAGGTGAAACAAGTGGCTTCTACCGAAAACAACGTTTCTTCTGTTTAGCCGTGTAGTTGAAATCTTAAGTGATGTTTAGATATTAAATTTTTCCTTTGTTGCTTGAAATATGTTAACGTTGTCTAATACTTCTCTTATTAATAAATATATGATAAAAAAATATTAACAAATATTAAAAAAACATTTATATTTGTTTGATCTGTTGTGGTCTAATACATTTTTTTTGGTTTAAAATGTCTTTAAACCAATAAATGTATAAACTACAAATACAGACCATAGTTTTTGATCGATATCCTGCTGTTGAGCTTAAACTTCAGTTAAATTTCTGTGTATTTTATCTAAGCCAACGTTTAAGCGTTCACTTATTTATTAGCCAGAACTACAAAAATTATCTTAATTTTGTTTTGTTTTAATCAAATTTTTCATTCTTAGATAATCTACAAAACATGTAAAATGAATTTATTTTTGTAAATTTTTTTCTTAATAACAATGATACATTTTAAGGATCACGATTTTGGATTTACGGTCTAATACGAAACGAAAATTGAATGTTCAATGGTGCTTATATATAAACATGAACCTTATTACAAGCATGGACTTTGATCGGTGTTTATTTAACCATACCTTTTGTAAAACTTGTGCACTTTGACCATTGCTAAGAAATCATGATAATTAGTCGATCTTATCTCCTTTTGATTATCTAAAAAAAATAAATCTTTTAATGTTTAGTAAAAAAATTCTTATCACTTTCGTTCAGTTGTCCACGACTGTGTTTTATTATGATTTTTTTACATTTAATTGTTGTCAATTAAGTTTTTTTCTTCTGATTAAAAAATGGGCGATAATGACTTACTTATTGATTTTATTATTTTAAACGGTCATGATTAATTACTGTTGGACGTTTTCCTTCGAAGACATCTTAAATTATTTTTGGTTACGTAATTACAAAACTGGACAAGGTTAAACTTTAACTTTATTTTCATAAAGTGAAATTATTTATATTTATGCAAATTCTCTACTGATTCAGATATTTCATTCGATTGAAAGCGTGTGAAAGCGTAGAGTTTAGCAGGAAGCTGTTAAAAGGTTAAAACGTAATGAGAGCTTTGATGTTTAGGAAAGAGTAAACGTGGGCAAAAAAAAAAAAATTAAGCTTTTTTGGGGGCCAAGTAGTTTTTAATACGCGCTCATGGTTGCATTTTTAAGGAGTTGCTGTGTGCATGTTTTATACAGGATTTTTAAAATTGTGTTTCAATACGATTTCTCAAAGAGATATAAATATTAACAAATGGTAATATATGTATCTTTTTAGGCAGGAGTCGTGAAAAAATGAAGCGGATTTGGGGGGAGATATCCATCTGTGAGTTGATATTTGAATGCTCTCAGCGTCCCACAATAATTTTAAAATTTGTTGCTCCAGTGATTCAATAGTAATCTGAAAACGACAATTTTTCGAAATACAAGAGAAAATATATTTAAAAATTATATAGTCTTCATCGAATGTCCAAAAAATTTATATTTTGTAAAATATTAAAATCATCAGTAAGTTAGTTAATTAGGTTTATGTCTCTGCTTTAATCTCTTCTATTTGTGTTCTGTGAGCATACTGGAAATTTTGAATTTTATTTTCTTCAAAATACTCTGATTTACAAGTATTTAGTATAAAATTTAAAAATTCTCCGGCACAGAAATTACATATTTTATTCGGATCGGGAGGAAAAATAACTAATTTTTTAAAACATTTTTCCACAAATTTTAATGGAAAAACCTTGTTTTATTAAAGTAACGCTTGGTTTCATTATAAAGTGGTAACTTTTGCCGTTTTCTATTCCTAGTTTCTAAAATTTTTAAAATAATTTAGTTTATATTATTAGTTTCGGGCGAAAATTTTAAATTTTTCTTTAATCTATTATCAGTCGAAATACTTTACTCGAAACCAGGCTGATTATTTTGGTCTGAATAACTCGGAAGAAGTTTTGATGAACAAACGATTTAAAAGTAACTTAAAGTTATTTAGTCTTCATCAGATGTCGTAGAAAATTAAGCCCCCTTATTCTGCAAATATTTATCGGCGTCACATCAAGGAAATATCGAAAAATGCACTCTGAACTAAGTACTCATTGTACTCAATGAAATTCTCTTGTTACATATTTTCTGGTCCCAAGAGAACCGTAGAAGCCTGTCAGCTGTATTTAATTGTTGTCTAGGACGAGTACGTAATTGTCCTATTTTTGCTATTGTTGTGACGTGACTTCGACAATTAGTTACGGAATAAGAGGAAATATTTATTTTTGTCTTACGCAAATCATTACGAATATACTGAATTGGGTTTATGTCTGTGCTTTCAACTCGTTTTGTAATTAATTTTAAATAAACTCTGCTTACCATCTAGTACTTTACCAATTACATATACTCATTACAATTGTTTAAAATAAAGTAAAAATATTTATTATTTTTCTCTCTATCCTAAACGTGTTGTATTTATTTTATTTTTGATATATTTGTAACAGGCTTTACCAGTTAAGGTCGCAAATGAGGAAATGTCAAAATATACAGCGGATGATATTGAGGTTTTATTAAATTTCATAAATTGTTGTATTTAGTTAATTTGTTTTAAAATATTCTTAAGTTCTTAAGTACTTGTTTTTTCCTTAAAAGGTGGAAACTAACAAGGTGTTGGTAACTTTAATTAAAAAAAAAAAAAAAAAACAAACAAAAAAAAAATGTTTATAGCATTATTAAATATAACTTGGAGGATTGTTTAAAAAAAGCCCCAATAATTCTTAAACGGTGAAAGTTCCTTTAAAAAAGACACCTTAAATAGTTTGGCCAATATAATAAAATTACACTTTTACTTTTTATTACAACAATTGCTTTCTTAAAAATCTCTTAGTTAAATGAATTTGTTCTTAGAAATACAATTGTAATTATCAAATCTTAATGTTTTGATTATTTCCGTTTAACGATTTCCAGGCAAAAGTTGTTTGCAGTGATGAAACGGCTCTCACTTACCGTACAACTGAACCACCCAGAGATGTACATATAAAAATGTTGCAGGACAATATAGATACTCTCGAAAAGGTTTTCAATTTTGTTGCTAAAACTCATTCGTCGAAACGTTGTCTGGGCACTCGTCAAATTCTGAGCGAAGAAGATGAGCTGCAGCCGAATGGTCGTGTCTTTAAGAAATATAATATGGGCGAATATAAATGGAAGAACTTTATAGAGGCCGAACGTATGGCTGCCGCATTTGGTCGTGGTTTGCGTGAATGTGGCCAACAGTCACGTACAAATATTGTACTTTTTGCTGAGACACGTGCCGAATGGATGATTGCTGCTCATGGTTGTTTCAAACAATCCTTATCGATTGTCACCGTTTATGCGACCTTAGGTGATGAGGGTGTGGCCCATTGCATTAGTGAAACGGATGTATCCACTGTCATAACGTCGCATGATTTGTTGCCCAAGCTTAAAGTGTTATTGGATAAGTGTCCACTAGTTGATACGATTATTTATATGGAAGATCAATTGCATAAAACTGATACCACCGGCTTTAAGGAGGGCGTTAAGATCATACCTTTTTCAGAGGTTGTACGCAATGGTCAGAATAGTAAATTTGGTAAGTATTTTCTTTTGTTTTAAATACAAAAGGTATTTTTAATAAGTTTTTTTTCTCTTTTTTATTATTTCCTTTTAAGAAAATGTTCCTCCCAAGGCTGATGATATTGCCATTATTATGTATACTTCGGGCTCTACTGGCACACCAAAAGGTGTCTGTTTGTCACATAAAAATTGTATTGCCACCATGAAGGGTTTCGTGGATATGGTGCCCATTTATCCCGATGACGTTTTGATAGGGTAAGTGGATTTATGTATTTTTGGTTTTGCAATTGATATTCTAGTGAAATAAAATGAAATTTTGAAACTATGAATTTTCAATTTAAATAATTTAAAAAGTAATATTTCCGCGTTGTATCATTAAAAACTTAAATTTTTCATTATATGTATTACATACTCGTATAGTACAGAGTACATATGTGCATATTTTTATATTTCGAAAATGTCGTAAAAAATATGCAAAAATCGTTTTATTAAAAAAAAAGCAATGTAGTAGACGAAACATGCATGGTTTTTACATTAGCGTTTCGTTGGAGATCAGGTGTTTATGCAGTAATTTAAATGAATGGCTGTCATGTCATATACATAGTTTATTTCGATAATCCTAATTAATTTATAAACATTTCATTTAAAAGTCGAACATAGTTTCGAAAATTGAAAAAATTGTTAAAAATAGCTCAAAAAATATTTTATTTGTTTGTTGTTATAATAAATAAATATTTCATTAATATTGTTTTTTTTATTTAAACTTTTTATTTTAAGATTTCTTCCGTTGGCACATGTCTTTGAATTGGTTGCTGAAAGTGTTTGTTTAATGACTGGTGTACCAATTGGTTATTCAACTCCTTTGACATTAATCGATACAAGTAGTAAAATAATGAGAGGCTGCAAAGGCGATGCTACTGTATTGAAGCCTACGTGCATGACTACAGTACCGGTTGGTATCACATACATACATACATATGTTCTTACATACATACGTATTTTATAGTCTTTTTAATTATTTGATAATAAAACATTGATTGAATTTTAATGATATTTTTTTTTTACTTTTGTACAGCTTATTTTGGATCGCATTTCTAAAGGCATTAATGACAAAGTTAATTCCGGTTCGTCCTTCAAAAAGGCACTATTCCAATTTTTATATCAATATAAGGTGAAATGGTACCAAAGAGGCTATGAAACAACATTGATTGACAAGTAAGTAAATGTAGAAGGATTAGGCCCTAATTTTGTAAAACGCATCACCGAAGTGACCTTAATATATATATTTTTTTATTGAATCTTCAATTATAAATTGAAACATCAATAAGTTCTTTAAATCTTAAATCTGAAAATTTTTAAATGTATGCTAAACAAAATTTACTATCAACACGGTTGATTTTTGTTGTTTTATATCTTTCGTGAACGGCTGAGAGAAAGATTATCCCTCCTCCTCAGCAGGGTGTGGCCTCTATATTCTCGAGAATATTGCGCGCAAGTGGATTTGGCTGCAACTCAAGTTTTTTAATATATTTTTTCGCGTGTTTAGAAAATACTGCCTTCACCTACGGAACATTAAGATCATTGTGAATTCGCTGATTTCGGATATACCAGGGAGCTGCTGTAATAGTACGTAAAATTTTGTTTTGACGCCTTTGAATTTTTTCCACATTCGATGTTGAGGCAGTGCCCCATAACTGGATTCCATAGGACCATATTGGTTTCAGGATCGCGTTGTATAATAGAAGTTTACAGTCTAGGCTTAGTATAGAATTTCTTCCAATAAGCCAATTCATTTAGGCTGCTTTTAATTTTATTTGTGTCAACTTTGCGTGTATATGCGATTTTTACGTCAAACGACGATCAAGATGAACGCCTAGATATTTTACTACAGTGTGTTGCAGTATAGTCTCGGTGTTGTTTCCCTGCGCAATGTAAAAGTGACGTGTACACATTTCTGCTCATTAATTTTTATCCGCCATTGTTTTAGCCATGTTTCCAGTTTTGATACGTACCCTTGCAAATTCCGGGAAGCTTCTACAGGATTTTCATGAACGATCAGAAAAGCTGTATCATCAGCAAATGTTGACGTGTTAATGTTACTACTTAACGGTAAGTCAGAGGCATATATTAAGTACAGTAAGGGACCGAAGATGCTGCCTTGAGGGACTAGGGCTTCAATCGACTGCGGAGGGCTTATAAAATTGCCTTCCCTAACTACAAATTTTCGTTCCTTTAAATAGCTTTTTAAAAGTCTGACGATGTTTGCGGGTAGATTTTGCGATAATAATTTTGTTTAAGACCTTCGTGCCATACTTTATCGAAGGCTTGTGCAACATCAATGAAGAGTTCAGAGCAATTTTCTTTCTTTCAAAAGTTTCTCTAACTAGATTCACAAGCCTTTGAGTTTGTTCTATAGTGTATAAAAATTTTTTTCATTATTTTCATTCAAATTTTTGAAATTTTTAAAATAATGCGATCAGCAGGCATACCTCGATTCGATTAAATGAATTAATTAAAAATAAAATATGTCACGAGCTATAAATACCCTAATAGCAAGGGTCACAGTAATATGTGAATTTCCCTAATATTGAGTAAAAACAACAAAAACGTTAAAATACAAAGTAGAATACTTTGATGATAACGGACTATGAGTTTGTGTTGATTATTAGTTCCAAACAGTAATGAGGGAATTTCGTACTAACCAACACTGTTTCATTGTAGAATAAAAATTGAATTAAATATTAATTCTCATATTCTATTTCTGTTGAAAACTGGTTAAATAGTTGATATTCTTCTCAATTAGTATCCACTTTACGAAAATTGTAAAGATGGATAATTGAACGCTGATGAGAGGTGTAGCGGCCTTGAAATCAGTACTGATACGTTCTGCTAAAAACTGATTGGATATAAATAATAATATTTTCCAACACAAAAAAAAAAACTCTTAGTAATTTTGAATTTTCATTAATTCAATAAAACTGAACTTGAGCCTGATAATATTACTTTTCATATGTAAATCAATATAAGTTCAAATAATAATTACGTTTATTCGTAATAATAATAATATAAAAATATAAAATATGTCTCTTCTACTTTCTAAGTATATGAACGTATAAATCTTCTGGTATTTGATTGTTTCTTCTGCCATTTAATTGTAAAACTATTATACACGCACTACAAATACGTGCGGTGTTTTTTTTCGTGATACGTTTTAGACAAACATACAAACAAATAAAGAAAATCTATATATATATATATACTTACATATTTTGCCAACTTATTTCAAAAGTATTTCATGTTCAAACCAAGGCGAATTTAATTATGTAATTGAAATTAAAATTTTCTCCCTTTAGATTGGTTTTCAAAAAAGTCGCTAAATTAATGGGCGGTCGTGTACGCATTATGATGTCTGGCGGTGCTCCTTTATCTCCTGATACCCATGAACAAATTAAAACTTGTTTGTGCGTAGATTTGATACAAGGTTATGGTCTAACTGAAACTACTTCTGGTGCCACCGTCATGGATTGTAAGTTTATTATAAATTTTTCTTCTTTTAAACAATTAGATACTCACTCTTGATATTTATATTTTCCTTTATATTTTAGATCGCGATACACAATATGGACGCGTAGGTGGACCTTTAACTGTTTCTGAAATTCGGTTAGTCAACTGGGAAGAGGGTGGCTACAGAATAACCAATAAACCTTATCCTCAAGTAAGTTGATAATATTAGTCTAATGTTGTGGAGTTGGACTGATTGAGAGTAATTTATTTAAATCTTTTTGTTTTGGTGGGTTGAGGTTTAATTTTAAATGAAACGCACAATTATTTTTTTAAATGGGGACAATGTTTATTCCGTTTGTGCGGAAATATTTTATTTTCTTTTATTAATTCACATTCCATGTTTTTTTACCAGAACAACGTAAAGAAATAAATTAGATTTAAAGATTTTATTAAGGATATAGTCTTATGAAAAATGCTGAAAATGGCAAAAATCCATATTTTATCGATTTTTAGCTGAAAAAAAAAGGCGCAGAGCTCTAAAATTTGGTGTGGACTAATGTTTTCTGTAGTAACATCGCTTCCCATTGCAAAAGAATAGAAAAAGCTAAAAATATTGTTTTGTCATTAATTTGAACAAAGGCTATTATAGTCTTATGAAAATTGAAAAAAAGGCGCAGAGCTCTAATATTTGGTGTGAACTAATAATTTCTGTAGTAACACTGATTCGCATTGCATTTATTTTTAATTTCAATATTCATTTACAGGGAGAAGTTCTTGTTGGTGGTGAGTGTGTTTCGTTGGGTTATTATAAATTACCATCAAAAACCGCCGAAGAATTCTTTGAAGAGGATGGCAAACGTTGGTTCAAAACGGTGACATTGGTGAAATGCATCCAGATGGCGTACTTAAAATTATTGGTAATTTTTTTTAAATACTGTCAAAATTGTTAGCAGTGGCTATTTAAATTTTAAATGGTTTAATTGTTTAATTGTTTCTAATAGATCGCAAAAAGGATTTGGTTAAATTGCAAGCTGGTGAATATGTTTCTTTGGGTAAAGTGGAATCGGAATTGAAGACATGTCCCTTGATTGAAAACATTTGTGTACATGGTGATCCCACAAAACAATTCACTGTGGCTTTGGTGGTGCCCAATCAAAAACATTTGGAAGAATTGGCACAACGTCATGGCATTCAAGGCAAAACATTTGAAGAGTTATGCTCTAATCCAGTTATAGAAAAGGCTGTTATCAAAGAAATGGCTGAGCATGCAAGAAAATGTAATTTTTGCTTTATTTTTTTGGATCAAAGAAGATTTATTGGGAATTCCTTTATTTTAATGATTTGCTTTTGTATTTTTAGGTAAATTACAAAAATACGAAGTACCCGCCGCAATTACTTTGTGCAAAGAAGTTTGGTCTCCTGATATGGGTCTGGTAACGGCTGCGTTCAAACTGAAACGTAAAGATATTCAGGATAAATATCAGCACGATATTAATCGCATGTATGCCTCATGAAAGTGACCAGATCATTAGTTTTAGTTTAACTAAACAAAAGATATATTGAAACTTTATTTGAAATATAAACAAACAAACAAAACCATTATTAATTAAAGTTTCTTGATTTTACACTTTGTACAACCAGCTCAGCCCGTTTTGCAAACTTCCTTAATCTTTATTTTCATTTCCTTAAAAACAGTTCCAACATAATTTCAATTAAACACAACAATATTTAAAAACAAAAGAAAAATTTTCATATTTATTTAAAATTAAAAGTTAAAATTAAATAAATATAAATGAAAAAGTATATTAAAACTTTAAACCGTAAATTTAATAAAATACAACCAAAATAAGTTTATATTAAAAAGAAAAAGAAGAATTAAATTAAACTTATAAATAATTAGAATATAATACAATTATGTTTGATTAGATTAAAACTACAAGAAAAAAAAATATACATAAAACACACAAAATTAAATTTGTAAAATATTGATCTTTAATTATTTATAAAAAAAAAAACACTAAATGTGTGCGTCGTAGTGATAAGGTCACTTGCAAAACTTGCAAGTTAGGATAAAATACAAATTTACTGCTCGGCCAAGTTTTTATTCAAATACTCTGTATTTTTGCTTAAAGAAATGAAAAAAAATGAAAAATTTTTTTTTGCTAACCTTATCATTTGGACGCTTACTTTTATGCATACAATCAAACATTTTGTTGAATGTTTCTTTCTTTCAGCTGTTAAGTAAACAAATCAAAAAATTATACAAAAAAATTGAATTAAATTTTCAATATTATAGTTTTATTAAATGAATTATACTTTTTCTAGTGATTAAGCAAATTTATTAAATTAAATATTAAAATATATTAATGAGTACTAATTTTATTGTTTCCTTTTTGGCAAAACGAGAGTACTAAATTTGTAGTACTTTTATTTTGTACTTGCAATTTTAAAATATTGAATTATTTTTTTTTATTATGAAAGTAAATTTGTTTTATTTTTCTTTCTAAAGTATACAAAAATTATCACTATTTATTATTACTTTGTTTGAAATTATCTTTTAATATTAATTGCAACTTGTTATAAATTTTAGTGTATTAAGTACTTTTTTTCTTAATGGTAAAGCTTAATTTAAGAATTAGTACTAAACATAAGGAATGTTTGAAAACATTTTATTGTTTATTATATTCTTTTTTGGAGAAGACTTAAGAAAGAGCCAGTAATTTTTAATAAAAACAAACAAAAAAACAAGAAAATAAATGATTAAAATATAAAAAAAATATATGTTAAACGCCTACTTTCTATTTAACTCAAGCGGTAATTTTATCTACCAACCCGATATCAGATCGATGGCAATGGCATTGATAGTTATGTATGTATATGGGTATCGGTATTAGTATCTGTATCGGTTTTGGCATCGGTATGTATTGTGCATGTATCTTAGCATCTAATTTAACTAATTTTATCTGACTTTAAAAAATCTGTATAAAATAAAAAAATTTCTAAAATTTTTCTTTTCAGAAATTTGTGCATCAACCTTTTGAGTGACATTCAACTGAGATAAATAAATGATAACAGCTGTCGGGTGAACTACTTAATAGATTCAGTACAAAGCGAACGAAGCTAGCTGTAAGATACAAATATTAATAGTGAGATGTAGCAATCAATCACAACTCCGCTCGACAGCAATTGCTCAAAAAATTAACAAAACAAGCAACAGAAGAAATTTAGAAATAACTAAACGCTTTCTACCACTTTACTAGCTGCGTTCTTTATATCCTTATCATTTCCAAAAGAAGGCAATTGATTGAAAGCTTTATATAACAAACACCATTCACAACTTTTCATGCTGCTGTAAAACCGATATCAAAAATTTTTTGGTTTTAATTGTAAAATTATCAAAAACTCATTTTTAATTAATCCTTTATTAAAAGCTAAATTACCAAAAATGTTTAAATTAATAAAATTCATAAGAAGGTATGTATGTATGTATTTATGTGTGTATGTATATCTAATAAAAAATATTTCCATAAATAAATAATAAAAAAATGTTTTAATTCAAGTATGCATTTAACGCAGGTCCTGTAGCTTTTCCGCACGTATCTTAAGTTTTTGAAATATCTCTTTACGCCTTTGTAGTAAAATGATAGCAAAAGACCTAAGACACGAACTTGAAAAATATGTGTAATTTGTCATCGAGTTCGTGTCTTAAGTCTTTGCAAACATGCGTCGTACAAAAATGACAAAAGACTTAACACACGAACTCAAAAAAAAATTGAAATTTGCCAAAATTTTAATCCAATCCAATTTTAAAGGTGATTTTCGGATTCAGCATGCGGAAAACCGAGCTAGTAGGGTCCACGGGTCTAATCCGCCAAGTATATACCGAGATAAACGCGAAAAACAAATTTTCAAAAATTGCCAAAATTGCAATAATTTTAGGTTTGTGTCTTAAGTCTTTTCCACGAACATATGAGATTATCTAAAGCATTGATCGTCAAACTAGCCCCTAGGGGCCGAGCACCAATCGGCATTTTCACATACACAACACGAACCAAACAGAAGAGACAAACTAAAATACGAAACATACTCATTTGTCGCTTTATTTTAGAATTTGCAACAACAAAACACATGCAAAAGGGGGCAAAAAAATATTTATTTTTTTTAGTCTCTATTTGTTATTCATAATACACTGTGAATATATTAATTTTTCAGGATGTGGAATGTTGAGTCAGAAGAAGCTTTTTTGTACATATATTTTTTAATGGAAAATTTTTTTAATTATGTAAATTCATTCATTCGTTCATTCTTTCGTCCATAAACACGCTAAACCAATCCAGTGTGTATGCATACAAACTTTTAATATGTTGTTAGGCTACAGTAAAAAAATAAATGTAACAATCAATTTCTACAAGTGTAAAAACACCAATACATTGATATTTCCTACATGTTCTCTTTATGACAAAGGCTGATCTAAAGGCAAAACACAAAAGACTTAAGATACATGCAGTCAGTATATCATAATCATTTTTCCAACTTGAGGTTGAAATGGTGTCTCCGTAACTTATGCTTTAAAATATTTCCTCATTACAAACAACTGAAACAAATTGCATGCACTAAATGTCAGCACTTTCAGTAATTTTGCTAATATTATGTTTTTAGCATTTATGACCGATTGGATTAAAATTTTGGTAAATTACAAATTATTTCGTATTCGTGTCTTAAGTCTTTCTGACATATTTGTACCACATATCGCACCCTAAATACAAAAGGGTCACAACTCAAAATACTCTGAATTAATTTATGGAGAAAAGTCAGTTTTGTAAAATTTCGAGTTGTGACCCTTTTGTATTTAGGGTGCGATATGCAAAACAATGAAACGAACCCGAAAAATTTAAATTTGCCAAAATTTTAATCCAATTCAATTTTAAAGGTGATTTTCGGATTCAGCATGCGGAAATCAGATATAGTAAGGTCCAAGGGCCGTTTTCGTCTAGTATTTACCGAGATACATACATAAATGCTAAAAACATAATATGTATTAGCAAAATTACTGAAAGTGCTGCCATGCAGTGCAAAAATAGAGACTTTATTGATAAAATTAATACTACATCAGTACGAAGAACTAACTATTTGCTTATGAATACAATTTTGATACTGTTGACATATAAAATTAAACTATTATAATACGTTATTTTCACATTTATGTTTTTGTGCGGATATCACTTCTTTTTTCTAAGTTGTTTTTGTATAAAAATTTTTTTATATGTATGTATATATAATTTTGGTTTTTTTTTAACAATTAACGGTCAGGTGAAGCTTTCTAGCTATACTGGAATTGCCCCATATAAAGAGGGGGCACCCTTGTCACCAGGTAAAAAGTGCCGTTTGAAAATCATTTTCGTTAATTGCTCATCGGGACCTACCTGTGTACCAAATTTCAGCTTTCTAGCTATACTGGAAGTGCCCCATACAAACAAACCATACGTCCATACGAACAAACCCTAAAAATATAATCGAATTCGGTTTGACTGTTCGTGAGTTATAGAGTGACAACGCACTTTCAACAATTTTTTATATATGAGCCGTTTATTTTGAAAGTGGCATAAGTCACTTTGTTTTTAGGTCGATATATTTAAGAATTTGCGTTTTAGCACGTTTAAAAATATGGATGCTAACTTTCGAGAAGATTTTATTGTATTTGTTATCTCATGATACTGATATTTTTCTTAGTATTTCTCTATATTTTTTAAAGTTTTTATATGCAAACCCTTAAATATCTCGACTTAAAAACAAAGTGACTTATGCCACTTTCAAAATAAACGGCAAATATATAGATTTATGGAAATATTTTTTATTAGATATATGTACATACACACATAAACTTTTGGTAATTTAGCTTTTAATAAAGGATTAATTAAAACTTAGTTTTTGATAATTTTACAATTAAAACCAAAACAAAATTTTTGATATCGGTTTTACAGCAGCATGAAAAGTTGTGAATGGTGTTTGTTATATACGAGTAAAGCTTTCAATCAATTGCCTTCTTTTGGAAATGATTAGGATATTGTAATAAACTTAGCTTTCTGAAGTAAGACACCAGTTTATTATAATTTAAGTATATAAGGATTTTATTTATTTCATATTATATTCTTATTTTAATATCGATGTTACTTCTTTATCGAGTACTTAGTGAGTGAGTTAATGTATAAATTGTAAAGACTAATTAGGCAGTAAAATATTTATTACAGTTATTCTATTGTTTCCAGAAATGGTATCAGCAAATATAATACGAACTCGTATTGAGTAACAATAATAATAGAGCGTAATGATAATAATGACATTCATAATGATCGATAATAAGAGTGCCGCTAATCATGATATTAACAGTCATTGTTTCTTAGTCAATACCCTACAACTACCCCTATCATAATTTTGTTCCTCAACTGATAACATACATTTACATGATATTTATATTAAATTTTTCTCTATTCACATTGCTCATGAATACATAGCCAGAGAAACCCTAGCTATATATATGTATATAACTATTTTTATTTTATTTATTTTTTTTTTATCTTTTACATTAAGTATTACTTTCGAGCTTTTCTTTCTCTTAGATTATATTTAATAAGTTCTTTTTCCTTTGGACTTCTGTCCAGAAGGACAATATTTTCTTTTGACATTCCATCAGTAGTTGCTAATTTTTCTTCTTTCTTATTTTCAATAATATTTGGCAAAATCCTATCTTCAATACTTTGTTGGACACTTGGACGCATTTTCTGTAATGGATCGGCAACTGTTGTTGGAATGGACATGTTTTCATGAAGAGGTTCAGCACACCCCACCATTTGATTCGCATGTCTTTTCCAAATCTTATTGGTTTCCGTTTTTATTAAATATGTCTGCTTACCAAGTTTCTTGAATACTACGCACTTTATCCATGAAACTTTACCTGGAATCGAGTAATCTTTACATATTACTTTATCCTCTTTCTTAAACACGTTTTTTTTATGGCCTCTATAATATATAATCTGACTTTTTTGCTTTTTATCTGCAAACATCTTTACTTGGTAATTAGACATTTTCAACACTTGCCGATTGGGATTAATTATATCAAGTCTTGTTCGCAGTTTTCGTCTATTAAACATTAATTGAACCGGTGAAACACCAGTGCTAAAATGAACTGTGTTCCGGTAATCAAACAAAAACCTACAGAGCACACTGTTGAATTCGGACATCGATGCATTACCTAAACTGCGCTTCAGAGCGTTTTTAACCGTTTTCACCGAATTTTCGGCTTGTCCATTTGTAGCCGGGTGTCCTACAGGAATTGTAATGTGTTCTATACCGTTATTCTTCAAAAAAGCTTTAAATTCTTTTGACACAAATGATGTGCCATTATCCGAAACTATACATTTTGGTAACCCAAAACGAGCAAACAGATCTCTTAAAACTGAAATAGTCGCGAGGCTGGTTGTATTGGTGCCCATATCGACGCACTCAATCCATTTACTGCCACTGTCCACCACTACTAAGCACCAACGTTTTAAAAACGGCCCGAAAAAATCTATGTGCAATCTCTCCCAGACTTCCTCTTATCTAGGCCACGGAATTAACTCTTGCTTAGGTGGATTTGGTCGTGTCCTTAAACATGGTTCACATCCCTTTACAACCTCTTCTAAATCTTTACCCAGATTTGGCCACCAACAACTTTCACGAGCCATAGCTTTCATTTTTGCTATGCCCATATGAGATGCATGTAAAAAGCTAACAATTTTACTTCTTAGTTTTAAAGGTATAATCACCCTATATCCCCAAAACAGACCGTTAGATTCCACAGACATTTCGTTTCTTTTAAGGAAATAGGGCAATAATTCGGCGTCTGTGCACTTAGCAGGCCAGCCTGATTCAATGCATTTGCGTACTTTTTGCAACACTTCATCTTTTTCTGTTTCTACTACAATAGTTGCAAAATTTAAAAATTGTCTATCATTGAGAACCTCGTTCACGTAATTTACGTATAAATCTTTTGGAAATTCATTTGGTTTATTTTCTGATTCCTGGGGATACCTTGAAAAATAGTCCGCTATATTATTTTTTGATTGAATATGGGAAATATCAAATTGATAACCAGACAAAGTTAGCGCTATACGTTGCAATCTATTTGATGCCATTACGGGGATTCCCTTTTTGGGGCTAAAAATGTGCTGCGAAGGTTTGTTATCAGTCACTAACGTGAACTGACGGCCGTACAAATATTGGTGGAACTTTTTTACCCCAAACAAAATTGACACGGCTTCACGATCTAGCTGCGAGTATCTTTTTTCCGTATCTGTTAATGTCCTGGACGCAAACTCAATGGGCCTTTCTTCATTATTCGAATCTACTTGCGACAGCACGGCCCCCACTCCTACAGGACTGGCATCCACCGTTAATTTTGTTTTACAATTAGCATTGAAATGAGCTAAACAGTTTTTTTCCATTAAACAACTTTTTAACTTTTCAACCGCCATAGTACATTCTTGAGTCCATTTGAACTCTGAACTAGCCCTGAGTAGCCGATGCAAAGGGTGCAACAACGTAGATACATCTGGCAAAAATCTTCTGTAAAAATTTACAACCCCTAAAAACGCTTGCAGGTCCTTTACATTGTTCGGGTTAGGAATTTTCAAAATGGCATCAATCTTTTCAGGATTCATGTGTAACCCTCTTTTGTTTATAACATGACCCAAATATTTAATGTCTGTACAGAAAAATTCACATTTTTCTGCCGACAATTTGAACCCGACTTCGCTTAAAATATTTAGCACCCGTTCCAGACGTTCAGTATGCAGCTTACGATTTGGCGCACTTATTAAAATGTCATCTAAAAAAACTACTACTCCGTCTAAACCTGCCAATAACGAATCCATAATACGTTGAAACATCGCGGGTGCTGAAGCTAAACCATAAATAAGCCTTGTATATTGAAACAGACCCTTCGACGTAGAGATGGTTGTATATTTTCGAGATTCCTCATCTAATTCTATTTGTTGGTAGGCCATACTTAAATCAAGTTTTTTAAATTCTTCCCCACCATGCAATTTAGAAAACATTTCTTCAATGCGGGGTAAAGGATACTTTTCTACCCTTAAGTATGGATTCAATGTTACCTTAAAATCGCCGCAAATCCTTACACTACCGTTTTTTCTTAGTATTGGGACAACCGGTGTTCCCCATTCGCTATATTTGACCGGTTTTAAAATTTTCATTTTTACCAACTCATCTAAACTCGCTTCAACTTTTTCCTTAATTGCTAAAGGTAAAGGCCTGGGTCTAAAAAATTTTGGAACGGCGTCCTTTTTTACCTTCAACACTGCCTTACTCATTTTGAAAAGCCCCAACCTCAGCTGAACCCGCTATGAATGAGTGAATGCTACACACGTCTATGCCAAACGTTTTCAAAAAGTTTCTACCCAATAGTGGTGGTCCGCCATTTCTAATCACAATAATTGGAATGAGTTTTTTTTTATTACCGTATTCTACTAACACATCACAAGCTCCCATGGGTATTATCTTGGTACCGTTATAAGCTTTCAAAAGCATTTCTATTTTACGAAGACTGTAATTGCTAAAATTTGCTCTGTATGTTTTTTCAGAAATTACATTATTCTCCGATCCCGTGTCCAACTCCATATCGAAAGGATTGTTATTAATAAATACTTTAATTTTTATAGGTCCATCTTCTGAACTTGTTAAAGAAAATAAACTTAAGTCCCTGTCTACCTGTTGTAAAAAATTACAATTTCTTGTTTTACACATTTTTTTGAATGTCCCTTCTTATGACAGTTATTGCACTTATAATTTCTAAACTTAAATTGCTCGCTTTTATGATTTCTATACCCGCAAACTTGACAGTGATGGTCGTCTTTCTTGTAACGTTGATCTGACGCTTTATTTTGCGAATCTCGTTTGTCTCTATAGCCATTTGTTTTTCTGATGTGATTTACCTGCTCCTGTTTTACTGCTACTGTTTCATATTGGTGTTTCGCATACTCGGTATTATTGGCTATTTCAATTACTTTGTCGAACGAACACTCGACCGACTCTAAAAAGATTTTGTCCCGGGCTGGACCCTTTTCCAAGCCCATTACAAACTTATCACGAATTGCTGTTGATAAATTTGTACCGAATTCGCAATTAATTGCTAACGATCGAACGCGTACGGCCCATTCGTTTATTGTCTCCGTAGCTAATTTCGAAGCGTTGTAAAATTTGTACCTTTCTGCAAAACCTGATGTTGTCGCTTTGAAATGTTTTTCCATCGCTTGTACACACTTATCATAAGTTATGGCATCATCTTCTATTTTTTCCGGACTCACTAAATTTCGTAACAATGTATACGATCCATCGCATAGGGATGTCAGCAAAATTGCCTTCTTTTTCACGACATTAGTTATATCATTTGCTACTAGAAATTGTTTTATTTGGTTCTCGAATATTGACCAGTTGTTGTGAGTGTGGTCAAAAATTGGTGCTTTACCAATTATTTGTACTATCTGTGTAGTCGCCATTTATGATATCCCTTTTAACAAGCTCGGAACGTGTTTAGATATCACCTTTTTTTTCACACTCAATTATATTTCAATATTCTATCGTCCTCGTCGCCACTGTAATAAACTTAGCTTTCTGAAGTAAGACACCAGTTTATTATAATTTAAGTATATAAGGGTTTTATTTATTTCATATTATATTCTTATTTTAATATCGATGTTACTTCTTTATCGAGTACTTAGTGAGTGAGTTAATGTATAAATTGTAAAGACTAATTAGGCAGTAAAATATTTATTACAGTTATTCCAGAAATGGTATCAGCAAATATAATACGAACTCGTATTGAGTAACAATAATAATAGAGCGTAATGATAATAATGACATTCATAATGATCGATAATAAGAGTGCCGCTAATCATGATATTAACAGTCATTGTTTCTTAGTCAATAAAGAACGCATCTAGTAATGTGGTAGAAAGCGTTTAGTTATTCCTAAATTTCTTCTGTTGCTTGTTTTGTTAATTTTAGGAGCAATTGCTGTCGAGCGGAGTTGTGATTGAATGCTGCATCTCACTATTAATATTGGTATCTTACAGCTAGCTTCGTTCGCTTTGTACTGAATCTATTAAGTAGTTCACCCGACAGATTTTATCATTTATTTATCTCAGCTGAATTTCTCTCAAAAGATTGATGCATAAATTTCTGAAAAGAAAAATTTTAGAAATTTTTTTATTTTATACAGTTATTGCCCAACATTTCAAAACTATTTGAAAAGCTGTATATGAGCAAGCTGATGCCTATAGTGACTAGAAGTGGATGCATTCCAGATCATCAATTCGGTTTTCGCAGACAACATAGCACAATTGAACAAACTCACAGACTTGTGAATGTTATCAGAGACACTTTCGAAAAGAAGAAATATTGCTCTGCGCTCTTTATAGATGTTTCTCAAGCTTTCGATAAAGTATGGTACGAAGGTCTTATACATAAATTAACGCAAAATCTACCCGCAAATATTGTTAGGCTTTTAATAAGCTACCTAATTGAACGAAAATTTGTAGTTAGAGAAGGCAATTTTTTAAGCCCACCGCAGTCGATCGAAGCCGGAGTTCCCCAAGGCAGTATCTTCGGTCCATTACTTTATTTAATATATGCCTCTGACTTACCGTTAAGCAGTAACATTCACACGTCAACATTTGCTGACGATACAGCTTTTCTAAGCGTTCACGAAAATCCTGTAGAAGCTTCCCGCAATTTACAAGAATATATATCCAAACTGGAAAAATGGCTCAAACAATGGCGTATTAAAGTTAACGAGCAGAAATGTGTACACGTCACTTTTACGTTGCGAAGGGAAACATGCCCGCCTATACAAATCAACACCGAGACTATTCCGCAACATACTGTAGTCAAATATCTAGGCGTTCACCTTGACCGCCGTTTAACATGGAAATCGCATATAGACGCAAAGTTGATGCAAATGAAATTAAAAGCAGCCCAAATGAATTGGCTTATGGGTAGAAATTCAATACTGAGCCTAGACTGTAAACTTCTACTATACAACGCGATCCTGAAACCAATATGGTGCTATGGAATCCAGCTATGGGGCACTGCCTCAGCATCGAATGTAGAAAAAATTCAGAGGCGACAAAATAAAATTCTACGTACAATAACTGCAGCCCCCTGGTATGTCAGAAACCATAGAATTCATAAAGATCTAGACGTTCCGTTGGTAAAGACAGTATTTTCGAAACACGCGAAAAAATACATTAAAAAACTTGAGTTGCACCCAAACCCACTTGCGCGCAATATTCTTCATTATAGAGGCCACACCCGGCTGAAAAGAAGGGATACTCTTTTTCTCAGCCGTCCACGAGAGATGTAAATCAACAAAAATTAACCGTTGAAATTAAAAATTTTGTTTAGCATTGGCTAAACCTATATTTAATATTTTTTAGATTTAAGATTTGAAAAACTTATTGATAATTTAATTAATAATTAAAGATTCAATAAATAATAAAAAAAAAAAATAGCAAAAAAAAAAAAAAAAAAAAAAAAAAATTTTATACAGTTTTTTTAAAGTCAGATAAATTTAGTTAAATTAGATGCTAAGATACATACAAAATACATACCGATTTCAAAACCGATACAGATACTAATATCGATACCAATATAAGTACCAATGCTAATGCTATCGCCATCGCCAATGCTAATTGAAATTTCAATGCTTATGCTAGCTACTGCCAATACAAAAGACAATTCTAAATTGTTACCATATTTTTATGAAACTTTTCTATGTACTTACGAGTACATACATAGCAAAAAAAAAAATAAAATATGTCGATGAATAATTATTATTAAAATGGCAAAAAACGTATTTTTTTAATTTCACCTGAAAAATTATCCAATGGCTGTAATAGTTGGTGTCAGCAGTCCTGTTTTGAAGGTGCATCGATTACCAACACAAAATATTAAAAAAAAGACGAGTGGCACTCGGGGACTGCCGCGGTAAAGCTATTGCATAGCATTTTTTTATCAACTTATGTAATTTCAATTTCAGTTTTCTAGCTATACTGGAAGTGCCCCATACAAAGAAGGGCACCCTAGTCCCCCCAGGTAAAAAGTGCCTTACCTTAGTATCCTATGTCCTTCTCCTGGTTCTAAGCTACCTGCCCACTAATTTTCAGACAAATCTGTTCAGCCGTTCTTGATTTATAAATAGTGTAACTAACACGACTTTCTTTTATATACATACATAAAAATTCCCTCAAAAACCCAGAAATCCCGGAAAATTTCCCGGGAAAAGGTGGCAACACTGGACGGTAATTCCCAAAGTGGCAACACTGTATAGTCATCATACAAAAAAGAAGTTTTCACTTCAAAAAACAAAATACTTAAGAAACAAACTTAGTTCCAGGTTTTTCGTTTCAAAAACAAATGACAGATTTTTTCTAGGGTTTTTTGTTTCATAAACAAAAGACTTAAGAAACAAACTTTTAAAAATTTCTTGATTCGGTCGCCTCAAAGCCCGCGATAAAAGCTATGCAATAGCTTAACAAAAAATATTTATTTGTGCATTTCTTAACACAGACTACTATAGTCTTATGAAAATTTCAAAATTTGGCTAAATCATATTTTAATTAATGTAAAAAGAGATTTAAATTTAGTGCTGGTGAGTGATGACTAGACAAAACGTTTTTCGCCATCTATCGAAATTGTATTCAATGCAATTTAAATAGAAAATTTCAACCGATATCGAATGACGAAATTTAACTCCTGCGCTATTAAAGTTTTAATTTCTAACTTTCAACCTTTTAATGGTATAAAACACTAGATAAAAACTTTATAACTTTTTCACATTTTATATTTTACACTAAAAATTGGTTTTTCATCTAACCTTTCTACTGTTCATGACTATAAAATATATTTATTTGTTGTATATTTTTATATATTTTAAAATTTATTTATATTTTTAATGCAGGTAATAAATTTCGAAAGTGAATTTTCAGTCTTATTACAAACACTTCGCTTCCACATTTTTGTTGCTGGCAATTGTCAAATAAGTCCAAAGACGAGTACTCGTATGTAGAGCAAAATAAATTTAAAAATAAACAATTTTGTTTTAAACATAAATTAGCAACACATTCAAGCTTCAGTAAAATTTCATAAGTTCATAAGAGTTTTATTCAGCTGAAAGAACTTCAGTTCATACGAATATTGTTTTATGAATTATACTCTTTTAGCGGGATTTATGTTTAATAGTGTTGTATGGTCTGTCTTTTTCTTCTTCTTTTTTGTAGCCAAACAAACAAAAAAAATTTTGCTAAAAGACTACTTTATTTTTCGTTTACCTCTTCTTGAATTGTTGAAACTGTCCACAGCAGTAGGTACTTTTTACTTAAAAAGCACTTGGAGAAATTTAGTGGTAAAATGAAGCGATTAAACTGTATTTGTATAGAAATTGGTTTATACAAAGTTGTAGTTGATTTTTCATTTTCATAATTTTTAAACAATTATATTCTCAAATTATTTTAGTTCGGAGAGGCAAGTTTCAGTTATCTGCATTATTTATGTACGGATTTAGAAACTCTAGGCTTGCTGTTTTTATTGTAGGTACTTTAATTTTTCGATTAAATTTTTGCATTAAAGTCGCTTTTTTGCCATAATTATTTTTATTCCAGCAATTTAGCGTATGCTTAATATAAAGACTGTACATGAACATCATAGTAAGTGTACGTTTAAATGTGGACACATGAACATTTTTATAAAATTTGTAGCATACTTTTATATGAACACAAGAAAGTGTGTCTAACGTATGATTAACATGCCACTAAATACGTAACACGTATACGTACACAAACTGCATTTCCTTTTTGCTTTATATCAAGCCATAACCGCAAAAATAGCTTAAGCGACAAAAACAATTTTAGCTTAGGTGACTAGCCCTCTTAGATTAAAATTATTTTTTTTTATATTATTACGAAGAAAGGGTAGTATTATTCGAACTTATATTGATGTAATCGTATATATGTATGTAATAATAATAAAAAATATTAATTCAGCTTGGGCACGAGCTATAAATACCCTAATAACAAGGGTCACAGTAATATGTAACTTTCCCCAATATAGAGTAAAACCAACAAAAAAAGTTAAATTAAAAAGTAGAATACTCTGAAGATAACGGACTTTGAGTTTGTGTTGATTATTAGTAATTTCCAACCAGTGATGGGGAATTTCGTACTATTTCTGTTGAGAACTTGGTTAAATAGTTGATATTCTTCTCAATTAGTATCCACTTTACGAAAACTGCAATTGAACGCTGATGAGAGGTGTAGCGGCCTTGAAATCGGTATACTGATACGTTCTGCTAAAACTGATTGGATATAATAATAATTGTTCAATTCACAAGCTCAGTCGTCTGTCCTATGGTTTAAAAAAAGACGATATTTGTTTATGTGCTTGTGTATAGTAATTTGAATTTTCATTAATTCAATAAAAAACTGAGATTGAGCCTGATAATATTACTCTTCATATAAAATTATTTTTGTTATAAAATCGTATTGGTTCCGTGCTTCATTCTATTGTAAGACATGATATTGTAAGATATGATGCAAATATTGCAAATTATTTCATTTATTAAAAGAAAATTAATATTGAAAATCATGTCATTTTTAAATGAAAGAACATTTTCGTATCTATTGGCTTTTTGACAATCGCCATCGGGCCTTTATTTTCTGGATATTCCAAGTTCCCTCATTCAAAATTCAGAGACCTTAACGGGCGGCAGTTATGAAAATGTAAAAATTTACAAAAATCAATGCCATTTATTTTATTACTTGAATCACGTTCTAATTTTGTAAATTTATAAAATTAAATGGGGAAAATAAGGTATTTTTTTCTATATTTTTTCGAATATTAATTCTTAGTATTTCATCAATGTTTATGAAGTCTTTTGAAGATTTCATGTTTCGCTAAATACATCTACAGTTTAAATAATTCATCGCCTATTTATAAAACATTATTAAGGTAACGGTTACAGTATTTCGTATGAAAAATCCTATTTGCTGTTTTTTTCACAAATTAAAAAGTTTTCAATAATAAAAAAAATGTCTACGACTTGCCCAACTTAGTTCTCAAATTCACATTCACAATTCTACCTGTTTTTTCTTAAAATGCATTTTATCGTTTAACATTTCCTCTTAAATTCGTATGTTGGCAACAGGGACATATTTTTCTGACGCATATAATTTATGTTTTATGATCTTTTTGTTTCACAAATAAAATTTATGTGTAATACATTTCCAAGGTATTTTATTTCTATGGCATACCTCTGTTATTATTTCTTTCGCATATTCGTACATAATCATGTATGTATACTGCCCTGCTAAGAAAGAAAGTCACATCTCCATTTTAGTAGTTTTGAGATATTTAGCTTTTTCGTTTTTTATCTTTCGCGCCTTTAAATAAAATGTTTTTTAAAAATTTTAAATATGATATAAATTTATAATATTTTATTCAATTTTATTATACTACCAAACAGGCGAAATTTTGATGAGAAAGTAGAGAAAATGGACTTATGACTTTTTTGCCTAGTATATTCAAAACAATTAAACAATTAAAATAAAAAATGTATTGCACATCAATAAGAACGAAAGCAACAACAATCAGTGTTGGCATATGCTGAATGTGTTTGGGTGCTACATTGTAAAAATAAAAGTGCAAAAAGTGTTAAATAAAAAGTGCTAAAAAAAGTGCTAGAATTTTTATTGTGTTTTTGATTGATACAATAATTTAGGTTGTTCACAAGGGGTGCACTATACTGCCCTAAAAAGTAAGAAAGTTACATCTCCATTTTAGTAGTTTTGAGATATTTAGCTTCTACGTTTTTTATCTTTCGCGGCTTTAAATGAAATGTTTTTTAAAAATTTCAAAAATGGCACCCAAAAAAATCTTACGAAAACTTAATAGCACAAATAAGTTCAAAATTTCTATGTATTTCTAATTAATAAAAAATTTATTTCATTTCAATAAAAACATAAACGCATAACAAAAGAAAACAAAAACAAACATAATTCAAACAGTAAACGTTATAAAAAAATAAAGAATTAATCACTAAAACTAAAATAAAAAATAAAAATTCAATCGATGTCGTGTTTCGGTTCAATTGTGGTTTCTGGAAGAGATTCCCAAAATTCCATTCTGTTTTTGGGCAAAATATTTTTCAGCTTTTTTATAAGTTCTTCTTTTCTTTTAATCAATACACCACGAGGAATCGTTTTGGCTTTAGGTTTGAAAATTCCAGATTTTATTGATGCAGCTTTTATGAAATTTAAGTCTGTGTAATTTGTATCTGTAAACTTAGTTTTGTATAACAAAAATCTATTGTTTTTTACAAATGTAAAAGCCTACTATTTTGGTCAATGTGACTTTTTATCATAGTATTTATCAAAGTCTTATCTGCCACTTTTTTGAGTAGCAAACACGCTAGAAGTGGTAAAAGTGACAATTTTGATTAACGTTTTTCAGCCATTTACAGTTAAAAATTTGTATTTTAAATTTAAATCGAAATTCAGAAACTCATTCAAGGTTCCGAATCTGCCCTTATCTCAATTTTCGATTTTTGGCACTTGTGACTTTCTTTCTTAGCAGGGCAGTATACATATTTATATATACAGTCAACGCTCGGTATAACAAATACTCATTATAGCGAATTCGCGATATAACGAATGAGTTTTCTCTAAGTACTAAGTACCTTATATAACGAGTATTTTGATATTTTTACGCCCAGTATAACGAATGATTGAAAAAATAAACACAGAAAACATTGTTCATGTGATTTAATAGAAAAGCAAAGACAAAAAAGAAGAATATTCGTGATGAATCTTGTATGATTGCACTTGCCTGGAGAAACATTGATCAACATTCGTTAGCTAAATGCTGGAGCAAAGTTTTAATTTACAAAGATTCATAATTTGATGAGGATGATGACATACCTTTGGTAAGAATTTTATAAGGAGATGAATTCGTTTCTCTTCGACGTGGTGTTAGACTTTTGAGCATAGTTTTTCCAAATGTAAGAAACTGCAGCACTTGGTTTTAGTTGTTTTCTATTTACATGTTTTGTTTTACTAGATTCCTTTTAATGCAGAAGATTTAAATGTTTGAAACCAAAATGATAATTTCATGTCAGACGAAGAAACCGACGAGAATGAACAAAACAGTGTAGAAATTCTAGTTCCAGTGGCCGATAATGAAACAAAAATAAAACATGCCGAAGTAATTAAATGTTTGGACAAGTGCTTTCAATGGAGTCAGCAAAATAATATTTCTCTTTCGAAATCATTAGTTTTAAGAGAATTACAAGAAGAGGCTGTTCAAACAAACTTGGAATAATTTTTTCAAATTTGACCAGTTTTAACATTGCATAAAAGTTATTTTTAACATTCAATTTAAATAAGTATATGTATATAAAATAAATAAATAAAATAAAAATCTTTGCTATATAATGAATTTTTCACTATAACGAATGGGTTTGACATTATATCATTCGCTATACCGGGCTTCGACTGTATATCATTATGTGTAACATTAAAAAAAAATTTATTTAATAAACACGAGTACAAAATAAGTAATTCTATAATGTAATTGAAATATAGTTTTTATTTTATTTTGATTAAGTCTTTAAATCAGTCTCATTAAGTAATAAAAATATTTTTTTTATAGATTTGATTCGAACTTATTTAGAGTTTGCTTTATAGTCAACGCGTTAATCACTTCAGCTTAGACCATCCTCAACTCGGAAAGGGGATATATTAGCACGGTGTCAAGTCTGCAGAAATGCTAAATGGGGTAGCAGCTCGTAGCCTAATTCATGTTTTTTTCGCCATAATGACTGATAAAACACACCAATTTCTACGCAAGATGAGGTCGTTTTTACTTTAAATCAAATTTAAATTTATCCAAAAGCTCTGAGTAATATTGGACGGTAATTGTTTTGTTCTTTTAAATTACTTCGATGTGAATAGCACTGCTTGGATTTAAAAAAAAATGTGGTTTGATGCTCTTTGATCACTAGTGTATGCTGATGTGTCTATGATTCGTACAAATTTAAAAAACTGGACATAAAAAACAAAATAGTAGGTCCGATTTTACAAAGCCGACACTGTTGGATCGGAATATATTAAAATTAGAATATGTTGTAAGTTAAAAAAATTCATATACAATTACTTAAAATACACAAAATCAAAATAATTTTAAACAATTTTTTTTGCCATCCTTCTTGGCTTTATTTTCTAGAAAGAAAAAAGTTATTATTTTTTATCTGTGCCATTGCACTTTATTTGCCAATAAAAATCTATCTATAAGCCATTGACTGAGAGGATTAAATATAAATTATTCTAAAGTATATTTGTTAAAGTTATAAGTTACGACCGTATCAGAAGGAAAATATGATGCTCAATAGGAAATGGAAGTGTGCATCTTAAATGCAAATATTTCATAGAAGTTAGGTTTTTGCACAATAATATTATTATGGATTTCATGGCAGTAACAAGAGTTGAGACTAGAAAAGTTTTTTTTTTTAAGATTGACCCTATTTCCGGTAGTTTTCTCATGGGGCTTTTTTAAATTATAGTTTTTTATTTCTTCTCACTTTGTCGTGGTATGTGACTTTATTGCTACTTAAGAGATTTATATTTTATTTTATACGTATTATCGCTTTGTATTAGTCTGTCACAGTCTATTAGTTTTATACTCGTTGTAAAAATGTCTTTTAGTTTTGTTGTAATAATAATAAAACAACAATTACATACATATAAGTATACCGCTTATATTTAAAAAAATATGAGTATTTCATAGAAATAAAATTGTACAAAAATAAATTCGTAATAAAAATCTATGAATTTATAAAATATGAATTTTTATCCTTGAAGTATACAACACTTTTAAATTGGAAATTAGTGCAATTGAAAGAAGACCAAATAATTTAAAAATTTAATTTAAAACGTATTTAGTTATATATTTGTTCTTTAGCCTTTTGGTAAATTGCATATTTTTCGTTTTTTAACTCGGCTTACATAAAAATTATGAAAACAATTAAAAAAGAGGAAAGTTTAAATCAAATAAAGTCAGACATAAAACTAATGAAAGAGAGAGAAATAATGAAAGAGCTTTCATATGTCAATCAACTACTGTGTACAACTTTTAAAACTTAAAGCACACCTTATAAAGCAAGAAGTTTTCAGAAAATTTTGTACAAAGTCACACTTGTATCGCTGAAAGTTAGTTATAAAATGGATTTAACTTTATAAGAGATATTTACTTAAAAACAACTAGACTTGGCTAGACATCTCGTAGGTACTAGATTTAGAGACAATGCAGATACACTATAGGATAAAGTTCTATACTGAAGAAAATACTATTACTGACTTGATAGTTATTATTTATTAATTAAATATTGTAGCACATTTAAGCTACCTTAAAATTTTATTAAAATTTCATATAATTTTATCAGCCATGTCACAAAACTCAATTCTTACCGAAAATGGTTTCAATTTTGAAAGTTTATTCTTTAGAAAAAGAAAAACTTTTTTTTTTGTAATAAAACCATTTTTAAAATTGGAAACGGAATTGATATTGAATTTTGCATCTAATTTAATTTGTAGTAAACAATAAAAAACATGCCTAATTTTGAAAATCTTTATCACTGCAAAATCGAAATACAAAATACACGCAATCTGTAGACTGCAAATAAAAAAAATCGGTTTGCAATTACGGATTTGAAACCATTCTGATCGCACGTGCGACTTTGCTCGTATAATACAGTTTTTTGTTTTTTTTTTTAATATTTAAGTTGTAAATTTTTAGTCGATCTGTGTGATATTTAATCGACGAAATTTAAATTTGTCAGGCTTAACTTCGTTTTCTTTTAAATTTAATTTTTATGAATTTAATTATTATTTTTATTAGAAAGGAAAATCTCGAAGGTCGTAATAATTGAACAGACAAAGAAAAGTTAGATTGCACGGAAGGTTTTGTAATATTTTTGTGATTTCTAAATAATAAAAGTATGCGATTGAGTCGTTAATTTATTGACGGTTATAAATTTTTACATCATTTTGTTGCGCTACAAATATTAAATAAGTTGAATAAAACCTTAACATACATTTTATTTGCAAAAACCTGTATTTAAGCTAATGTTTGCATGTATTTATGTATACGAGTATGTGCAATTGTATTTGTAATGTTAAAACGACAATATCACATTTATATTTTAACACGAATACGATTGTCACTGTTGTATATTATTAACATCGTAGTATTTCACTGTCTCTACGTACTACATGCAAATGTGTATGTATATGCGTATGTGTACGGGTAAGTATGTGCTTATTTTAGTTTGTACTTATTTCTATAATTTTTATGTAGGACATCAATCCATCAAATGTCATGTTGAAAAAGCGAAATGAGAAACAACAGACAGAAATTGCGAAAATATATTAAGTGTTTTTGTTTTGCTATTTTTTTATTTAATAATAAAACAGCAAGATTAATATAAACAAAACGGATATTGCTGTAGAGCAAATATTTGAAGGTTGTTTTAACAAAAAAAAAAAAACGGACATTTAAGGGATATGGTGTCAATGGAAAAATAATGCCACGAACGTGCGACATTTACGTGCGTAATAAATCGAGAGCAAATATTTTACAGTTTATAAATATTTAGGACTTTATGTTGTGGCAGAGCATCAATGTCTAGAACAAAAGTAAATTGATAATATCGAAAAAAGTGATGCTAATTTATTATTTTGATGACGTTGCAGAGATACTGGATTTAACAACACAGTCTTTATCCGACTAATACGAGTAGAAACTAATTGTTATTAGTGTGTGCGTGAACTTATATATTTTTGCAAGTTTGATCCCTTTGAAGCCTTTTATTAAACTATACCAATTTTCGATTTAATGAGAATTTTTTAATGATTTGAATTTGTATATTTTCGGTTAAATATGTGATAAAATGTTCAAATTTTAATTAAATATTTTTAATCGACTTTAAAAAAAGAGGAGGTTATCTCAAAAACGAAAACGACTCATAACATTCTAATGTTCCAAAAATTCTTAGTATTTTAAATTTTCGTTAATTCAATAAAAACTTTGTCAATACATATTGATATAATTTATAGGCAAGACCATTTTTTTTTGTGATGTACTTTATGCCCACATTATTCAGACGATTTTTAAAAGCTTATACCAAATTAAAAATATTTATTCATAGAAGTGAACAATGTGTCGTGGATAATTGTAGATTCAGTATTTTGGGATCGATACGCGTTTAAAGTTGTGACTAACACATACATACGTATTATTCATGAATGTGTTTTCTTCAACTGTTTTTGCATAACAAGTTTTTTTTTCAATTTTATTATTTATTGAATCTTCAATTATAAATTGAAACATCAATAAGTTGTTCAAATCTTAAATGTAAAAAATAAAAAAATGTTAAATATATGTTTAGCCAATAATAAACAAAATGTTTAATTTCAACGGTTGATTTTTGTTGATTTACATCTCTCGTGTACGGCTGAGAGAAAGAGTATCCCTCCTCCTCAGCCGGGTGTGACCACTATACTGTAGAATATTGCGCGCAAGTGGATTTGGGTGCAAGTCAAGTTTTTTTTACATATTTTTTCGCGTGTTTTGAAATTACTATCTTCACCTACGGAACATGAAGATCTTTGTGAATTCGCTGATTTCGGATATACCAGCGGGCTGCTGTAATTGCACGTAGAATTTTATTTTGTCACCTTTGTGCCCCATAACTGGATTCCATAGGACCATATTGGTTTCAGGATCGCGTTGTATAAGAGAAGTTTACAGTTAAGGCTTAGTATAGAGTTTCTTCCAATAAGCAAATTCATTTGGGCTGCTTTTAGTTTCATTTGTGTTAACTTTGCGTCTATATGCCATTTCCATGTTAAACGACGATCAAGATGAATGCCTAGATATTTTACTACAGTATGTTGCGGTATAGTCTCGGTGTTGATTTGTATAGGCGGGATTGTCACCCTGCGCAATGTAAAAGTGACGTATACACATTTCTGCTCAGTAACTTTTATTCGCCATGTTTCCAGTTCTTATACGTACCCTTGCAAATTCCGGGAAGCTTCTACAGGATTTTCATGAACGCTTAGAAAAGCTGTATCATCAGCAAACGTTGACGTGTGAATGTTACTGCTTAACGGTAAGTCAGAGGCATATATTAAGTACAGTAAGAGACCGAAGATGCTGCCTCGAGGGACTCCGGCTTCGATCGACTGCGGAGGGCTTCAAAAGTTGCCTTCTCGAACTATAAATTTTCATTCCATTAGATAGCTTTTTAAAAGCTTGACGATTTTTGTGGGTGGATTTTGTGTTAATTTGTGTATTAGACCTTCGTGCCATACTTTATCGAAGGCTTGTGCAACATCAATGAAGAGTGCGGAGCAATATTTCTTTTTTTCAAAAGTGTCTCTAACAACATTCACAAGTCTGTGTGTTTGTTCAATAGTGCTATGTTGTCTGCGAAAGCCGAATTGATGATCTGGAATGCATCCACATCTACTCACTATAGGCATCAGCTTACTCATGTACAGCTTTTCTAATAGTTTTGAAATGTTGGGCAATAAACTAATAGGCCGATAGGATTCAAGCTTCGTATGATCCTTGCCGGGCTTTGGTATCAAAGACTATTAATTAATTAATCTCCACAATGTTGAATTTAAGCGATATTTCTGGTAAAGAGACGACTGGTGGCAGTTCAACAATATCAGCAGAAATATTCGGGGTAAATACTTTTTCTAAGTGTTTAACAAAAAGAGCACCTTTTTCAGCATCAGTTCTTGCCCAGTCACCATTAGAGGCTCGTAATGGAGGTTTGCATACCACCGGCCTTTTAAGACCTCTGGCTGCACGCCATAGTGTTGCATCTAGTTCTTGAAGAAATTTACAAAGAAAGTATGTAACAACAATAAGACAATTTTTCTATCTTTGGATGTGGGAAAATATGCAAAATCGGATTAGGGTGGTGTTGGCTGAAGTGGTTAGCGCGTTGACTACTAAGCAAACAATGACGTGGGGCCTGGGTTCAAACCCTGGCGAGAGCAAGTTAATCAACATCATTAATTTCTGTAATGTACATTAGTGAGACATTGTATTAATTGTTGTCGGACTATTTAAGTGATGAAGGCATAGCACTGGTCACTAAAAAACTGTTCCGACAGCGATTGATGATGTTCCAAGCTAATGTACACAACATCGCCCTCCTTCGTCGGTTCGCAGAAACATCGGCGAAGTAAAACAATTAATAAAATGCATGCCAATACAGCTTAACAAAGTTAATGCGTCTACCTAACACCGGAAGCGCCTCAACACTGCTATAAAAATTAACATAACGCGCAAAGCAGAGTTGTAAATAGTTAAGCCTTCTACATTTTCAACATCTATCTTCTCTACTCTATCCCTCTCTCTGAGTTCCGGCACAATGCACTGCATACGTAGGGGTCATCCCCTGAGTGCTGATCCTAATTAAAAAAAAAAAAAAAAAAAAAACACATTTAGGATTGCGGTTACAAGTAATTTTCTTAAACTTTAAATTCGTGTGCATTGCGAAAAAAAACGTATGTCACTTTAGCTAAAAATGATGCTGTATTTCACACACTTGAATAATATTATTCGAATAAAATTTTTTCCAATTTTTCATATACATTTATATCGCCATTATGAAGATTAACAATCATTCACAAAGATTTTCTTATGTCAGTGATTTTCTTTTTTTTTTAGAAAAATCATCTTTCCCTTATGATTGCTTCAATAAATTGAATATACTCGTACTTGTAAATAAATTTTAAAAATAAATCGTTTAAATTGATTTTAATAAATAATTATTTTGCATATTTATTTAATCGGCACATATTTGGCATTTCTTTATTATCTCGACAGTTATTTAAAATATGTTTAGCAAAATCTGACATACGAAAAAACCATTTACCAAAGGAAATTGAGTGCAAGGACACATAAATATTTAATATTTATTTCTTGTACTGCTGCTTCTGTTGTTGTATTTTTGCCATCGAACATAATCAATGGTCTGTAACGAAGAAAACGTATATATGTTACTGCATATTCTGTATGTAGAACAAACATTTGTATGTGTGTATGGATGGATCTTCTAAAGCGAACATAAAGTAGAATTATTTCGAAATAATATAAAAATATTAGCATTAAATTGTGCTCAAAGGAGTAGAAACGAAAATTCTCTAATATCAAGTTTCAATATTTCTCATTATCTGAACATACTCGTACATAAATTGTAAATTGTTGTATATCGAAGTAAAGGATTTCATTTTTTTTTTGCTAATGGAAATAAGTCAACACTACAAAGTCAATAAACATGGCTCGCTACACACAAAGAAAATGTATATTTATTTTCGATGCAAAATGGTACACATTTATATCTGTGTCCATCTTTTGAAAAAAATTTCTGTTGATTTGGAGTTTATTTGTGTGTATGTGTAGTCAAAACATGCAAATATTTCTCTATTTAAATTTTTTTGCATAAATATTAGATGTATAAATTTATTTCAGCTGTTGTTCCTAACATAAACGTAGATTGGCTGTAAGTATTTGACGAAATATGGACTTTCTTTTTATCTCGCAACTTATTTAGAATAGTTAGAAATGTAGAATTAGAAATATCTACAGCATGCATTGGCACGAAAAATCATGCACAAGCGAAACTTCTAATTTTTAATGTCAATTCATGGAGTATTTTTTTCTTAAATCAATTATAGACCGAATCTTGGTCCCACATTTTTTTTTTTAATCGGAGCATGTTAATATTGACAACCCAGCCCTGACCAAATCCTCAATTTATCGACCGATTCTAAATATATATGATTTTTTATTTCATTTGGGTTTCTTGCAGTTTGGCTCTACATATTTTTTTAAAGCAGAAGCAACATCTCTCACCGAAATATTAGTCTCGTGGAAATGTAAAGTAGGCCCCCGAAATATTTATTAATAAAAAAAATCCGTTGTTTATGGTGGCGATTTAAGTTTTTTTTTTTTGTTAAATAAAGTATTTTAATATTTCATGGGAGTAATACGAGAATCTATATATATGTATATAAAACCGAATGTGTGTTTGTTTATAGGAGGCCAAACTCTTGGACCGATCTTCCTGAAATTTTTACAGTATTTAACTGGAACTCTCGGATGAATTATAGGCTATATGAAGTTTTGATTGGACAAAGGGGTGTGGCAGCGCCCATATAACCCAAAATTTAAATCGCCATATTTTGGGCATTTTTTTAACTATGTCGATGATATTTGGTACATATGGTATTGGCATAGTTTGGAATACGTACCAGGAGAAAAATGGGTGGGACCACGCCCCTTTTTAGGAAAATTAAAAATCGTAATATAGTCTTAACTAATGGACCGATCGTCATTAAATTTTCATAATAGGATATATAAATACTTTTAATTTTATTTTATAAAGAGGGGGTAGCGAAGAACACCGGGATAAGCTAGTAAATAATAAAAATGAATTATTTTGGGTTTTAATCTTTTGCTTAGTTGCGTCGATTTAGTAATCTTTTCGCTTGACTTTTGATATTAAAGCGGGGAATTTTTGCCAGAATTATTTTAAAATAAATTTCTTACATCGAAGCACGAAAATACCCTGGCTCTAATATTGATGACACGCAAGATACTTGCCTTCTAAGGATTAAAGATTACATCTCGTCATTTGTGATTTTATCTTGAATGATGGTCGTGAAAAGTATACTCTAATCCTATAGAGTGCATTTACTAATAGACTTAGTGTTACCATCAAAATAAAAGTCGATTTCCTTATTTCGCAATAAAATCCTGAATCGAAGCAGAAAAATCACGGCCATATTAAATTTGTACACCTAATTTTCAAGCCCGTATCTAAATATTCGAATGTAAATTTCTCTCTATATCAATTGAAAACGGATTGTTTTTTTCTATCTGTTTTTTTTTCTATACTGAAGGACATTAACAACATTGCACTAGCATTTGTGTAAACGTGCTTTCTAAAGTAAAATAAAAATAAGGACAACAGAAACTGTGTCCTTCTGTCAGCAGGAAATAGTTGTTGTAGGGAGGTTTTATTAAAACGGAAAAATATAAAAATAAATGCAGATATTCTATAAACTTCAAAGCATTTACATATCCGATTTTGTCTTACAAATTACAAAAAAATAAAAATACTTTTAAATATACAACACATACAAACAATAGTCCTATTCACAATGTTTAGCAAATGGACTTGCAAATGGTTTTGTATTATAAATTTAATATATTAATACTCTATACTAAGAAATTTCATAGAAATTTAACAATATCACATACCAAATTTTGCAAATACTATACTGTAAGATTAATTGCACAAGACTGTGAATAGGATTAAAGTGAAGTATAGATTACTCGATTACATTTTAAATAAAACTATTAAATAATTAACGTATTCGTGTATATTTAATAGAATTATTTTACTAAAATTATTCGAATTAAAATATTAGAATTTTATCATTCTAGCAAAATTGTTGAAACATAAATATTCGATTACAAAACATTCGAATAGAATAACTCGCAAGAAATACAAAATAAAAATATTATTTAAATAAAAATTTGTTTTATTTATATAATGGAAAATTAAACTTACGCTAACAAAAATTATTCGATTAAAAGTATGCACTTGAATAAAATTATGGCAATGAAAATCATTTACTCTGAACAAAATCTAGGATTTTGCGATTAAAGAATATTTACTCCTTAAAAATATTTACTCCTTCAAAATCCCTGATTTGCTGCATAGTGTTGAGTATATTTTTTATTTATAAAAAAAAAAAACAACTAAAATTATGCAAGCTTTCAACACGTTTAATAAACGTAACTACTTTTAAATAAATTTTGCTACTTTTTTGTTTAGATTTTTATTTTATTATTAATACATTTTGTAAGCAAAACACGATTTCTATAAACTTCTTAAGTCTTCTTCATTTGAACAGATACAAATGCAGCACATGGGCAAGTAAAGGATTTAAAGAAGTTTAAACTTGTCTTATCTGCTAACTGTGAGTGCGTGTGTGTGTATGTATATGAGTTTATGAGAATGTATGTGTTTGTGCATGTGCTGTTATACTGGCTGTTGCATTACTTCATATTACGATGATGTTGCAACACTGATGTTATTTCCTTTAAGAAAACAATAAAGCGTACAAATACGAGTGCCAACAGTGATGCAGGATTTTCTTTAAGCAAATAAATCTTTGGTGGGTACACGAAGAGACGTGAACAGACACACACAAAAACTTCCACTGGCAGCATAAAAACTTTCATATGGCGTGTGAAAACGCTCGTTACTGACACTAAAATTGCTAAAGTAGTTTTAAAATATTTGCTCTTTTTGTTGTCTGCTAAATTATTTGATAGAATATATTCGTAGCATGTTTTAAGTATTTAAGATTAAACAAGCGAACACATATTTTTATTTTTAACTTGTTAAGATAAAATAAGAAAAGAATGATAGTCATGTTGTAAATAATAAATGAGTGCATTTAATGATGTTTTATTTTCTGGCAAAAAATATTAGCCGTTATCTTTAAATTACAATTTAAATGTATATTTGTGGGAGTGAGTTTGTTTTCTTTTATTAGAAAATGATGTTAAATACTTTAAGAGGATAATTGTTTTTAATTCAGAAAAGTTAAGCGAAGTATCGGATTTTAATAAATAAAATAAATGTAATAAAATAAAGGACCGAGTGCTTCTTGTAAACATTGAAATAAATATAAAGAAAAGTATAGCGCTTTAATATAATGTATGTATGTATTTATGTCTGCTTAAAAAATGGAAAACTTTTATATGTAAGTTTATGTCTGGACAAGCAGTTATCTTTGAAGAAAGTTTTTGTGTTTTAATTCTCTTGCTATGCATAGGAAATCTCTTTGCCACACTATTTGCAACAAAAAAATTTTTTTTCTAGGAACATATTAAGAATTATTGTAGTATTATCGGTTTTGATTATTTTTTTTTTCTATTTTTAAATCAGATAAAAACTTAATAAGATTTTGTATTAAAACAGGTGGGCTGCAATGTGTTTCCTTTTCTCTGTTTTTTATTTTAGTGTGTTATTGTGGATGTGCGTTTTTTTCTTTATTTGCTCTAAACATTTTAAGCAGATAATTTTGTTTATGAACGACGAAAAATATTATTACACTTGAGCTAAACGCTAATACTGGCCTTAGAGAATATTTTAAAAGAAATATATTTTCCAGGTGATTTGCTGGATTCCGCTAAAGCCTCAATTTTTTAACAAAAAGAAAATAATAGCATTTCTTTCAGTTATACTGACAGTTATAGATTTCAGAAATATCAGTTTTATATCTTTTGTGTTATTTGCTATAGAATCCTAATAGTTTGTGGTAGATTAAAAAAATAAAGATGGTACTATTTTGTTAAAATTACACCGCTACGCAAGAATTATTAACGACTTGTGAATTGTTTAAATTCCTTAAATTGCTAAAAATGTTACAACGTCTCCTTATTATTATGTAAAATTTCGAAAGGAGTTGATGTCCTTCAATTGGCATAAACGAATTTCTTAAAAAATTAATAAGGTTGAAGTCACCTTTCAAACAAAACATAAAATCGCAATTTGTTTGAAAGCTACAGATAAACATTCAAATCAACTAATGCACACTTAAGACTTGTAGCACGTTTTCCTACATATGCTCACTGACAGGATGCAACAAAATTATAAATCATAACAAGGCGATACTATTATTTTAAATCATTTTTGTGAACAATTTTAAAAAATACTTTAGGGTGTTTCTGTTTGTTAAGGCAGTTTTTAGACAATATACAAATTAGCAAATTAAAAATGACACTTTGAAATATCAATAATAAGAGATTTAGACTTTGTTTTCATGTTTTTTGGAAGCGTGTTGCTTCATTCACAAGCGTAGCTGTATACTTTATTTTAAATAAAATTTCTCAAAACAAAAATAAATCGTTTTAAAATTGATAATGTTTTGAAAATAATGATGTCAGTATAGTTGTTTTTCTTTTGACTGAATAAAATATTCAAACATCCAACCCGGGCTGCATTAACAATAACCCCTAGAATAAGAATGGTACTAAACCTAATAAAAAAAGTTATTCCTTAAGGGGTAATTGTTTACATTTTGACTTAAGATTTCCATTAGGGAGAAAGAAACTACCTCAGTTATACATGAAACGGGGTTTATTTTGGGACAATTTCTATTCTCTGAGAGTAGTGAAAACTGATACTCTCATATGCTCTATATGAAAGCTTCAACTAAGGAAAGCTTTTTTTTGCAAAATAATCTCTCAAAGTTTTCACACATAATAGAGAAAAGCGTAATAACTTTCTTTTTTGTTCTCTCTTCTCTAGGTGAGAAAAGCAGAAAATATGAAGAAAATACCAATACAAGAAAAAATACTGCACAATAACAAATTCAATGTGTCAGGAATTTATTTTGCTACACGTGTATTTATTTGCCCCGTACAAAAAAAAAAAAAAAAAAAAATAAACAAAATAAGAACAAACGAAAATCACTTTTGGCCAAAACACATACAACCAAATGAAAAAAGAAAAATAATATAAAAACAAATTGAAGTTCATTAATTGTTGTTATCAATTTGTTTTTGCACAAGCGTTTTTGTTATTTCTTTATTAATGAGATACAATATTTAAGATGGAAAGCCAAAATAATTGAATAATCAAACACAAGCATACAAATAATACATACGCAAGTTTAATTGACAAACTAAATAATTTAAATGAACATAAAGTATGGCATACTTTTAGGTCAAGCAAAAAATAAAAGTGAATATATAAAGCAAGCTTTTAGCAGAAATTTATTCAATTTAGTTTTCAATTTTGTCTCCATTGAAAATTGTTTATACATAAATGCATACATGCATATTTAGTTTTAATTGAATTTTTGAATAATAAGAGACAAAAAAAGTTTTTTTTTTCTTTCAATATTTATAATTTAGTTTTTTGTTGTCTAAATTTCAAAGTTTTATTTCAATTATGCATAACATTTGCATTCATTATACATATGTATATGATGATCTTTGTGTGTTGTATGTGTTTTTGATTGTATCGTTTTATTTCTTTTCATATGCTTCTTCTTCTAGTTTTACCATACACTTTGACCATGACCTAAAATTATATTTTGTGCATTGCACATCGTCGTCGACTACTACTACTATAGTTTTACTATGAGTTTAATTGTGTGTACAAGTACGAATATATTATATGTATTTTTTTTCATATCAAAAATATTTGTTAGAAGTTTTTTTTTTGTGCTGGTTATACGTTTTTTTGGTTAGAGTATTATTTGTTTTTTTTCCTCATGGTTACAATGGAAATACATCCTTTTTAGTTGGTTGCAGTGGTTATGCTGCAGTAGTCTGTCATTTCGCTATGAAGTAGAATGACATGGAATAGAAAAATCTACAAAATATGAGTACTTTGTATATGAGTGAAAGTATCATGTGCACGTTGTAGTTTTTGAGAGAAGAAATTGAAAATATTATCGATGGATTGAGGACGAAGTAAATGTTTCATTTACGTACACCCAAAAAAAAAAGACGTAAAAAATTTAAGTAAAATACATGTTTCCTTGAAAATAATTAAGAAACGTCTAAACTTACATACAATACAATTATATGAAAACCTTGTTCCAATAGCCACTGAAGAAATTCATACTAATTTTTGTACTTAGTAAATATTTTCTTATAATAATGAAATTTGTAGTTTTTCATATCAAGGAAAATATTATATTTTGAATGCAAATTTAGTAAAATTATCCATATTTTAGTTAATTTTTTTCGGTGAACATAAGTGTGTATGTGTAGTTTATCTATTAAAATTCCATCAAATAGCAAAGTGTCAGTTACAAAACATCGGAATGATGTTAAAAAAGTTTTATAATCACGAAGGCAAATAATATTGGCAGATTTTTTTTATAATCATTTAATTATTGATAAAATGTTGTTATTTTTACCAGCTGAGTGCATAATTTGACAACTAAACTGACACATTTTGCGATATGAAAAGCAGTGGAGAATTTTTAATGTTTAATTGAATTTAATATACTAAACTAATTGAATTCAGTTCTATAAAACGGAGACAGAAGAAAACAAGCTGTATGATTTCTATTAATTGTAATAATTTTTAAAACAAAATAAGAATACTGTTTTTTGGTCCGTAAATGGAAAAGTTATGTGATAATAAATTTTTAAAAAATATTGAATGGAACAAAACTGCAAGCAGATCCGACCGAACAAATATGGATTTAGAAAACTCACTAAAGTAGTTATACGATAAATAATATTTTGGAAGGTGGGATTAAAAAGAAATCATGGCACCAAACTATAAGAAAACTCTTTCATATAAAAAAAATATTTGAAATTTGATTCATAAATTAAAGTTTTTAAGGTTCAAATATAAAAATATACCCCTTGAATCAACCTCCTCCTTTTTTTTCGGTTAAAAATATAACAAAATATAACAAAATAAAACAAATCAAATAAGTAAATAGTACTTCCCGTTTGCCAGCTAAAAGCGTGCATACTTTTGTATTTAAGATTTGGAATATTGTTGCCGTTCCACTTAATTAACATTTATCATACGCCGTATAGCCGCCGCACAAAGAGGGAATTCAATAATTGAACGTTAACATTTATTTCTCAAAGTTGTAGAGAAACTAACTTCATAATTAAATTTTAGAAAAAAAAATAAAAATATCAACTTAGGTGGGTCATATTATAGTGGAATTTATTGAAACATGTTTGTGGTTTTTCCATACAAGTAAAAGCTTTTCAATATAATTTTTAAGCATACAAACACTCATGAGTGTTGTTAATGTATAGATGCGATACCGTTGTGGTATTACAAATTATTAGAGTTCATAACCGTTTAGTTACTAAATGCAACAATACATTAGGTCCAGTTACAAACAAAAGCTGCATAATTGCTGTTGCTGTTGTTGTTGTTACAGGTAATCTCATTCATACTTGTACAATATCCGAACTGTAGAAGTGTCTAATTGCCTGACTGCCTGACTGCCTGACTGCCTGACTGCTAGCAAGTAGTGAACCATTCATTGTTGTTGTTGTCTTTTTTTGTTTAGCTCTTTAATTAAAGCCTTAAATCTGATATTATGAACATTATCATGGTAACAACGTATTAATGTTGCATCATTATTGTCTACAAAAAAAAAAAAAAAAAAAAAAAAAAAAACAGGCAAACTGATATTATTTTTATTATTAGAATGTGTGAGCTGGCTCTGCTGCTTACGAGTATATGTTAGATATGTGTGTGTTTGCTGTCAGATATGTGTGCATTTTTTATGTTTTTGTAATTTGTTTTGTGGGAATGTTAACGATTTGTAAAATGTTGAAAATGTTGAAAATGTTATTTTATAAAAGACAGCTTATTCTCGGAAAAAAGCACAACAAGTGGTGTAAAATAGCCGCATAATTATTTCCACAATGAGTAGGTTGCTTGGTTCTACGGTTGAATAAAAGGCAATCTGAATACTCGATCAACATTTTATAGTGAAATTCCAATAAGAGATGTAATATAATATTTTATCAGCAGGAGTGAATACTGTGTAAGGAAGACGTTTGATATATGATATGAAGAACTCGTAAATAAACCTACAAGAAAAATTTAATCCTGCCGATAAGGGAATTCTTTTAGAAACTTTCCAAATAAATTGATTAATTTTATCTTAATTTAAATAAATTGCATTCCATAAATAGAAGGAAAAGTAAAAAAAAAACATCAAGCAAAATCAAACACAACAACAGAAAATGTCACGGAAGATGAAAATTAAATTTAACCATCATCTGTCGACTACATTTGTTTACTTCAAAATTCTTGTACGCCTTAACAAACACATCAACAAACTTGAACTTTATTTACCAACCTCCCTCACTTTAGTATACCCACTACTTCTACTTTTCTTCTTCTTCTTCTTTACATCTTTGCATGCGTAAAATGAAAGGCAAAGGCTACATAGAAATAAGTTTTCGTGCTGCTGATTCATAACGAAACTTTTAGTTGGAGAAGCTAAAAGGGAACGTACAGCAAGCAATAAATGACAACAACATACATACATCAAGACTTAGCAGTTACTAGAAAAAACAAAAATAGAAAAAACTAGTTTTTTTTTTCATCCAAAATGATGACAAAGTTGACGTTGTTGTTGTAGTTTATGGTTCCCAGGCGATTACATTTACACTATTATGCGTCGAGACTTTTGTCAGCCTAGAGTAGAGTGCTCGTAACTCAGTAACTCAGAGAAATTTGTATTAAAGAATAGAAAAAGAACGAGAAGGAGAATTGTAAGGCAGCAGATAAAGCTGTAACATTTACATTAAGATGCAAATAAAAACTGAAGCATACTTACAGGCTGTTGTACAAAATTTCAAAATAAAGTATAAAGTGAAGGAGTAAGTTATAATTTTTTGTTTATTGCCATTGTTGGTAATGTTGTTGTGTTTCGTAACAAATGAAGAAGTTTTAACTAAACAAAGGAAACTGGTAAAAAAAGTGTAGTTTTAAGTTTAAATAACTCTTAAAAAAACAATATATTATTTTTCTTTGTTTCCTTTATAGTTTTTCAGGAAAGATATTACGATGAAAGCGACACACTTAATTTTTATGCAGAGGAAGTTAAAAAGGAAAGACATGGAAAATTATGCTGAGAATGTTGGTTGCTACCGAAATTGATGGCGCAAATTTATGAATAATATTTTTAATGATAGAAACATTACCGATAGCTTATGTATTCTATTAAAAACTAATTGATATACATATTGTATAATAATTAGATAATTTATAGTTATTTAGTTTTTACTGTAAAAGTGTTCGGTAGAAAAGTTATCAGTAATTAATTTTTTCTATGGAATTATGAAGAGTTTATTAATTACATATTTTTTGCAGAAAAGTAGTCAATAAATTATAAAATAAATTGTAATAATAGCCATATTTTCTATAGAAAAGTTATCGATAATATATTATTTTAAAAAATATATCTACATCTGATATATCTGACATAGTTATTCTACAAACATTTATAAAGAAAGTATGTTTTATTAGATAATAAATCAATAATAATTCAAATTTTTTATATAAAATCTTTCGATAACGTAATAATACTAGAGAATAGTTTTACGATAATAAATTTTTTATAGTGAAACTTTGCTTCGTAGCTTATATTTTCGTGTAAACTGCTGACGATAATTTATTAATACCAAAGGAAAACGGTAAATTTCATATTTTTTTACAAAATCAATCTGATAATTTTTTATTACAAAATTATCAATTATATAGAGAATTACTGAAAAAAAAAACATTTCTTTTCAATGCATATTAAATGACTTTTTTTACGAAAAATTTATCGATAGCTTAACAATTATATAGAGAAATTATCTATTTAAATTGTTAATTATATTTCCACCCAAGTAACTAATAACGTGCAATTTGTATAGAAAAGCTGTCGATTAGCTAATGTATCCCGCAGAAATTTATCGTTTAATTATATATTCTTTCTACAAACTATTAAGATTTTAATTTTACGCGTACATATGTTATGTAGGCAAATTATCAATTTAAAATATTTTTATAGAAAAGTTATCGATAATTTTCTTTTACTTTTAGAAGTTATCGAAAACATAGAATTTCCTTACAATTGTTTTTGCTATTAATATTTTTTCATAATAAAGACGACAGCTTAGCGATAATTAAATTAAAATGTTTTTTTGTTCAAATAAATTTGGAATTTTTTCTCTTCGGCTTGGGATATAACCGATAGCTTCTTTTTTTAATCTTCTCTTAAAGAGAAATCGGTATGCATTTCATTGAAATCGTTAACATTTTGAAAAGAAATGTTTCAACTCTCGCAAAACTTTTAATCTAAATACGAATCATAGACTCTTGTAAAAACTTGTTGAAGCGATACATCTTTAGATGAGCTCCGAGATTACTTTTCACACTTCGCATTTGGCTCTTGCCATTGCTTTCAAGGATCTTAAAAATTTATCTTTCTATATTTGCCAGAAATTTAAGAAATCTTTTCCATGCCATAAATTCATTGAGATGTTATCAACTAAGAGTAGCAGGGAGTGAGAAAGAGAGCATATATATGAGTATATGTATGTTATGTTTTTGGTGGATATTTTGAGTGTGTGCATGCCGGCTTACCACATCCGCCGCAACTATGTTTGTGTAACGGAAGTGCAGTTCCCATATGTAGCTTCAACTAATTTGCATATAGATTAAGTGAAGCTAAAGCCCCATTGAGGTTGTTTGGTTTTAGAAGTTCACAATATAGAAAAAAACCTCACTTAGTGCAGAAATTTTTCACATTAATGTTTATATTACATTAAATTACAGCTACTTGTGCTCATTTCTCTATAAACAAGTACATTTATGCCAGCACAGGAAGTTGAAAGAAGAAAATAAAATATATAGAAAAACCAACTAGTAGATTAAAAAATATGAATCCTTCGGTTTTTGCAAAAACAAAATAAAAATCAACTCATATAGTATATTTGTTTGTTGTGTGCTTTCCACAGGAAGATATTCTAAATTTTTTCTATTTTCGTGCTTCCTTTTTGTATGAAAAGAGCTTAAGACAAGGAAAAATAATGTAAACTTATTATAAAAATAAACAGAATTAGAATATTTTTTAATTCAAAAATCATAAGGTGAGATAAAATTATGATGCACCCTTCAGACACATTTTGTTTCAGCCAAGAAACTGTTTATCTTGATTGTCAAATATATTCTTCATTGAAACAATTATATGAAGGATATGAAGGATAATGGAAGCTTCTTATATAATTATCTTTATTTGCAAGTTGTCTTACAACTTGTCGATATACTTTAACTATAAAATGCTTTAAAGCAACTTCTTAAAGAGCCACCTTAATTTTCTTTATATGTATGTATGTATGTATGTGTAGGCTTAAGTAATATTTATCTCATTCTCATTTCCCACATGTCAAATAAATAAACTCAAGCTTACTTGAAACCGACTAATAGCTACTTTGTTTGCCTGCTGTAAGGTAACATTGCATTTATCTATTATGTGCGTTGGAGTTAGTGCTGGTGTGCGTATGTGTGTTGTTGAGTGCATTTATATATTGTTGTTACTGTCACTGATATAAGTACACTTTTAGTCATAATTTAATATTATAATGCACACACTAGATAAGTTGTTGGTTAGGTTTTTATCATATTGTTGTCATGTACGAGTACAAATGCATACGTTTTAGGCTCCATGTCGTGTACAATAAACGTCTGAGGTTTTGCTTAATCGCAAGACAAAGTAAAATACATACATAAACATTTTACTTTGTTAATTCAAAGTCATAAATATTGTAATTTTTAGGAATAATTTAACACAAAAAAAAAAATTTAATAAAATTATATTGTGTGTCAGGTTTTTCGGAATTATGGTAACAAATCGTTGTAATTTTTGTTAGTCAGTAAATTTTATTACTTCAGTAAATTTTTAAAATTCAAGACACAATTTGTATAACTAATTTTTAGTTAAATTGTTTTCATTAAAAACAAAAAAAAAAAAACTATAGAAGCTTGCAGTCAATGGACAGATTGTGAATGAGTATACGTCAGCGCCTACCATTACGGTTTATCTGACGGTGTACTTAAACACTTAGTGTAGATTAAGCGTTCACCATCGCCCCTGAGCCACCCCACTCAAGAAACCCGAAGGCATCCCCGAGGGGATGACAACAGGTAGCAACTTCTCAGACATGACCAAGGCCCGTCATGTCCAAACACCTTGCTAAAGTGAGCGAGCTACCTAAACTCTGGAATCCTGTTGGTTCACAACAGCACATAGAGGCTTCGCATCGGTAGACACGAAGTCCGCTAAGCGAGCATCAGTCTTTAACCGACACCTCTCCCAGCTTTTGGTAACAACCACAACCACTACGTGAACTCTCGAAAGAGACCTCAACCAACAACCGGCCCATGGGATCCTGTAACCGGTATAGTAGAGGAGGACTCTACTTCCCGGTTTAAACATTCCCCCATGTGGGCTGCCGGCCCCGTAGTGCCAGTTCAAACTACTGGTAAAGTTTCGAAAGGAAATCCCAAAAGGGATTAACTTTCTATTGGTTTTGGTCATGGGCTAGACCTTAGGTACCCTTACACCTTCTATGTAGACTTACGTGGCAAGCCACTACGTTCATTATAAAATATATGCACATTCCGTTGCTCTGTTAATTCAGAGATTGGTCCGAGCATATAAGTTTTATGGGTAACTGACAAAACGTTATGTCTACAAAAATCAGTTACCCTATACCCCGGGGAGTATTGCATCTTGTTGTTGAGAATCAACAAGATGAACTAACTACCCCCCGGGGGGAACAGTCAATGGACAGCTACAATCAATTAGTTGCATGTCCTTTATCATTAATTAATCCCGCGAAGTCGGCAGATTTTTCATATTAATGGTTTGGAAATTCGCTATTTACTATTTTCTTTTTATATTATTTTAATTTTTCAATTGAGATTTATATTGTTCATTTCACATCCAGATGGTCTATAATTATTTTATTTCTATTTCAAGAACGGAAAAACAAAGGATTAGAGAGTTAAAATGATCAACAAACATGTTACTTATTTGTAAAATGTAAAAATTTAAAGATTTTCCGTGATGTTCGTTTAACTCTATTAGTGTGCAAAAAGTTTGTTGGAGGACTATTATAAACTTACACTTCCCCTGAAACTAATCCAAATATTTTTTCCCGCTTTTGCAGGACTTACGATAGTTATCTTGTTTTTTTTCTCTCTCCCTGATGTTTGTTGTAATTTGTTTGTGATTTTTTTTTTAAATATATAATTTCAACATTTCAGCATTATGTTTTCATAAATTAATTTCTTGAATGATTTGCCTTGTCTGCAACTACTGTGCAATTAAGTGCTTTTGGCCCGGCCCGTCTGTTACTTTTTCATAATTTAAATTATATCGTTGGCAACATGATTGCCTTAGACTCTATAGTGGCTCGTCAAGTTATTCATCATTCATTCTGTTGGTCTTCACTTCACAACAATTTTAAGTTTTTCGAGTATTCGTTAGATGAGTTTTGAAAGAAAATAGTTTCTTTTTGCTTGCAGTAGTTTTTCTTTTATAGTTCATTCATTCATTTATTCATTGAAGTTTGCATTTTATTGCAGCTTATAAATAAGTATTTTCTTAAGTTTTGGATTTTTTTTTTTAATATTATTTTTTCTTTTAGTTTTTCTTATAGTTTTTAATCTCATAAAGAGTAGTAAAAGCTTGAAATCCCAAATAACCCCCGGACATGTTGTTGAGTTGTTTTCTTGGTTGTTTTGATATTTATTTTTGTTATCCTGGATGTTGTTGATCATCATCTTGATTCTTAAGAAATCCGGCAATTGTTGAGCATAAAAGAGATGGAAAAAATTCTGCTTTTTTTTTGTATTGTATGAACTACTTATGAAAAGCATGAAGTACGAGTACGAGTTGTCTAAGAAAATGTCTGAATTATTATGGTGTTAAGAAAAATATGTAAATAAAATCAAAATAAAAATAAAATATAATAAGAAATGCTGGTACAGAGAAAAGAAAACTAACAGATTTATTTGCGTATTTTTTTCTGCTCCAAGGAAACCAAAAATAAAAGAAAATTATTTAATATGAAAATTAAAATCATTGATAAATAAGAAAAGAGACGAGAAAAATTTGTTACTAAGAAATTATTTAGTATAAATTTTGAAATTCAATTTGTGTGCAAAGTTTTTTAAAGTTTAATAAAATAAAATTTAAAAATATTTAGTAAATTTATTTGCTTTTAATTAAAGATATATTCAGCAATATGAAATTGCCGTAAGGTGGTAAATTTATCGGGGAAAATTTTTTAAACCTAGAACATTCGAATTAAGTTTTGATATTTCAAAATTAGTTTCGAAAATCCGAAATTTGCTCCTATTTCGCCAGCTCTAAGAAAATCAGAAGAGCTTTCATATTTCACCAGCTTTAAGAAAATCCGAAGAGCTTTCATATTTGGTTTAATCTACGCTCGTGTGTAGGAGATCAACAAAATGGGATACATAAAAATAATCGAAGTTATTTTGTAATTAAATTTTTTTATTATTTTAAAGCAAAGTATTGGTAGAAATATTGTGATTTTTTTTTAATTTCAGAAAAATTTGTATTTAGTTCAACTTTTCGAAAACTTCTTATGCTACAAATTTGCATTAAAAACCAGGAAAATTTCAGAACTTTTATTTCGTAGAAAAAAGAACGCCATTGCTATAATAAGTGGATACATGAAACACTTTACATCTAAAAAATGTTAAAGAGTTCTAACATTAGGAACATTTAAACCAAAAATTTTCAAAATTACTAAACACTTTTGGGATTGATAGAAATTTTTAAAAATCTGACTAATAAAATGTCAGATTTAAATTTATATTAGGGTGTTCATTAAGCTTGTATCTAAAAAGGCGAAAATTGTGACTTCGAGTCCCTTTAAAAGCTCTCATTAAATTTACTACAAAGAGAAAAGAAAGATCTGTATTACTATTCCCATACAATTTAAGTTATAATGAAATTTGTAATTATTTTTGTAACATTTTATAAATAAATCAAATGTTTTACAACCACTTCCTCAATTTTGTTTTTTCAATTCTATGGGGTTTTAAGTTATTTTATGCAAGAAAATTTTGATTCATATTAACCATAGAAGTGCTACACTACAATCCACCATAAACTTGCGTTTGGCAAATTTCATTTTAACTCACTAAAGCCCTATTATGCATTTCCTTAGTTATTAATTATTTCTTGGAAATATGTTCTTATATGACCCCCTCCCTACTTTCCACCCAACCCATAAATTCTCAAAGTAACCAATTACAATTAAATTTTTTTTCCCTTTGATCTTACGACCTTGTTCACTATTAACATTAAACGACAACTAGTTACTGGCGCAGCAAATTCTTCGACTGCAATGAATCAAAAAAAAAAAAAAAATTATTTATAATTAATGTGCGGTATGTAGACATACATACTTGCAACACTAAAGAAACAACAAAAACAGCAAAAACAAACATAACAAACTTGCAATGCAAAAAGGTCTGCTAGTGAATTGTTATAAAATTGTTACAATGCAACACATACAACATTTACACATGTACTCTCGTATTTAAACGTAGAGAAGCAAATGTCCTTTTGCAGCAACATATAAATTTGATAGTAACTGCGTCCATGTGTTTCAAATGTGCGAATGTGTAGATACGTTGGCAAATGCAGTGGTAACAGCAGGTGTAAATTGTATAGATAAAAGCATTGTTTTTTGTTGTTATTGTTGCTGTTTTTCATTCCATGTATTTTAATGATTCAAAATGCATGTTGGCTAGGCAATTTAAAATATGTTTGCTTGATAATGGCCCTACTTAGCCATACATTTAAGTCTTTAGCAAGGCCACTCAGTAGTCGTATTAACGGACAAGAAAATTAATTGGTAGGAAATTATAAAAAAAATCGCATACAAATTTCAGAAAAAGTAACGAGAGAAGTTAAACGAGGCGCAGTTTTTGTAAGCAAGAAAGGACCAATTTTTGGAAGAGACTAAAAACAAAGTATGAACTATTTACACTTTTATAATTGGTAGGCAATAAAAATTTAATAATGTAAAAAATAAAAACTTTTGGAAAAAATAAAAACTTGCATTCTTAACAAATTGTTGGATTTTGGCATATTTCTTTAAGCGCCTACAACTAAATATTTACAAAACTAAATTAAATTGAGTATAAAACTTAGCCTTAACGTATACTACATCTTTTAACATTACCAATTGTGTGTGATTTTATTTTTGTGTCCATGTGTGCGTGCTTGTTTGTATGAGCAGTAGTACGAGTACGAGTACATATTTATCAATCCACTCACTTGTAAACATTTTACCGCTTTTACGTTTGGTTAATTACAACTCGTATCATTGTGGTTTTCTGTTCAGCTCAGTTTGGCTCATTTTCAACATCCAAAAAAAAAGACAAAAAAAAAAAAACAATGTGGAAACATAAAACGGAAACATGGTTTATTTTTATCCTTCTTCACTCAAGCTTTAATGCATACCCCACATACCTACCACATTAATATCTACGTACATGTTGTGTACATTCCCTGTCGGACTTTTGTTAGCTAGCTTCAAATATTGTTGCCTCTTGGATAACTCATTTACATCTGACTTCTGAACTAACTTGTAAAGGATACATACGTGAATCAGAAGTTTAGCGTACAACTGGCTTGTTCTCGATAAGTGTTGAACTAGCTTTTACTTAACTCATATCTGATGCTAAGATGTACAATTAACTTCTTCTCGATAACTGTTCGACTAGCTTGAGTGTGCTTTAATTTAATCAGCCGTAAGCTAACTAAAAATGAGCTAGCTTGTGGTTATTGTAAACTTATTCATTATGAGTGAGTACTGACTCATTGTACGTTGAAAAACTGAATAGCGATTAACACAGACATTGAGTAAGCTTTTGAGTCAGCTGTCACTGGTATCTGATTAACGATGAATTACATTTTATATATATATATGTTCCTTTAACTCCCACTGGAGCATAGGGCGCCAACAATAGTCGTTCTCCACCGTACTCGGTTTTGGGCTACATTTCTAGCTTCGTTCCATGTTAAACCCATAGATCTCATTTCGGCTTCGGTGGAACGTCTCTAAGTTATTCTAGGCCTTCCAACTCTTCGTCCTGCTTGATGAAACGGGTTCCAACGTAACGCATGCTTGGCAATATTTTCATCTGGACGTCGAAGTGTGTGGCCAATACATTGCCATTTTCGTTTTCGAATCTCAGTTGCCACATCTATCTGATTTGATTTACGAAGTAGCTCAATATTTGATATAACATTTGGCCAAAAGATTCGAAGTATTCGTCTGAGGCAGCTATTAACGAATGTTTGCAAACGACTTGTAATTGTACTGGTCACCTTCCATGTTGTGCATCCGTACAAAAGAACTGATTTTACATTGGATTCAAAAATTCGCAGTTTTGTTCGAAGACTAATGTTGTTGTTTTGCCATATTGGTGCTAGAATTCCAAATGCTCCTCTAGCTCTACTGATTTTTGCCTCCACGTCAATCTCAGTACCTCCATCAGCGGTAATCATGCTACCCAAATAACAAAATTCGTTAACAATGGCATAGTTGTTCTCACCTACATTAATAGATGCCGGAGAGTTATCTTGTATGGAGAGGCCTTATGTTTTTGTGAGTTACATTTTAGCTACCTCAAATCCCGACAGGGTGTATGTATGTGGGTAAAAATGTTTTGTAGTGTATGTTTACTCTCATGTATTTATTGCACCACCACTTTCTATAAAGAAATTGTGTTTTTAGGTTTAATATTTTTTTGTTGTTTGAAATTTTTCTATTTAATTTTATTTGAAAACCACAAAGTAGAAAAATAAGTGCATATTTAAATGTAAGCAATATGAGACAGACAGACAGGTGAAAGTTTTGGCTAAAATTTCAAATTAAATAGTGAGACATTTCTTGTGCTGTAATGAAAATGAAAGTTGTTAAGAACTTAAGAAATTCCTAGTATGGATATAAAGTAAGAAAACTTGATAATAATTGTCAGATCATAACTTCAAGTATTAGCGAATTATCCACAGACATGACTGTCGATCGGTTAACAAGATTTTTAATGTACACTTCTAAGAGAATTTTATATTAAACAATTTCATTGAACATTTCCTGCGCTCTTTTATTTGATCAAGGAGTAATAATTCATTCCTAGTTCATAATTTACTGCCAATAGAAAGCGATAACATATTTTGATGAAAATTTTAATTAAATTTTGCACAAAATTTTAACTGATATTTGCAAATTTAATTGATTTTTTTCATTAATATCACAAATTTTTTAATTGTTAGATATAAATTAAAACAAAATATTTTTATGTTGTGTGCTAAGCATTTTATTTCCTTTTTAAGCCAAATCGTGAGTAGACTTCAGTCACATTTGGAAACGAAAATTTGCAAAATATGAAGTCTACATTTTGAAAAATTGGGTTCAAGTCTACTGATAATTTGACATAAGAGCCAGTGAAATACATAAAAAAGAGTAATAAATTTTGAAAACTAAAATACGTTTAAATAATAAAAATATAAAAAATATTAATTCAGCTTGGGCACGAGCTACATACCTTAATAACAGGGTTCACAGGAATATGTAAATTTCGATAATATAGAGTAAAAAAAAGTTAAATAACAAAGTAGAATACTTTGAAGATAACCGACTATGAGTTTGTGCTGATTATTAGCAACTTCCAACCAGTAATCGGGAATTTCGTACTAACCAAAATTGTTTCAACATGTAAAAATAGAATAAAAATGAATTGATTAATTCTCGTATTATATTTCGGTTAAAAACTTGGTTAAATAAAAATAAATTAGCATACACTTTACATAAATTGTAAAAATGGACAAATGAAGGCTGATGAGAGGTGTAGCGGCCTTGAAATCGGTATACTGTTACGTTCTGCTAATCTGATTGGGGATACTAATGTTTTTCAACATATAAACTCTTCGTAATTTGAATTTTCACTATTTCAATAATTCAATAAAAACTGAACTTGAGCCTGATAATATTAATTTTCATAAGTAATTAATATAAGTTCAAATAATACTTAAATATAATATAAAAATATAAAAATAATATAAAAATATAATAATTTCTCAAATAATACATTTTTTTTGTGCGATACACCAGTCTTTATTTTGTTCCCTTCTACAAGAATGAATCGTTAGAATATTTTCATTTGGTTTACTTTTCAAAAAGTACTTCCGTTGCCTTTAGCTTTAATTTTTCAATTATATGATGTAAGTATATATGAAAATGTACGTATTAATATATATTAAGTCCAAGCAAATGAGAATATGAAAAACTAGTTTGTGAACTAATGCTTCTTTCAAATGATTTATTTCATAACAAATACTGTTGCACTGTGTTGAAAGTTATTCACATTACAAATATTTCGCATGTATTTAAACGTATTCACATAAATCTTTTATATTTTCTTCAATCCCCCATAAATTTATGATTACAATTTTTATTCCATACTGTAATGCTTTTCCTGTTTACTCCAAATTCATCCAAGTCTTTCAAATGATTTAGGGCTTTGGGCTTAAAATATCTGTATATATGTGTATTTGTGTATGTGTATGTGCTAGAATATTGATGTGGGTTTGCTAGCGAAAACACAATTAGAAACCATTGACCGCATTAGTACAAATTGCATTATCATTAAATCATGCGTTATGAACAATTCCTAAATGTAAAACTTACCCCATGATTTTCTATGCCACGCCACGCCATGCCAATTGTCAAATGGCTGCTAATGGTTAAGAGGGATACAAAGGAAATCGTAGCCAGCTGAAATGAATTGACAATTTAAAAATAAATTATGAATATAAAAAATAAAAATTGTTAATTCTATAGAATAAGATTTCTGTTTTCGACTTTAGTAATAATAATTTTCCATTTGCATTAAACCAAGGTACATTTGCTAACAAATCCCTAAAATCTAATTAAAGTTGCGAATTTGAATTAACGATTGAAAATATTACTAAAAAAATTAAAATTAAAATTAAAACAAAAGTCAAAATATTGAGAAAAACAAGAAATACCTAAAATATTCTATGTAGTCGGAGATATGCAAAATTATGCTGTAAAGAGTAAAATATGCAAAAATAGGCATTAAAAAAATTTATGCCAAAATTGTTTAAAAGTTCTAAAAGATTAAAATATTTTATTTTTATCTAAATTTATCGCACAGGAAAAAGCATGCAATTGCATATTTGCGGTTTCCCTGGTCCCTGGATTAAGTCTATTACTTATCAGTTTAATAGCCGTCAAATACTCAGGAGTGCAGTTGTGGTAAAGAAAAATTTTAAAAGTTACTTCTAAAATGTACTTAAAAATCTTTTGAAAATCATTCAACGACTCTTTTTAATAATACATTTGTATTTACATAAATTGCTTAGCAAAAGAAAAATACGGACTCTCTAAAAACAATTTTTGCGCTCATTGGCTTAAACTTTATGCCACTTTAGAGATTTAAAAACGGTTAAATTTTTATTTCTTTGCTGCGACCTTAATTATTTGTAACATAAATATGTATTTCACGTGAAAAGAAATGTTGTTTCATTTAAATGCCAATTTATTTTCTCAGCCTATCTGTGGCGTTCTTATAACGAAAGAAATCTAAATCTAAATATTTTATTTGTAAATATTAAGGTGAGTTTTGCTTTTTTTTGTGCAGCTCACTTTAAAAAATATGATTAAATTGTTGGCTTTTCGTATTTCTCTTGTTACAAATAGAAACGTTACAGCAGCACAGATATCAGAGGTTGTTGTTCGTATTGTTGTTTTATGTTTTTCAGCCAGACTAAAATTTGCATTTTGAATTTCAGTCCCTAAAGAAAAATTGTTGTTTCAACAAATTATGCCAATTCATTACCTTGACTTGAAGTTGTGCTTGTGTGTTGTTGTAGGGAACGGGCGTGGGGCTGAGGGTTATATATCAAAGATATTGTTTACGTTGTAGTGTTTTGTGTTTCGAAGGAATTTAACTGTAAAATTTTGTAAATTAAATAAATACTTTTAAAGAAGCAGCTGTTGAAATAAATAAATTAAGGAAGAAAAAAAAAAAGGAAAACAAGTAGAAACATAAATTATATTTTGAAGAGCTCTTTATGGCTAAAATTTTTTTTATATTTTTTTTTATAAAAAATTTCGGCGTCTTTTGTCTTTAGTTACAGAGCGTAAAACTGTTAATACTTCTTCATAAATCTATTAAATTTTCTTAAAAGTCCTTTTTATCATGTAAATTTATCATGAAACCAAGAAAACCCTTAAATAGCCAAAACTTATTTTTGTTAAATGCATATGACAAAATAGTCCCATATATAGGGTGTTTTTTTTAGCTACATGATAACATGCAGTAGAATTGAGCATGGAGCTACCGTTTCTGGGAATGGTGATCGCTATCAAGCCAAGATGACTGTATTTTTGTATTCAAAAAATTACATCAGGAAAGCATTACCGACCATGTAACTCGTACCCATGGCGCACTTAAACCAAAAATCGTATTCATTAATTAAATGCAATGAAATTATTTACCTGATTAGAATAAAAAAATTTCATCCCAACATTAAGATTTTAAATTCCCATAGAGCTAAAAAACACCCGATATTGTAATAAAAGTGTAGTAAATATGTATGTATGTACACATGTAATTACATTTTAATCATAAATTATACTTTGTTCGAATAACAATTCATTTATTGTATAACAAACTTCTCTAACTCGGTCCTTAAATGACTTTAATAGGATACAACTTGAAAATAATTTTATGTTGCTTAAATATTTCATAGCTAATGATTAACTCAGTTTACAATGAGGGAAGACAAAGGGAAAATTTATAATAATATATTATAAGACAAATATATCACAAGTAAGTAATTGCATAACTCAACATGTGCTGTATGCACGCTTACTTGCATATATTTCGAGGTAAATCTGGTCTTATAAACAGACGGAGAAATTCTTTAAATAATTCAAAATTCAAATTAATTGAATTTCTAAACTACAACATTTCATACTTTCATCATTAGTGCTTATGTATTTTATTTCATCAGTTATTAGTTGGGACGCTGATACAAAAAGTTATTTATTTGCTAAACAACTTTTTGGATAGCCCCTGATCTTAGGACATTTCTACATACTTCGTGCAAAACTGATAAGACAAATCCATTTAATATAATTATACAGTTTTCATAATACATTTCAAACGATACTTCTGGCATAAATAAAAGAAAATACGGAAATTTACAAGAAGCTCTGTAGTTTGGATGAGAAGAACTGAAGATAACGAATAAAAAGAAATACTCAAAAACGACTAAGTTTTTATCATCATAAATAAGATAAAATTAATCCTGGTAGGTCTTGAAACGAATCATTAAATAAATAAAATTTTTTTTTACAATAAATTGGAAGAATATTTTACATAATGAATTTATAACATTATAAATATTAAATATACAGATGGTGTAAAATTTAAAATGTAAGCACTTGTCAACTTGAGATATATTATAGTTGCAGGGTAAGCTTATAAAAGAGAGATACACACATACATACATATATTCTTAAGTTTGATTCCGTATGAACATATGTGACAGCGCATAGAGAAAGGGACCTAAGGGTAAAAAATCAATTTTCACTTTTTTTTTGATGTGGACAACATCTGAGCATCGAATGAGACCGATCCCATGCCCCAAAAGTGTTCCCTCCCAGAGATGTGCGCGTTTTATGAAAATGATGGTACACGTATTTAAATCTTTAAAATGGCTCTCCTGAACAAAACCGGTATTTACCCTTAGGTCCCTTTCTATTTTGCGCCTCACATATGTGCTGCATCAAGCGTAGAATTAAATTAACAAATAAATACATTACGTATGTACTCGTATGGATGTATGTATGTATGTTTAAGCCAGCAAAAAATAGTTTAGTCTAATTGAAAATCGTATTGAATAATTCCTCTTGAGATTTAATTTAATGAAAAATCTTAAGACTACAGCGGACGATTAAATAAAAACAAATTAAATTTTATGAAAAAGTTTTGTATTGTAATTTTGCTCAACCCCGCAATATATCTTGAAAATTAATTGAATACCCTAAACCTAATTTTGCACATCATTGATGACTTATTTATATGCCGGCAGTATTGCATGTTCTTAAACTGCGTGTACATACAAATTTATACATAAGTTTATTGATAATATCTTAAAATGTATGTGAATACAAAACAAATATTCTTTAATGCAGTGAAGCAAATTGACATACATACATACGTATTGTATACAAAATGCTCGTACATGTATTGAAAATTACGTGTTTGAAGAGAAGATATTAATTTATCCACAAAATGCATAAACGTTCGAGTATGTGAAAATGTTTGATTAAAATCCACTATCAAGTTTTCAATGCAAATTGAAGAGAAAAGACAAAGAAAATTTAAGATAAATTTAAATTGAACAATAATAAAATATGATTAAAATAACAATTTTTTTTTATAAATGAAACAAATTAGCCAGAAAACAGAATAAAATAAATTGATTTGTTAATTAAACTGCATTATTGTTATTTTAAGAAAATAATTTAAATTTATGTTTTTAAAGCAAAGTTAAGTAAAAAAAAATATATTTGAAAAATCAATCGTTTGCCATGACAAAGTTATACAAATAGAAAAATTAATTATAGAACCAAGGCAAATCCATAACAGGTAGTCTCGACAGCTCAGGTGATTATTTTCGCCTTGTTTCGGCCCTTGTATATGTGCGCCAGTTACTTTGTCAAATGCTTTGTTGATATATTGTTCGGTACATTTTTGACACAATAAGTTAATTTTTTTTTCAAAGAAAATTGAGATGAGTCTATTATGAATTTGTCCTGTATAGAACCTTAAATTTAATGCCTAATCTGGCATAAAATTATACATTTCTAGATTTTACCTGCGACTTTGTTGACACTACATGTTAATGAATTTATCGAAAAAAGAAAAAGTATGAAAAGTAAAAAAGTACAGAAAGTTCCTACAGCCCCTAAAGGACGTGCATGTATAAAAAAAGTTGCCAAATACTCCCACGAGTGATTAAATAACTTTCTTTAAAAAAGCAAATTTAGTACCGGCCACTTTTCTATGGTACAAATTTTTTTTGGGGGACCTCTTATCTCTCATAAATGAAAGGATAATGAGATGATTAATTTTAATCAAAAGTATGAAAAATATTAATTCAATTGTTTTCCAGGATAAAAATGAGCACATGTAATTGCGATTAGGGGTAAAATCAAATATGTGACAGGATGATAAGAAATATGTACGCCTTGCAATTGGATGCGTGATAATGTTGGACTAGAATTCATGCATCCCATATAAAGCCGTTAATTTTCGCAAATTCATCAAGTCGGAGGCTTCTTTTAGATCATCTCATTTTGGGATTAAATAATCCGTGCTTGAATTAATCTTTGATTCAAGAAAACCCGTAGTTACAACAAAATTGACACAGTTTGGGATTATTTCGTTTTTCTGTGTACAAACACAGACTAAATTTTAGATAAAGATAGATAGATGGATAGATTTAAACAAAAAATGTTGCACATTGTATTTAGTTGTCGTTTTTAGAGACACACCTTATTATTCGACCATTGTCCATCTCAAATTGTATGGGACCAGCATGTGAGTGATAAATTTTAATTACGTAGACGAAAAACAAATAAATGATTTAATTATGAATATGAATTGTTTAAAAAATAAATTCCTATTGGTCGTCTAGATTATTTAATAATTTTCCATTTTTATTTTCTTAATTGCACGTATTATAAATATTTTTTTATTTAAATTTTAATTTATCCGCTTTTCATTTTTACTTTAATCTCATTAACTAAGTACTCACACACACACAGACACACACTCACACGCATATAAACAAATCTCTCATTTTATTATTAATATAATAATAGCATTTTTATCATAATTACTGACAACATAATTGAGTGTGAAATGATAAATATGTTTTAACCGCGAACTTTATCAGCCACTATGAATCACGATTTAACACATTTTATTTTTGTATTTTAAATTTTATAACAATTTTACTGTTTCATATATTGAATTCTTAATGGAATTTTGCTACTGCAAACAATCCGCTAAATGGGAATATTAAAAAAAAATTTAAATAATTTTTATGAAATTATGACTTGACGAGAATAATTGTTCTTTTTTATATTGACCTTAAACTCTTAAATTTGTTCTAAAATTTTATGCTTTATATTAATAACTATTGCAAACCTGGTCCATGGTGCAATGCTGCCATTTTAGTCTGATAAGAACAACATTCGGAGATTAAATTTAATTTTACATGAATTGAGATTTTCATTGATTTGGCGAATTATTTTAAAATTTTGCATTAAAAACTTTCGTAAGAAAAAAAGTCAACAAATGACTGTAAAATATTTCTATAATTTAATAATTTTAGTTTCCTTTAAGGAAATCTACAAGGGGTTCTCGTAAAAGTAGGAGTTACGTGAAAATTAATATATCGTGGGAAAGCTTTCTGATTTTCGAAAAAAACATGATATCAAACTACAGGCAAATACTTTCAAAACAGAACAAATTTTTGATCTATAAATGGAAGAGAGTGGTACCTTTTTTTGAGGTTACGATTTTTTCCCCGATTTAAACAAAAAACATTATACGGTCAAGCTGCCAGCAAATATTTTTTGGGGCGGTATCTTGCCACCGATTAAAAAAAAAAAAATTATGTGGGTACAAACTGCCACCGAACCGGATGAAATAAATATGAAACTTGTAAGGTCGACCAATAAATACAGGAGTTAGGCGTTAAGCAGTTTTTAGGGAAGGAGTATAACTTCTCCCGATTTAAAAAAAAAGGATTTAAGGCACCCAAATCAAAGCATTTAAAAAATTACGTATACATATCAGAATTTTAAAGCCAGGTACACCCTCCTTCAATTGATTTCAAACTTTTAGAAAAAAGATATAGTCATATCAAAATAATCGATGCCGAAAGGGAAGAAATTGGTTCTTTTGGTCCTTTTTGGTTTTCTTATAATTTTTTACTTTGAATTATAGTGGACTTTCCGGGGAGCAAAATAAGGAAAAGCTCATAGTTTTGTTTTTTATTGCTTATGGTACTTTTTTACTTTCGGTGCTTTTTTACTTTTGCTACATTTGCTACTTTTGCCCTTGACAAATTCTCTTAATGGATTTGGATAAAATTTGGTAGTCGGATAGCATGTGAGCCATATTATAATATAGAGTACGTTTTATGGAATAAAAGCGGAACAGATTTGTACTTTTAGGCCTTTTTATGTTCTTAGAAATTTTTCAACTACAACATACTCGTACAGTGTGTTGGGGGTAATAAGAGAAAAAAACTGGTACTTTTGGTACTTTTTGCTTTTAGTACTTTTTGCTTTTTAAATAACATGTAGCGTGAACATTTTAAAATGCAATTTAGCAGTTTCGTAGGAAATCAAAAGTATATTTTGATGCAGTTTCTTTCATATTCATAAAAATCTAAAACTATGTTGGTAATTTTACATTTCAGGTGCGTTTGAACTTATAACTTCACTCAGATATTTTTGAAAGAATATATTTCTTTTTGTTGAATTCTTTAAAACGTGCCAATTTAACATTAATTTTAATTTACTAATTTTACGTTTATTACACTTGTTTGCTGTATGTGGAGAGTTAATTGCAGAGTTAGGGAATGCATGCATACATATGTTTGTGTGTAGTTGTTCGAATTTACTTTAAAATAATATCCAATCTAGATAAGGAAAAAAATTTTTATGCTTTTAATTACAAGTATTTTATATAAACTAAGACCATAAAATTAGATAAACGACTATTTAGGTCTCTAATTTATAATGTTGTTTTGCTGTTTCTTTTCTTTTCCCTCTTTTTTTTTGCTTGCTTTTCCCATCTTTATTGTATTTCTATACGCTTTCTTACGTTTTGGAAACAAGGATGGCTCATCTTAATGCCGTAGCAAAGATATAAAAATAAAAATAAAAAAATACAAGATAAAGTGTTAAAAATTTATTTATTTTTTCTTTCACATTATTTTTATGAGTTTTATTTTTGGAACGAAATTATGGCAAATGTTGGTTGTGTGCCAGAGTTCGTTTAAACCGAAATAAATTGTTAAAGAGTAATTAAATTTTTTGCTTATTTTATTTATTTGTTTGATTAAAAGAATTATTACTTTTGGCTTCCGATGTAGCATTTTTCTTTGCACTTATGAGGGTATAAAAATTCACTTTAACACTTCGTTAGGGTTGATGTGTTTAAGGAGTTTTAATGGAAATATTAAAAAAAAGGAAGAGTAAAATTTTTAGGTTGTGTAGGTTAGGTTAGCAGGTTGCTGGTAAAGTGAAGATTAGATTCCAGCTCACTTGGGTCCTTACATGGTCCCATTGTGCTACCTGTAATGAAGGAGAGTAATAGAGGGAGTAGTAAAGGGAGATTAGAAGTCAGAAGAAGAATGGGCAAAGAGAGGGACAGAGAAGAGCAAGAGAAGAACAGGTGGGAAAAAGTCGAGGCAAAGGTGAATTTTGCAGTGTAACAGGCAGGATGTCAGCCTACTATTGGGCGAACCATCCACTGCTCTTGATAAAGGAGCTAAGACAGCCAAGTTCCGTAACTGAAAGCTTGGAGAGGGTACTGAAGGATCTGTTGCCTAGAAAGCGAAGGCGGTAATCCTCCATAGCTGGGCAGCGGCATAGAAGGTGTGTTATGCTTTCATCTTCCTCCTCGTCGTTGCAGCTGAAGCAGTATTCGTTGTATGGTAAACCCATGCGTCTGGCATGGGTTCCGAAGGCGCAGTGTCCCGTGATCGTGGCCACAAGATTGCGCAATTGTATTTTGGGAAAGTTCAGCAGATTTTTGGTTCTGTTGACGTCTATGCAAGGCCATAGTGTCCTCGCTGTGGTGCAGGTTGGCTCATTAAACCATCTGGTTTGTGCCAACTGCAAAAGTGTTTTATCAATTCGCTTCCAGCAGGCCAGGAGCGGAAGGCCGCAGAAATTGTCAATATCAGCAGCCTCTAGCTCTGTGCCTCTCCTGGCCAGATTGTCAGCGATGAAATTGCCTATATTTTCCCCGTGTCCCCGTATCCATATAAGGGTAACACTAGAATAATTAGCCAAATTTTTGAGTGATTTCCTGCATTCCAGGGTAAGAAGGGATGTTGTGTACACACCCGAGAGTGCAATTATTGCAGGTTTGCTGTCGGTTATGATTTGAATAACTCTGTTTGTTATTCGATAGTACCGCAGCCAATTTGTAGCCTTTTTGATGGCGGATATTTCAGCTTGTAAAATACTACATTCGTCCGGGAGTCTGAAGGAAATCTTGATCCCGAATTCTTCAATGTAGACACCCCCTCCAACCCTGGAGCCCCGTTTAGAGCCATCCGTGAACACTCGTAGGGCCCCGTGCGGTGTAGGGGGGAAGTCCTCCGATAAAGAGTAATTAAATACTCTATTAAAGGAAGGTTTTGGAATGCAATGGTCGATGAGATCAGGGATAGTTCCGATGGTCTCTACAATGCTGGCATGACCCCATGGCCGATGATTCCATGCGTCAATAGTACTAAGTCGTACCGCAGTGCGTAGTGCTAGCTTCCTAGCCAATAAGTCAGCCGGAAGCCAGCCCAGCATAGCAAAGAGAGCCTTTGTGGGCGTAGTTCTAAGGGCACCAGTTATCATGATTGCCATTAAGCGAAGAGTTTTCTCAATTCGCTGTCGGTTTGTTGCCAAGTCCAGTGCTTTCCACCAGATTGCAATACCGTAGAAGAGTGTTGGTTTGATAATAGTTTCAAATATCCAATTAATCCCTTTAGGACTTAAACCCCAGGTGGGACCAATGGCTTTCCTGCAAACATATATTGCCGCTACGGCTTTTGTTGCACGAGCGTGAAGATTGTCTCTCCATGTTAGTTTGCTGTCAAGGATGATGCCTAGAAATTTGGCCTTGTCCGATAGGGGTAGTGTAGTGCCATTTACTTTTGGTAAAGTAAAATTGGGAATTTTGTATCTTCTAGTGAAGAGCACTAGTTCCGTTTTGGTTGGGTTTACGCTGAGGCCGCTCTGTGAACACCAATTACTGACCTCGCTAAGTGCATCTTCCAACCTGTGCGTGATTGTATCAAGATGGAAGCCCGATATAGCCACTGCCACATCATCTGCATATGCAACAGTATTGACGCGCATAGACTCCAGTTTCTTTAGCAGAACATTTATTGCCACATTCCATAATAGAGGAGATAAGACACCACCTTGTGGCGTACCCTTGCGGGCATACCTGGTGATGTGCGCTTCCCCCATGGTCGATGTGATGGCTCCGCATTCAAGCAAATTCTTAATGAATTGACGTAATGATTGGTCTATACCAAGCTCTGTGAGAGCTCGGATAATAGCATCCGAGTTGATATTATTAAAGGCGCCCTCAATGTCCATGAAAGCCACCAGAGTAAAGTTCTTATGCTCAAGTGATTTTTCTATGTGACCTACGAGCGAGTGTAGTGCCGTTTCAACCGATTTGCCTTTGGTGTAGGCGTGTTGGTTGGCTGATAAAAGATTGCTGTCGATTGTCATAGTTCTGATGTGAACGTCGATCAGTCTTTCTAAAGTCTTTAGAAGAAAAGATGTAAGGCTGATAGGTCTGAAGTCCTTCGCCTTTGAGTGCGATGCTTTTCCCCCTTTTGGGATGAAAATTACATCGCATTTGGTCCATTGTTGCGGAATGTGGGACCAGGTAAGACATGCTCTGAAAATTGTGAGTAGCCAAGGTGTCACAATGTCTAAATTATGTTGTAGATCTGCAGGAATGATTCCGTCCGGACCAGGTGATTTATACGGATGGAAACTTTTTATAGCCCAGTGAAGTCTGTCAGTAGTAATTTCTACGTTCGTGAAACGCCGGGCAGGTGGGGAAGCATTTTGTACTTCCATAGAAGGAGAGCAGCCTGGAAAGTGAGTTTCCATTAGGGCTTCTAGGGACTCCAAGGAATTAGTAGTCCATTTACCATCTTGCTTCTGGATGAATCCAGGTACGGACGGTTGTTTGGCTAGAATTTTACGCAGCCTGTTAGTGTCGGAGAGGGATTCCACATTGTTACAGAAATCTTTCCATGACTTGCATTTTGCGTTTCTGATTTGATTTTTGAATTTATTCAATGAGGCTTTGTAAAGAGCCCAGTTACCCGTTCTTTTAGCCCCGTTAAAGAGTCTGCGGCAGCTTCTGCGAGACTCCTCTAAGCTGGCAGACCACCAAGGTGGTTTGCAATTTTTGCGTTGTGTGGAAGGTTTGCAAGAGATTCTTGTTGCTTCCTTAAAGGCATCAGTTAGATTGCTGACAGCCAATTCTATGTCAGCTACTTCCTCTATGATTGGAGGATGTGCAATTATGGTGGTGAGGATATTCTTATGTTCCTCCCAGTTCGTTTTGCGTCTGTTTAAGAAAAGTTTGGAATTTCCGTTTGTAATACTAATATTGAATTCAATATAGCGGTGGTCAGAAAAGGAGCAGTCAGCTGAGACTCTCCAGTCCCTAATTATATGAGCATGTCTCGCACTAACAAGTGTAATATCTAGTACTTCTTGTCTGTTTGAGACTACAAAAGTTGGTTCTGAACCTAAGTTATTATCAATAATATAGTCAAATAGACACTCACCTCTTTCGTTGGTATCTGAGCTACCCCAGATATGGTGATGTGCGTTTGCATCCGCACCCAGTAGGATTGGAATGCCTTTCAGATTGGCGTTGTGTGCCATCTTGTGGACCAGATTGTGTGGTGGTTGGTCCACATGGTCATGCGCCATGTAGCAGGATAGAATCCATATGGAGGATCCTCCTGTCTCCCATGCTGCGGTTACAGTATCTTCATCACTAAAATCAGAGAGAATGAAGATATTGAGATTTGCTTTTGCTAGGATACAGGATCTAATGTTTTTGTCATTGTTACCTGTTTTTGTTGCATACAGCAGCTTGTAGCCGGTGGTACTGAGTCCAAGTATTTTGCCGTGTTTGGTCCACGGCTCTTGGATCAGCACAATGTCCTTCCCTTTTTCTGAAAGGCGGAGGGTTAATGCAGCTGACGCTGTCTTAGAATGATGCAGGTTGACCTGCAGCACCTTCGCTAGGTTGTGTAAACTTCTATAAAAAATACAAATAAAATTGAGGTGGTCGTAAAATCCTGTACGATAAAAAAAAAAGACTTTAAATATGTTTTTTCTAATGGGTGGATGATACTGATCGAATAAATCCCTTAAATATATTCGCTTATGTCTGGAAGACATTTAAAGGGGTTAGAGGGAGTTGCACATTACATATTAATGATGTAGCTGCTCAGTACTGTGTGTGTGTCATTTCTGATTATAATATATTCAAATATATTAAAACTCAAAATAGTTTTCAATGTTATTTTTGGAGTTTTTCTCAATTATTTGTGCACAGAAAAACAGGATTGAATCTGTATGTATTTAAACCATTCCCAACCGGTGTCAAAAGTACGGTACAAAAGAACAGGTTGTCTTCAATCAATTTTAGAAAGATTAATTCAAGTACGGATTATTTACAGACCCTAAATACTTAATTCAAACTTAAAATAAAATGCCAGGCATGATTTATGGTGAAAATTCAAGAATTCATATTGGATCCATAAATTCAATTGTTGGTTCTGAACATTGAGTCACATGTTTGCAACACATTGGCTATTAGACAACTCAGCCACATATAACAAAAATATAGAAATCGAATCAAGCGCTAAGTCATAATTTGCTAGTTTTTTCTGTGTAACAAATTATTTTATCTCTTGGTATACTCAGCCTTGACATCGGAATTTAAGCGAATGTGGTTCTCATTCCCAATTTTTGGTATATGATGCACAACAGAGAAATTTAATTAAACAAAAAATATTACACATTTACAGATTAATTTCATTATAAAAAAAGTTTTTCAAGCTTTTAATACAAATCTATGGCTTAATATAAGAAAGGCGTAACTCGATTTTTTTTTCTTTAAGTTTGAACTACAAATCGCAATTAAATCCGTAAATTTTAAAGTACATATAAAAAGGTTTTAGTGCAATTTTTATTAAAAAAAAGTCAACAAATCTTATACTTCAATTTATTTTATTTTGAAAGCATTGTGTATTTGACATTTATATAATAGAATAGGCAAAACCGCTTTTTGAAAAAAATCGAGTTACACCTTTTTTTATTTTAAGCCATCGAAATGTTATTAAATGCTGCAAAGTTATTTTAATTAAAACATGAGATAATGGTTCAGGAACTTTTTTTTAATTTTAAATAAGGATTTTTTAAATATTAATATTTTTATTATCCTCCTCAATATTTCAAACTTATGCCATTATAGATATACGAGTATGTTACATTTACTTGTATATAAATACATTGAATATGTATAAACAATTGACTTTAAGTGGAAACTATTGGCCCATTATTACAAATTAGGACATCAAATATATTTTAAATTACAAAGTCTCATTCCCAAAAGCTTTCAGGTACTTTCGAAAACTTCATTAATGCATTTTATTATCATTATCACTATGTACCAGCTGAACCCGGTGTGCTTCACTACCCCCTCCCCAAAAAATTCTAGTGACAGTTGTAAATATAAAATAATAATTCTTATATACGAGTATGTACTACATACTTTCATTATATGGAACTTTTTTATATTTGATATTTAAATTTTAATAAACTTATTCAGGCTCAAGGTCATACCATTTATTTACGAACTGCTTTATTAATATTAATATTTGTTAATATTTATACAGGATAAAGGTTGTAAATGTTAATAATCAGAGAAATATTAAATAGACATTAATAACATATTTCGAGAAACAAAGAAAAAAAAAATTAATATCTAAGCATCCCTTTAGATTTCAACTACACTGGCCGAATAGAACAAACGTTGTTTTCGGTAGAAGCCACTAAACCTCCTCAGTATTGAAAGCATTTGCACATGAATACTGACGCGGTATTAAAAATCTATTACCATAGTTCAATTTTTCGTTCTCCAAAATTTCGAAACTATCGATTTTGTGTATTCGTATGTTCCAATTACCAACATACAAACTAACAAACATACAAACACATATTAATTTATATGTATGTATATATTTATATAAGGATTTTGTTTGTTTTGCATTATTCCAAATATTGAAATAAATGATAAACTAATTTAAAGTATACATTTGGGGATGTAAGAATATATGCTATGTACAGCTTATAGGCTTTTGAAAGTGCAACTTTTTGAGCAACTAAATAAAAAATAAGTTAAATTTTATGATACTTGAAAAGATATCACTTTTTCCTTCCACTATAGATCCGCGCACCAACATATGAAAATACTGTTTAAATTAGTCCTTGTATTTGTATTTTACAACATTAAAGCTTTAATAAGCAACTCAAATACAGAATGTAGATGTTATAAAATAAATTCAAAGCGAAAACTTTATTCACCAATACACACACCAAACACACACTATATATATACTCGTATACAAAAACTTTATGTGGTGAGTTTGTTAAACATTAAGTTGTTATTTTTAAAATTGGCACAAAGTGACAACACTAAAACTAGAACGCAAAAGAAAAAAACAAAAGAAAAACAATTCAACACTGAAAATATAACAAAACACAGCTTTGGTTAGTTTTCACTTTGTTATTTTTAAAAATAGTTTTTTCCGAATCTCTTTGTCCTTATGTGTGTATGGGAAATTTAAAACACTAGACACATACACGCTTGGCAAGGTAGTCAGCTACACTTTCACTATTTTATTTATATGGGGTTCTTTACAGTCATATCGTATATACATATACACACGTACATGTTTCAATAATAAATTGTTGCTTTAAGAAAATAAAATATGTATTAAAGAGGATAATACGAAAAGTTCTTTAGAGTATAATATGCTGGTGCATGGTGAGTACAGATAAGAAAGTGAAGATAATTATTCCGGTTTAAATATTTTCTATCAGATCATCATAATCATATTCATCTTTTTTTTCAGCAATATTTGGCAACAATAATTTACTACAATATTTTCCATCAATATTTTTTGCTTTAATATTTTCCATAAATTTTTTCAACAATATTTGCTATCAATGTTTCTACCAATATATATTGTCAACATTTCCCATTAATATTTGGCAACAATATTTAGCATCAATATTTTTTATAAATATTTTCCATCAATATTTGCAAGTTAAATTTTTCATCAATATTTTCCATTAGTATTTGATAGCAATACTTGACTACAATATTTGACAATATTTTTTTTTGAAGTTCTTAACAGTTTTTCTCTATTGAATTATATATGCCGATTCAAAACGTGGTATGCCTTTCCTCTAAAAACGCCGAAAAATTTAAAGAGCATCATATATTGGAAAAGCAAAAGTTAGTAAAGAATAAAATATTTGAAACCAAGTTTTGATATGTAGCTTGAATATTCGATATTAATTTTTAATTTATGCCACAAATCTAATTTACGAAGTCTATTTTGAAATTCCGAAATTAAGTTTTTAAGCCCTACACTTAATTTTCATTAAGAACCTTTATGCAGATATGAGCAGTTTGACCTCTATATATTTAATCTTGTTGATAATCGTTTAATACGACTATAAGTTAAGCTTGTGAGAGCCTTACACAGAAAAAAATATTTAATTTTTTTTTTTCGATTAACCCTTTAATTAAAAATATAAAAAAAATTTGATTAAATATTTAATTTATTTAATAAAATTTTTAATTGTAATAAATAATTTTGGTTAATAAATGTATAAAAATTTAATTGATACTACTAATTTGTTTACTGGTGCAAATTTAATTAAATTTTTAATTGATATCACAAATTTTTTAATTGAAATCAATTTTCATTTTTTTCTGTGTTAGGAAACCCGACTTAATATCTGATTTGTGAAATAATTATTCGTCTTCTCTCTTTTAAAAAGGTATTGGATTTCATACTTTGTTAAACTTAAACTGTATTCACTTGAAGATATAAGAGAAACTTTAACCCAACAGTTTTGAATTGTATCACATAATTGTAAAGCAGAGTGAATCATTTTTTCCTAGAGTCCTTCAATTAAAAGGAAAAAAAAGGTACTTTTTACAAAGCTCATTTATAAAGTTTACAGTACAACTTCTAAAATTTAATATGATTTTTTCTTAATTATTTTTCCAATCAAAAAATATATATTCCAAAAAGCACTTTGTTACAAAGAAACCTCTTTGAAATATTTAAAATTTGGCTCTAGAAATAACCAATAGTATGCGATGTTGGGTAATTCCAAAATCCATTATTATGTGAACTCAGAACTACGGGACAGATACATACAATTGAAATAGTTTCTGTATCTTGTTGCATGTTGAATTGTTCTCCATAAAAATGTTTCTATGCTTGACAAATTGTTTTATTGCCTTTGTCTTAAGAACAAAAAGATGAAATGTACTTATGTTTATGCTCTGCTACAATATAAATTAGTGTAGACTACAAAAATACATAATCGTACATACATATTTATCTACTGTTTCGTTGTATGAGTAGTTTAGTTGCTTTCTAGTTAAGTACGTACAAACGTACTCGTATGTGCAAGTGTGCCTGTGTATTTTGAAAGTTTATACACAAAATGTTTTCATTGCTACAACAATGTTACATTAACACAAAATACGATTATAAAATACCTAGATTGTGTATTTTTCAGAACAAGTATCTAATTGCATGTACTTATACCATTTTAAATACACAGATACTTATACTCATATTAGGATATTTAGTTTCACTAGTTAGTATTAGTTTCAAATTTATTATACTCGTAGATAATTGCGGGTATTTTATTCCATTTTTATGAAATTTAATTGAATTGAAGAAATACTAAAAAGGGCTAAATGTGCTATAAAAACCCCCATTTAAAGAAAATTGAAAAGGTTACTTATAAGAAGACTATTTCTACAAAAAATCTACTCTTTGAGAAAACGTTTTAACTGGAGAAGAAATAGTTCTTAAAAAAAATTTATTTCAAGAAAAGATTCTTACAAAAACATTTAAAGAAGTTTACGAAAAATCCCTTATTAAAGAATAATAGTTTCAATTTGTGGTATATTACCCTAAACAAAATTGTAGCACGAAGTCCAAAAAAAGAAGAAAATTAAGTGGCAGGCCTTAGTTGTATATTAAACAGCTTCGGTAGAACAGCTTAACGATAATATTTGGCAAAATCCAAAAGAAATAATTTTCAGTTATTTCAATCCAAAATCTTAGCAACAAATAATATTTTCGAAAAAATGTCCCTTTAAAAAAAAATACTTTTTAAAAATAAGTACTCTATTTTAAAAAGTACATTTTCAGACAAAGAACCTATTTAAAAAAAATTACCTTTTAAAAAACCCATATAAGAAAATACACCTTTGGAGAAAAAGTATATATTGAGCAAAAGCATATTTTTAGAAAAAGTACTTGTTAAGAAAAAGTACATTTTTTTAAATAGTACTATTTACAAAAAGGGCATTTAACAAACAAAATTTGTTCAAAAAATATTCTTTTGAAGCAAAAGTGTGTTTTTAAGAAACTACAAGTGCATTTTAATAAAAATCATCTTTTAAGACAAAATAAGTTTTTGAAAAGAGAATATCAAAAACTAAATTAAGGACTAATTAAAGAAAAATCAGTTTTAACTTTTAGGATAGAATTCAGTATTTTTAATTTGCATTAAACTGTCGACAAGTTGCAAACATTTTGGTAGGACATGTCTCCCACTCTATTGCTGTTTAAGCGGAATAAATTCATCGTTTTAAATAACATCTAAGAAATAGATAATGCCCTTTGCTGATTCTCTGTACCAATGAGCAAAAGCGGGAACCTCAGATTCTCTTAAAATGAGTCTTGTTTGCAAACACATTTTTTGAATCCCTCTAACAGAATCTGTCCTTTAGAGTAAATTAGAAATAAAATTAGTTAAAGGGAGTTTTATTTCGAATAGACAACAAAAAATAAATGAACTTTAGCAGTACTATACTATTTTAATCAATTAATGAACTAAATGAACCTTTTTAAAAGGCTTTAGGTCAGTAAAATGCAATATTGCCGAAAAGATTATTAGATCAAATTCTATTTTCTACATTTAGGTGCGCGCTGTTTCCACAAAACAGAGAAATGACTTGAGTAGAAATTTTGTGTGGGAATCACTCAAAAAACTGAGTGGTTTGCATAAGAATTTTCTACACAAACCAACTGTTTGTTTCATGGAAACCGCACATAAAGCGCCTTAATTTCATAGTTTTCTTATTGCGGCCCAGTATCTGATTGTTGCTTTAGCATTAAGTATCCATGTATTGAATGCAAATGTTTGAAAAGAGATATTCCTGCACACGTTTAAACATAAGTAGAGTAACATACTTTTCTATTTAAGTCGAATGCAAAGTTCACGGCTTTTAAGCTTTCAAATGCATATGATTTTCAAAGACATACACACACACACACACAAATATTCAAGCATAAACGGCTTAAATACACAGTTAACACACAGCATACGCACATTCGTATACACATGCATGCATACATACATTTATACACATAGTACATGTGCATAGAACATTTATTCTAAAGTTTATTTAGTTTTTCCAAAATTTTTTAGTTTAATGTCAAAACATTTAAACTATTTTCAACATCAATTTCTATAAAATGAAAATTTAATTAATATTATTGGAATTTAAGTAAAATCGTACAATCTAAAATAAAAGTATAGAAACATTTTGGTAGAGTGTCTAAGAGAGTGAGAGAGAGAAAGGAAGACACAGATAGGACAATTTCATTTAAAACAAATCGTGACTTTTTCATTTTATATCGAAGCGAAATTGTAAGAAATATACTTTTGGCAGCAATTTATGATTTTATGACTTTAGTTTTTTGTTAGTTTTTATTTCTGCAATTTTTGTCAAACTTGAAAAACGTGAGTATTATTTTGTTAAAAAGTTCATTTTAAAGGAGGTTATGCAGGTTTTAGAAGGTAAAATATAAATGCATTTATTTTAATACAAAAACTCTATTCAATAAACTGAAATAGAGAAATGTATGCGAGTTTAATTTAAATTTCTATGTTACAACATTCAGCTTAATTAAGTTTTTCCATTATTTTCTGAAATGTTTCTTTAAATTTTTTAGATAATAAAAAAACGCATTTGTTAAATGTTTGCACCAACAAGCGTCTTTCTTACCATGTACTGAAAAACAGACATTAAATATAATTTTCCTTAGTAATTTTTCCTATAAAATATTTGAAAATTTAACAAAAAAAATTTTACCATAAAATGTGAGGTAAATATTCAAACAAAAAGGAGAGATAGAATGAAAAAAGAAGAAAATAAATTTGAACATAATTCATTATAATGTATGGCCATTAAAATGAATTATTATTAGTAAAATTAAAAAGGAAAATATTATTATAAAATACATAATTTCGTTAAATATCTGTTAAATCTTTTTGCCTTTAGATTCATATTTATATTTAAGTACTTTTTTTGTGATATTTTTTCTTAGCCAAAAAGAAAACCTTAATAAAAATATTACTTGCTAAGATTTTCTTTATACAAAATGTATTCCTTTAATTAAAAACATGTCTTTTTCAAAGGAAATAAATTGCAAAAGAAGAATAACATTTGTAAATTTTTTATCTGTTTTTTTTTTTTTTTTGACATAAAATGTTCTAGTTAACATACAATGCAGCAGAAGTGTCATGGAGTAGAATCGTTAGACAAAAATATGAAAAAAATGCTAAAGCATTGCCAAGAGACAGTTTTGAAATAAAAATATTACAAAAATGTGTTTGCTGGGATAAAAATTGGTATTGAGTAGTAATGATTTTTAGCCGTCAATTCGTATTTATTTTTTTTTTAATTCCATCACTTATGAACTGATTTGAAAATAATTTTTTTTGGTTTGATCGAGATTGCTTGCACTTGGGTTCCATAAATTTTTTTGGAAAATCGATTAGATAAGAAAATTTGTTAGCCCATTCTTATGTTATGAGTATCTTTATTTATACACACATCATCGTAAAAAGATACCGAATAGCTTCCAATGACTACAACACGTCAAGATCTGATTAAAAACAGATTTTCGAAAATCGGACAACTTTTATAATTCCCCAACAGGAGATTTAGAAAAATTTCTTACTTAAGCCATCATTTGTCCACTGGACATACATATATGTATGTAAAACGTGTAAATATATACACACATACGTACTTAAGTATAGATCAAATTAAGTTTAAAAATGAAAAGTGACGAATGGTACGCACTGAATATGAAACCAAAAGTTCTATCATACGCCATTGCTTATAAGGAATTTTGAAAGACGTCTAGTCGGCATTAATTCAAATGTTACAAATGTTACAAACATTTATTATTCAAGGCCACGTGAAATGTCGAATACTATACATTATATATCGTTGGAAACTTTAAAATATTGAGTTGGCCAACCTGGGTCCTGATCATACTATTACAAACAAATCTAAATTAAACCAAATTTTTTTATAAAAACTATTTCTTGAATTAAAATAAATGGGCAAAATAGAATAAGAAAGCAAAGTAAACAACGTCGATAAATAAGAAATGAAATAATTTGCGCTTTTACCCTACACTTCAAATGTATTTTTTGCGTATTTATCCAAAGTTCTGGATATGCGTCAATTTAGCACTAAGCATAGGTTCGCTTAAATTATTAACCACTTAAATGCATCAATTTAACTGCAACACGCTCACTTATGCGTCGACTATTTTACATCAAAATAAAATTTATATATGTATATATTTTTTTATTTAATTCTCTTAATTTTCTGGATTGTTTTACTATGTATGTACCACAATGATATCCTATATCATTATTATTTTGTTTATGTTTGTACTTACTATTCTTTCTTTCTTGCTATTTTCTTATTCTTTTTATAAGCTCTTTATAAATTTTCTTGTTATTTTGTTCGTGGTAGATTTTTTGTTGAGGTTTTTCTGAATTTAATGGTTTTTGTGGGACTTTATCCTCATTTTTCTATTGTTTTTTTTTTTTTTTTTTGATGGCAGTGATGGGTGGGAGAGCGGAGCTAAAATGTAAAATATAACAACAAAAATTGCATGCAACAAAAAACTAATTTTTTATTTTATTGTTTGTCACAAGCAGAAAAAAATGACGACTAATTAGTCACAGACAAACAAATATCAAGTATTCAGCTAAAAAAATATAAAAAGCAAACATGTACACACTGCAAAAATTTTTATAAAAAATGCTTGAATGCTGCACAGAATAATTGTGTAATTTTATTATTTACACTGCAACTAATTAGTAATTAGTCGGGTTTGTATTTTAAATTTATTACGACCTTTCAGTTATAAGATATGTTTTTTCTAATTTATAATTATATATTTATTAGAATGTTTGTTTAAGCAATAGGTCTTTTGATTTAATATATTTATATTTAATTAATATATATATATTAAATCAAAAGACCTATTGCTTAAACAAACATTCTAATAAATATAAAGAAAAGGTCAAATAAAATAGAATATAAATTATAATTATATACTTAAAACTAATTTAGATTTAGTTAGCGACTAAATATTTAATAAAAATTCTTTTCTCTAAGTGTATTTTCATGCATAAATGTGGTCAATGTAAATGGCTTGGTGCATGTTTACTTGCTATTACTTGACTATAACATCAAAAACTTTTTGCCAGTATGAGAAAAATACTTCATTCTGAAAACAACATCTTGTTATATTTTAGTACATATACATATGAACATGTGTACATATTAATAAAATATTGAAATAACAAATTGAAACAGAAGTCTTCATAAGGTGCTTTTGCATTGCACATTGGGGCAGCAGATCTAAAAACTTTAGGCATTCCTAATTTTTCATGTAATTTTTTTTCAAATCTGTACACTATTTTATTTGCCCTTTTCTTAATATTAATTAGAATGTTTTATTTAAGCAATAGATCTTTTGTTTTAATATAAAATTAAAAGGCAATAAATAAAAAAGAAACAATGGTAACAGTGGAATTTGTTGTGATATAAACATCAGCAAATATCTCAATATCTCAGTAAGAACTGTGACCGAATTCAATTAGATGTACATTGGTCTTGGTGATGGGAGTTTGGCGATTTCCATAAATAACGTTAATTTTTTCTTATTCCTTGTAATATTCCTCAATGATAGTGTTTGTTTCTTTCAGTACTTAAATAAGTTTTATGCAATTATTATTTATTTGAATAAAAAAAAATTCTAAGATAACAAAATGATTCGAATTATTATTACGTAATTTAAAAATTATTTGACTGAGAATTATTCGAATAAAAGTTTTTGGCTGATAATTATTTGAAAGAAAGTTATTTAAAAATTATTCAAGTAAATATTGTATGAGTAAAAAATTATTTCAAAGAAATTAATTCGATTATTATTAATTATTCGATTATTTTTTTATTAAAAAAATTTTTAATTGAAACCTTTAAACAAAAATTGCTCGAATAAAATCAATTGCAATTAAATTCTTCGCTTAATATAAATTATTCCACTAAAAACTATTATTTTTAACATAAACTTCTTCGCGTAAAAAAACTAATCGATTAAAACTTATTCGACTATATACTATTCGAACAAGAGTTATGCAATTAAAATTTTATGGAGTAAAAAAATTTTATTCATATTATTTGAAAAAAGTTATGCGATCAAAAATTATTCGATTAAACACTATTCGATTATTAATTAATACAAAAGTATTCCAATGAAAATAATAAATTGATATAAATAATTTATGTAAAATTTCGCGAATAAGAGTTTGCCGAATAAACTGCTAAAAGAAAAGTTTTGCTTATCATAATTTTAACAATAAAGCAGTAATTAAAAAAGGGCGTACAGATCCGTTTAATTCTCAGCTTCAAATAGAGCTGACAAAACAGTTATTTTTATCATCAGCACAGTCTTCAGCACCACCATCACTCTCAACGGTGTTTGCTATCTAAAACTAAATTATATTTGACTACAATCTTAAGTAGCCAACCCATTGTGCACTGTAACTTAATTAAGTGTAGTTGACAGTAAGTCAACATCTACAGAGCATGAGTTTAATGGGGCCAAATCAAGATGTTGCTTGTGGTGAAATCGATAAGAATAAAGAAGTTGAAATAATTTAATTGATTTCTGAGAATGAAAACAATTGTTGAACTAAAATACAACAAGTTAATTATTTTTTAGTGAAGAGCTTGAAGTACAAGAATAGATTTTACGAATCTTAGTGCCTGTTCGCCGATGTCGAATAAGTTCTTTTCTTTCGTACAATAACATTTATACGAAATTTTGTTGTTATTTTATATGTATTTGTTCGAACGATAGAACTTCTTCGACAGGCACTTGTATTTTAATGTTTTAAGAACTTCCAATCAAGTTTTTAATAAAAAATTCAAAATTTTCTTCAATGAAAACATTGAATCATTTTAGTATTCTTCACGTTAGAAAGCCTTCGTCTAATTTAATTATAAATTTACGTATGCATGTATAACATATTACTTTTTACTTCGTTTTTCACAAATTCCTTATTCATGTATTTAAATAAAATGATTTCATTTTAGTCACTTTACATAAATATTCACATTTTAAATGACCTCTTATCAGGCACTCATTTGTACACACACACACACAAACACACACCGTATTGTCTGTCATGCTGTTGTAACATGTTGAAAGACATGATGAACAGAGAACAAAAAAAAAAACCCCCAAATTATTTCAACAAAACTACTACTGAAATATCCAACCGATATGCAAATGATCAAAAAACAAAAAAAGTCCATGCAAATGCTGACATAAAATATAAGAAAACTATCATCGGAAAAAGAAAGAAAGGTGCGCCAGTTACCTTATTTTTAAATCGTTTTTACCATTAAATGAGTAAAAGGGGAAAAAAGTAATGGAACAAAAAAAAAAAAAATTTGAATAACAAATTACTGCAGAGGATATGGAAAAAATGTTAAATATATTTTAAGAAAGAAATTTTTTTATATTTGCGTTCATTGTTCCCATTTTGTATCACACTTCAAACAAAATTTTATTATCATGATGATTCGGAATATGTATGAGCATCTACTGGTTGCTCTGAGTATGTGGATAATTCTTATAAATATTTAAAAATTTTAAAAAGGTAATAACATTTTGGCTTAATGAATATATTCCACATCATCATCGCCAGTATCATCGTTAATATAGACCTCTTATTTTTTATCCTTTTTGTTTTTTCTATTAAAAAGCTGCCAGCCAGCCAACCAGCCAGCATGTATGCAACACAAAATTTATTTATAATTTACTCACACATCCTCATGTTGGACCTTACTTTGCAATTTTAACAATTATATAATCGTCCCATTTCTATGTTAACCTCATATCGACAAAATCATAATTTATTCTTTTTTTTAATTAGGACCAGCACTCAAGGGATGACCCCTACGTGTGCAGTGCAGTGTGCCAGAACTCAGGGAGAGGGATAGGGTGAGAAGATAGATGTTGGAAATTTAGAAGACTTAACTCTTTCACAGCTCTGCTTTGTGCGTTATGTTAATTTTTAAGGCAGTATTGAGGCGCCCCCGGTGTTAAGTAGACGCATTAACTTTGTTAAGCTATATTAGCAGGCATTTTATAAATTGTTTTACTTCGCCGATGTTTCTGCTAACCGACGAAGGAGTACATTAGCTTGGAACAGCATCAGTCGCTGTCGGAACAGTTTTTAGTGACCAGTGCTATGCCTTCATCACTTAAATAGTCCGACAACAATTAGTACAAGGTCTCACTAATGTAAATTAGAGAAATTAATGATGTTGATTGACTTGCTCTGGCCAGGGTTTGAACCCAGGCCCCAAGTCATTGTTCACTTAGTAGTCAACGCGCTAACCACTTCAGCCAACACCACCCATAATTTATTCTAATTTAACTCGTTTAAATATTCATGATAAATATGATATCAAATGAAGAGGAAAGCGCTAACCAAACGCTTCTAAGAAAAGTCACGTTTATTTTTTTATGGAATAGACGTAACGGATAATATTTTTCACGATTAATTTTGATTTCGAAAAAAAATGCTCTTAAGAGTTTTACGTAAAAAGGGAAAAATTAACAAAATAACACGGCAGAAATGGAAAAAACTGCGAGAAAATGTGTGAGTAAGCTTTTTTTGTATTAAAATAAAATTGAGAAAAATAAAATTGCATATTTTTTCCATTTATTTATCGGGGATTTAATAAAGAAAAATTCGCTGCCGTATTAAAAAGGCAACAAATAGACCCATTTTGAAAAGGAGAATTTTAAAAAAGTTAACGCCATACAAAAAATACTTATATTAAATACCATAGGATGACTGTAGTAGCTCAATTAATGTTAATTATAATATTTTTATTAATACTTAAAGCAAGTTGAAAAAATTTTTATACGTAAAATATTTCAGAATCTGAGAAAAATTTTTTAATTGAAAAAAGTTTAAGGATTTATTTCTATATGAAAAATGGTTCAGAATCTAAAAAAATATTTGGAATTCTGAGACAGTTTCAATACCTCGTTTCTGTAACTTGTGAAAAGTTCTCACATCGAAAAAATATGTGAGAAAATACTTCTCATACTACGTTCACACGGAACATGCTTCGCTCTCTATTCATGCTTCACACCCCAATCATGAGCGAAGCAACTTGCTTCACCATACAAAATTTTGAGAGCGAAGCATGTAGATTCATATTGAATCTACTTGCGAAGCATGAAAAATTGCTATCTTCTCAAAATTTTATCGCAATTTATCGGAAGTTTATCTGAACTATATGCAAAAAACACAACAAAAACTTTAATTATAAGTGAAAACTTGAATTAAAACTATAAAGATAAAACAACAATGGAAACAAAAAATATGTTTGAGCATTTTTAAAAATGCGTAATAATTTTAACTTATTTTTTTTTGTCCATTTTAGATTTTATTTGTTATTAAAAAGAGAACTGTCAAATCGAAGCAAGTACATGAGTCGTGTGAACAGCTAGATTCATAAACATGCTTCAGAAAGCGAAGCAAGTGCTTCATCTTGTCGTGTGAACATAGTATCACCCAATCTTTTTTAGGATGACTCATATAATATTAGTAGGATTTTTATATGAGTCACTCTATTAACCTAATAAAAATGTGAAAATTTACATTTTGATTCTTAATCATCCTATTTTTCACAGAATGATAATAAACTTTTCGATGCGAGAAACTCTCACATTCGTTACAGAAACGAGGCACAGATTTCAAGAATTTTTTCAAATAAAAAAAAATTTATTTAATAGTTTTAGTATAATAATATTTTTGTTAACGATCTCCCAGTGTTAGATAACTTTCGATACTACTCTCGTATACAGTAAATATTTCATAGCCACATAGTCCTTTATTAATACCGTTGCAATTTATAAAGTTTCATTGTACGTATGTAAGTATGTGTATAAATGCCAACGTTTGCATGTATGGCTGCTTTAATATCCACATATTTTTATTTAAAAAAGATCAGTGCCTTTAAAAGGTTTATTAAAATTTTCAGTTGCATTTATTGCGTCCATGTTTCACTTGTTGGCTTTTTCTTATTCATATATTGAAATTAATGTGGCTCCTACTGCCGCCGCCCTGCTTTTAGTAAAAAGTATTTCATTCTTAATTCTTTGTAAATATTTTTCTCCCATTTTTGATATTGAATAGTCGGAAAAAGCTATAAATTATAGTTAATTTTAATATGCTGCCGTTTCTTATGAAGCTTCTATAAATAAATATTTTTATTTGTGCGTTTGTGTGAGCGAAAGAGAGTGTAAACTTATTTGTTTTGTGTATCCGTGTGTAGTTTTTGTTGTATACGTTTGTTAATAATAATAGTAATAAATTGTAATGTTTGTAGTTGTATTTAATTTGCTTTTGTTGCTGTTGTTACTTTTCCAGTTGAAAACAAATTTATTATACGGGTGTGTTGTATTGTTCTATTGGCGATATTGTTGTGTTTTTTTTTTCTATAGTTATTTGCAAATGTTTGCTTTTGTTGTTGTGCATATTTGAAAATTTATGTTCAAGAATTATGTTTTTCATAACTGCAAAGTGGATCGTTTAAGCAAAATTTTCATTTTTAGAATCAAAATTAATTTTATTTAAAGTTTTCCTTTACTAAAGTAAACTAAATATCGGTATCTTGCTTCGCAAAGGATCCAAGTCCTTTTTAAGAAGTGGCAAAATGCTTGTGAAAATCTTTATTTCTCAATATTTCTTGCCTACAATATTTCAATATTTCTCGTTCACATAAGTCCACTAATTTTTGGCTGCAAATTTAAAAAAAGAGTCTTCAAAAACACAAAATTGTATTTACTGAATTACAGTCTGTTTACAGAAGGCGATTAAAGACGATTACAAATTTCAATCGCCCATTTGAAAATAGAAAAATTGACGATTGAAAATTTTTAATCGTCTTTAATCGCCTTCTGTAAACAGACTGCAATTCAGTAAATACAATTTTGTGTTTTCGAAGACCTTTTTAAATTATTAGAGTACTTATGTGAACTGAGCTCCTTTGGGAGTGCAGTTAACGATATTAATTTTTATATTTTTCATTAGACGTCAACGTGCCATTAGCTTTTCATAAATAGGGTTTGTTCCTTCACACTTTGTTTTAAATAGAAATTTAATTTATTAATTTCATATTGAAGGAAATTATCACACGAAAAGATATTCTCGACATTTCACTGTTTTACTTGCAAGAATTCGCTGCAAATTTGTAAATTCCTATACCATATTTTCTTTGCAACTGCAATTTCTCTATTAAGTGTATCGTTGTGTTTATGCCCTACAATATAAACTTTTGCTGCTTCATTGTGTTGCAATAAATTCTTGGATATTTGTTGAAATATGAAAATTCTAACATTGCAAAAAACAGCTGCATAGCCCAACACTATAAACAATAAAAGCAACTTTTAACATGAGTGCGTAGTTCGTGTGCAATAGCGCCTCAAACTATACTACATAGATACATTTTATTTTACGTAAAGGTCTCGTGTTGTTTTAGGAAATTTAATAATAATTTTTACTTGCCATGAGGTGCCGAGGTGGTATTTCGAACAAAGTCTTTATGCTGCTGTTAAATTAAACTCTAAACGACGGACACCGCCAATGTGAGAACTATAACAAAGGAAAAGTTTTAAGAAATGTTCATTTCTAAGGTTGCATTTATTATAAGGTTAATTTAAGGCGGTAGAAAGTGTATTTCATAAGATATTATAAGTTTTTAATTTTTTTTTTCTTTTCCTTTTGTTTTTTAATATAGAAAAGCTTTAACTCATTGTTTTTTCAAATCTAGTTTTTTTGTTTATATCGATAAGTTGGAGGTTTACCTATCGAAATATTATAAATGCGCGATTTAAAATAAATAATGCGTTAGGCCCTTTATATATTAAGGTAAAAATATTTTAATGTTTCTTTTAAGAAATGCAGAAAGTAAAAGTTGTTCTCAGTTTTCATAGATATAAAATTAAATACAGTTTTTAATACTTTTAAATCGGGACTAATTTTATAAATTTAAACTTTCAATTTAAATTACAAAAGTTAAGCTAGAAAAAATAATTGACTCTTACAAAGTGTGCGCTATAAGATTGTGTTTGTGATCGGTCAAAAGATCGAAGTGAGAACAAAGCTAAATGCGAGTATGCGCTATAAAGCATCATAGCCGCGTATTCTTCACCTGTTGCGTAGTGTTATTTAATTGTCACATCATTAACGGAAATGAATAAATTATAAAAGTGGAAATTTAAATCTTTTTACCATCATTTGGATTAACACTTGCCTCAAGTATGTTAAAATTGTGAAATAAATATCCAAGATAGTGGAAAAACTTTCGAAGAACTGAAAAAAACTTTTACAAAGTTTCTTCTAATATAAAACTTGTGTTGTAAATGTTGTTGTACCCCCCAAAAAAAAAACTACTCTTACTGTTGCAACTTGTAAATTTATATATTTATTATCACTCATATTCTTTTTGAAACTAAATTTGTAAGATTCAATAATTATTCATGAACGTCTTTTTGCAATTTTAAAAAGATTTTAGTTTCTTTTATTTGCATAAAAAATGGAAAGTTTTCATTTGGAAGGAAAAAAAAAAGAAAATGTGATAGAAAATTAATATTCTTTATTACTTGCAAAAGCTGGTGATACTTTTATTTTTAAAGCACATTAGGGAGTTACAAAATGAATTGATGCTCTAATAGGGAAATTGTAAGTTTTTTTATTGCCCACCACTGACTTTTGAACCCTTAATATCTTATTGTTAAAATTTCAATTCTAAATGGAGAAAAATATCGTTTCGGAATTTCACCTTAATTAGAAGGCACTGACTGGAAGGAATCAGAGATGAGAATAGTTCAGGCAGTTGCAGGTTCTGTTCACATCATACCTGAAGTGATACTCCTTTGCATTTTTCTTTCTTCCTCCAGGTATCACCAAGGAACCAAAATGAAATTTTAAAAATTAGCTGTAATTAGCCGAAGTGCTTTAACGTTAAAGGTATTTAATGAATATTGTAGACATCGTGTGTCTGGTATTCATTTCTAAGCGACCGTGAATTTCGATGATGAAATCTCATGCTTGATCTCGAAACAACATGATGCCAGTGTTTAACTTTTGGTGCAGCAAAAATTTAACAAACTTAAGGTAAAATTATTAAATATTTCAATCAATATTTCTAGTGTTTTTTTTATTGAAATACAGAAATTTTCTTTTGCGGCAAGACTAATCAAATCATTTTATTTTTGTCTTCTCTGATCTTGAAACTTTCTTCATTGTATTTCTTTTTATCAAGAAAGTTATTATAATTATTACGTTTCATTATTTCTCAACTTGCCAAGAAAACTTTGTACAACAACTTATGAAAGAACTTATTTCATACCCACCTTATGTATGTTGCAGCATGTTGGTAGAGTTGATATGAAGTTAAAATGAAGAAGACATTCGATTATGTGAAGATTTGCTTAAAATTACATTTAAAAGTTTTAAAGAAAACAAGTTTCAATGTGAAAATATCTTTTAATAAAAAAAAAAAAACAAAATAAATAGTTCTTGTATACAAAAAAAATAAACTTCCTTTGCAAAAGTTAATTATTCGAAAACAAGAATTATCAAATATTTTAAAGAAATTTGCCATCATCTCGCTACAAATGGATCTACACACATCTTCGCTTGTTGAGTTGTGTATTAGAAAATATATAAATTAGACTCTTTATTATAGCTTAATGATTCTTATTGTGTGGTTTTTTTCTACCAGATTTAAAGGGTTGGAGGTAACAATGCCAAGTCTAAAATCCGTTTTAATAAAAAATGCAAATGAGCTCATACGTAAAACAACAACATCAGCAACACACAAAGTAGTCAACAACTTCAACAAACATAAAAATGGAGATAATGTTGCAACAAGAAAAAACAATGTTTCAAACAGAAAATTCAATTTAATTTAAAGTGATTTTTACGTTTGACTAATTCTTAACCACACAAATACATAGAAAATATATTACATATACAAAAAAAAAAAAAAACCACTAACACACTTAAAAACCTGTTCATTACACAAAGTAATGTGTGTAACCCAACATACATATCCATTATAGACAATTTGAAGCGTTTGATGTGGATATAAGCAGGGAAACGGCAAATGCAATTGTATACTTTCACAATTGCCCGGCATATTTTTACATATTTAAGGTTTTATTTTATATATTATTAAAAACTTTTCTTAAAATTGCTTTTTTTTTAATTTCTACTTTCTCATATATTTAGGATAATTGCAAAAATAACTCTTGTGACACCTTTAAATTTGGTGGTGTTGGCTGAAGTGGTTAGCGCGTTGACAAATAAGCAAACAATGACGTGGGGCCTGGGTTCAAACCCTGGCCAGAGCAAGTCAATCAACATCTTTAATTTCTGTAATGTACATTAGTGAGACATTGTCTTAATTGTTGCCGGACTATTTAAGTGATGAAGGCATAGCACTGGTCACTAAAAAAAACTGTTCCGTCAGCGATTGATGATGTTCCAAGCTAATGTACACAACATCGCCCTCCTTCGTCGGTTAGCAGAAACATCGGCGAAGTAAAACAATTAATAAAATGCCTGCTAATACAGCTTAACAAAGTTAATACGTCTACCTAACACCGGAGGCGCCTCAACACTGCTATAAAAATTAACATAACGCGCAAAGCAGAGTTGTAAAAGAGTTAAGCCTTCTACATTTTCAACATCTATCTTCTCTACTCTATCCCTCTCTCTGAGTTCCGGCACAATGCACTGCATACGTAGGGGTCATCCCCTGAGTGCTGGTCCTAATTAAAAAAAAAAAAAAAATTTGACATAAAAATATTTCAAAATATGTTGTATTACCATCTTTTGGCTGGATTTACGAGTACACTGTTATTTCTTTTTCCGTAAATGAATGTTGCATTTTGTCTATGCAATAAAGAGTTGTGTATAGTAAGTGAACTTCTTTACTTGATTCAAGTCTACTTGCAATGAGCCATAATGCAGACTAAATGCACTAAAATAATTTGCAATGAAGGCTCGTCTCAAATCAAAATCAATTTCAGATAAAGATCACCTGTTCGCTGGGCTGTACACTTTTACTGTTTTTTTATTAATCTATGAAACGTAATGGCAAATAGAATAGTAGTGTAGAAAATGCACTAGAACATTTTCTACTTTTATGAACATATCCATTCAATGATAAAAATAAAAAATAAAAAACAATGAAAAACATCCCATCCATTTTTTTTTTATATTTTTTTACCTTTTTTTGATGTTTGTAAATGGAAAATAGGAATTTAATTAAATAAATACAAAAAAAGTATGCATTTCTTTGTGTGTTTATTTGTGTAGAAATGAGAAATGTTCTTACATGCCATCACATCACATGAAAGAAATTTCTATTACTGATTTTATTTCTGTTTTTTTTTCTGTGTAAATATAATTGAAATTATTATAATGAGAAAAATGTTTAATTTATTATTGCAATTCCACAAATCTTTAGGATTGAGTAATTTAAGAAAGTTTTCATTAATTTTGTTATGCAGCTAATGAACTTGCCAAAAGTTCATATGGAATACTTTTCTCAGGCCAGTATTACAATCTGTTGAAGAAACTTTAAATTAAACTTTAATATGTTTGCCGTAATCATACATTGTGCTAGAGAACATAATTTAGTAGTTGTAAATATGCTGAACGAGTTCGTAATATCAATACCACATCATCATAACTTTACGCCTCTCTTGTACTTAATCAATCATAATCAAAAATCAAGCGCTGTTTTTTTCATACTGCATACTTCAATGCACCCTACACGAAAAAAAATATTTTCTTATATTCGTACTGAATAATTTATAATGTTCCAGTGGAGAGTGGGTTTGCATATCCAGTGCGTTGAAATATGATCAAGAGTAATGTTTGTAGCTGCCTTGTGGCCCAACCTTGTACAGTTCAGTGTTCACCACTACCACCACCGTTTTCCCGAGGGTACAAAAATATGAGTTACAGGGAACACAACTTCTTTTGCATGGACCGCTTGCCAAGCATAAACAGTCTGCTTGAGTTTTGTATCTAATCTCGTGCTTCTGATATATATTTTGTAGTTAAGCAGTGCCAAAAGAAGGTTTGAAACGAAATCCTGCCATTATTGTGGGTATATGCATTCCCAAGAGGACAGAAATTGCATCGTACAGCACATTTTAAGGTGGGACGAATATACAAACAACGCTTCCTTAACCCTTTAGTAGACTTTCTTAAGTGTGGGGCTTACTATTGACTGGTAACTGCATAGTGGAACTTCAAAAGAAAGCGCCAAAGATTTTAAGAGTCTATCGAATTTGGTTTTGGGCAGAGGGCTTTGGCGCCTGTTCATCTTCTATTAGACTAGCAGAGGTCACCCTTTTTCCGTTTATATCATATATGCACGCCCGTTACTCAATTATTTCAGAGATTGAGTAGTGAGTTGAGTAGAGAGTGAGTAGTGGGAAATTGGCCAAAAATAATGTCTGAAAAAACCAATTAATCTTTTTCCCAGGGATGCACAGCACCAAAGTGTGGTTAGTCAAGAAGACGCATATTCCCACAATCAGGATCTATAAATTAGATGGTTGTGTGTTATTCCAAGAATTAAGTATAGTTCAAAAAGGAATCGCCTGGACAGATGGTAGATTCTGTACTCGCGATGAGTCTATAAATTTAATTTGAGGTGCACTGAGAAATCAAAAATAATAACTAAGGACGTGATGAAGCACACCATGTTCGGCTGTTATTACAAATTGAGATGAACTGCATACTTATATGTTTTGACATCTCAAGTGTCTGGTAGTTTGTTATAAAGTTACAACAAACTAATACATATAAAAAATAATGTATGTTTTCATACTCTCATTTATTTAATCCCTAAAGTGTGACGACACATCACAAGTATGTTCTACTTTTTCTACAAATACTCGAACTTTAGTACTTACAAACAACAACTTGCTGAAGTGCAACTTTTTCAAGATAAGTATTTTGCATGAAGAAAATGAACTATTATAGTTTCTAGTTAGAGCAACAATAATTCATCATTGTGTCACTGGCTTTACGGTGAGACAACAAGTACAGGTGTCTGATCTTGTATCAAAAAAATAAAAAAAATAAGCTTAGAGATGAAATTAGTTTGTATTGTTTTCGCCAAGTCAATTAGAGATGTGGGTTATTTGAAATATGTACTTTTATTATTTAATACATACATAATTTAAATTTTCTTTTATATAAATATACTAGATAATGTTTCGACATTTTTAATATCAAATAATATTTTTGAGTAGATTTGCAATGCCTCTGGTGTTTGAGTTTCGTTTGTAAGATTTTTTTAATTGTTTTACTTCACTAACGACTCTGCTAACATTTTACCACCGAGGGAAGGCGCCAATCACTGCCGTTGTATTTTGGGAATCACTTCATCACCTAAATAGTCCAACAACGATTAACAATAATACACAGGACGCAAAACTGATGATGTAGTGAATCGTTTATATTTAATTTTTATTTGTTTCACAAAGACAACCTGCGAGGGTTATGACTTATCTGCAGCAGAAAACTCCCAGGATCTTTGGCCGAAATCGAACCTTTAGAGTAATATGAGCCACGACGGCACTAAAGTTTTTAGTCATAAATTGCATTGTAGTCAACGCACTAAACACTTCGGCGAACAGCAACAAAAACCATTAAGTTTTGAAAAAAACATTGAATATCTTTTAAATAAGAATAATCTTATTAATTTCATTATGCTCTACAGTGAAGTTATTTCTGATTAATACGAAACTATTTTTTCCAATTTTGTAATTAGTTTGAACAACAACAACACAAATAATTTATCCTTTATGATATAAAAATTAATTGTTAACAAAAAAAATTCTTCTCTTAATTATTTGCACTTAAGTAAAGTTTTATAAATTTTAATAGAATTCATAAACCCTAAAAAAAATTATAATAAACTACAAAAAGTTGCAACTAGAAAGTCAACAAACACGTTTGTGTGTGTCTGGAAACTTTTATTTAAAAACAAATAATTCAAACGTGACTTTTGTAAACAAATATTTTTCCATTTATTTAAAGAAAAGAACGGAAAATAAGTAAAAAAAAGTGTTTTTACAAAAGTATGAACAAACTTACAAAAGGCATAGAAAATTTTATAAAATTGTATGAATTATATTGTACACATTATTTTAATTCAAAAAGGCTACAGTACTTTTATACAATATTTTTTTTTATATTTTATAACCCGTACATACACATCCATTTATAAAATCTTTACACATACATACATATATATTTTGTTGTTGCCTCCTTAAACAACAAATAAGACTGCATAATGTGTAGTTTTAGCTCTGTGAAAATTGAAGTTTACTTTGGATCTACATAAAATATATTTTATGTTCTTTTTATTTTGTGATATTTTATTTAAATTAAATTTAATAGAAAAGTTCATGTGTGCTGTTGTTTTTATATTTTCCCCCTTTTTTACAGTTTTAGTTTTTTTTTTTTTAAGTTGTTGCACACTTTATGTTACGATTCAATTTGCATATGACAAATTTATTTAATAAAGTTTCAACTCTACACATGACAGCATCCATCTATTGCAAAAGGTTTCTCTAAACGAATAAATGGAAAATATAAATAAAATAAAAATAAAATATATATGCATATACATATGTGTATACACATACATATATCTAGATGTAAAATTAAAAAGGAAGTTGTTTAAAAACTGTTGACGCTGGTGCTGCTGCTGCTGCTGATGCTGATGCTCAACTATGAGTAACAACTAGATTTTACTATACTAATGTCATCATATGGTATTCATCATCACCTTCAAAGTCAAAAACAAACATACATGCAGCAACACACCTTTAAAATATTGTAGTTTACACCTTAGCATACACACGCACATACTTACAGACATACATGCACAGCCTCAGACGACACACAGTATTGTTCTTATTTAGTTAAAAAGTTTAAACTCACAGCCATTTGCACTTTTGTATAAACAAATTTATGTGGGTGTGTGTGCGTGCGTCTTTATGGTCTTTATGAAATTAATCAAGAGTTTGAATAAAGAAGAATTTTATAATAAAAGGCCTTTCAAAAATCTCTTGAAATAAACAAAAAGCAATACATTTGCGAAAAATTATTCAATTATTTAATAATTTCACATAAATTATAGAAAAATATTTAAGTGCTAAGAAATATATTTACAATATTACGAAAAATATGTCTTACATGTAAACATGCGAAAATGAGCTTCGCTAAACCTAGTTACACTATAAATTGCATTACAACAATTCCACTAAAATGCACTACTCTTTAAAGCTTTCCCGCTTAAATGAGTCATTTTATCGAAATAAAAATATATTTTAATCTTCAAATTAATTTTTAACATATAACTAATAATAAATATACTCTTAAAAATATTAGTCCAATCGTACTTGTTTGTGTAAATCAACCTAAGCCAAGCGGTGTCAAAAATACAGTAAGTAGGGATTTGTTTGAATAGGAAAACTTTAAGCTTTTATAGCTTCTAAACTAATGAACCACTACATCTTGTTCACTTCTTTGCATAAATGATAATAATCTGATATAAGTTTTGTCAAAATCGGTTGAATAATATGGCCATAAAGTTCATCACAAAAAATGCTCTTGCCAGTTCCTTACATAGATGTACCGATAAGTGACCGTAGCTGCATTATATCAACATTGTGCGACTGTTTCTAAATTATTAACATCTAGAATACGAACGAATGCAACGAGTGTAGGTTATAGTATTTTTTTTTAATTTTTCAATTAATGGTATGAAGTTATCGGTTCAAATTGTGAATTTTTAACTTTTAAATCATTTTATAGGTTAATACATACTACACTTGCGGTAAAAAAAAAATTCTTCATAAATAAAATGAAACTTCTAATCAAACACCGCCTGGATTATAAGTAATTATTGGATCCTTTTAAGGAGATTTTATTGAATTCAAAAAATTTCCGTACCTCACCCTTTTTTTAATACAAAAAAATATATATATATATATAATATTTTTTTTATTAATACTAATAGATTTGATTGATTGATTATTAGTTTAATTTGGTTTAAGTATTGAACTTAAGCCAAAATATTATGAACTGTCAATTCATGTCAATGATATTTCCAATGAATTTCTAATCTAAGTATTTGAGAAAGTATGAAGTTTAATTAAGATTTCAGTGCTTTAATTCAGACTTTTTATAGTACTGGTATATTTTTACAAAATAACAGCTAATTAACTGCTAACACTTTCTTCCGGGCTCTTCATTGCTGCGGCCTTATCATTTCTCACTTCAAAACAAAAAAAAAAACCCACTAACTAAAATCAGTAAGTGTTCTTGTAGCTGAGTATGGATTTGATGAAAAGCTTTATGGTATGTTAACTTTTCAATATGTTTAAGCACAGACGCGTGATGTGGGTAATAGACTACGTGCTAAAGTTAAAAATATATATTATAAAAAATTTTTTGTTGCTTTTGTACTCGTACGTATATCGCATAAAAACTTTTAGTTTTATTATAAAAATAAAACATAAAGTAAATAATATTGTGTAGATTTTAAAAAAAAGAAAATAAAAAAAAAGAAATAAAAACTAAACAAATAAAAAACGATTGAGCGTGAGTGCATAACGAAAACTGCAGGTGTTAGATTGGCATTAAATAAATATGTGAGTTAATTTAAGTACATAATTTGTGTAAGAAATTATTAACTAACAGCTGCATTTATAAGCTAAACAATAAAGCGGGTATTTTTCATAAAAAAATTCTTGCATCAAATCATTATTAACTTTAAGAAGTCCTTATGAATAAAGCGGTAAGAGTTTAATGAATTTTAAAATAAGGCAAATCATTTGTATGTAAAATATTATTTAAAATTTTGTTTTCCATAAAAACCCGAGAAGGTAAAAAAGTTTATTTTTAGCTAATAACTAGTAGGTAGAGGATATTTCCCTAAAGTCCCTAAGGCCGGCCAATTCAATTTTAAATGCAATAAATTTCTTCTAGTTGTAACATTTTTGAAGTTCATGTGGTTAATGTTGGAGGATATTGTTAACTACAAAGCAAACTATGACTTAGGATCTGGATTCGATACCTGGTCAGAGCCAGTGAATCAACACTCTATATGCAGCAATTTTGTTTATTAACAAACCCGACAGACAATTTTGTGCGAATAAAATTTGAAACACACTGAATCGAATACACATGATCACTGATGATCGTAGTCTAGCGGTCGCTGTAAAGCAAAGTTTCTTCTATTTTGTCAAGTCACCGTTGACTTTTCGCTTGGAATATTGTCAAATCTTCAGCTCCGAATCGCTTTTAAATTCATTTAGATGTATTGCAATTAATTTTAAATTTTTTTATTTTTTTACAAATATTTATCGACAATATTTGCCATGAAATTTAATAAAGAAATGTTTCGAAAACTTTAATTATTTCAAATAAGTTATAAAGCTGTTGGCGTTTTAAATAAATTATAATTATCTACAAAATATTTAATAACAGAAAATGTTTTTATTGAAATTATAAATTATTTGTCTTAAAAAGTAACATGTACATATTTACTGTGTTTTTTTGTGTTTTTTTTGTATAAACTATTTTTAATTTTTATTTTATTAAATTTTCAGTTGTTACATTCATTTTGTTTAACCTTGTTAGACTTTGCAGTGTTTCTGTTTTTGCAATTTATAAAAAAAGTTTGTTTAGGTTATCCAGATTTTCATGTTGAAATATTTTATAAATTTATTAAATTATCCACATTTCAATGAACTCAAACTATTATTTTGTCTATATGAGCACACACGACGAAAAAATTTTATGTAATTTTTCTATTGGGTGTATGGAAAAGTTTTCACATAATAATTTCAAATAATGGAGGAGAAAATATTACTTTCATCGGTGATTTTGTGGTCTTTCTCTTGGTGGCAAATTTCAAGATTGTAAATTTTTTTATCGAGGCCACGAGGGTAGCCTCTATAGTTAAGGATATATGAGCGTATAGATTTGCTTCGAACGAAATAATTAATATTTTATCACAGAATTAAAGCCTCTAAGGATATTAAAATTAAAATCAATAGTTTGCTTTGCTGCATAAATATCGGCGGGGTTTAAGGATTTTCTCCTTTGGCTTTGCTTAATACAAAACTCTGCATCGCCGAAATTTTCATCTTTTGGTATGTATCCAAGCTTTATGACATCCTGTCTAGTCGAGCTTAATAACTATTTGCAGTAGAGACCACACGAACACTCATCGGAAATGGAAGCTCGCCATATCTCCCTTTCCCCTACACTCCTACACGTGAAAATTCTAAAGCCCAGCCGAAAGCCTAAAAATATACACATGTATACACAGATCACCCATAAATGATCATCATTGAAATTTGGAATTGCATATTTTGGTTTATCAGAATCATATGCAAAAAAAAATGGTTAATATTTTTTTGGCATTTATTTTCCATAAAAATTGAAAAATTACTCAAAAACTTCAGGCTTTTTCCACATAAAATGTTTCACCAAAAATTTTATGATAATAAACAACTTTTTTTATGGCAATTTTGATTCAGGCTTTATTTTATGCAGCCACAAAATCTATTAATCTACCGAATATAAATAAGTCATTTCATTTCTCACTACGGCGCTTTTTTTCAGCTTTCTCGGTGCGTCATTAATACAAAATATTTTCACATTTTTCTTTCTCTTTCGGCTAAATATCATGTACATTAGGGTTGATGCGAAATTCCAAAATCATTTATTTATCATTTTACAAGTGAAAGCATCATTTCCTGTTTCATCTAGATTTTCGTTCTTTTAATTTTTCATTTTAAAAATTGACCTTAAAATATTTTCCATTAACAAAAAAAAAAAAATCTTTTTTGGACACAATATTAAATTTTTCACTTCAGGTCTCTTTTCCTTTCAGGAATGAAAATCTATAGCGAGAAACTAGGCAGACTAAAATAGAGCTTCAAATGGATAATTATTATGAAAATGTTCTAATCGGCGTAACTTAAAACACATACGATTGAAAAATTCAAGGCAAACATAAACCGGGACACCTTAAGCAATAGACAATCGTCAATGGAAGACAGCTGTTGTGGGGGTCGTATAACCATTATACATAAGAGGTCGGTATCGGTATAACATCGTCGCAAATGCACTTCGCAACATTTTTACTTTTTAAGCTTAAACTCTTGTTTCGTTAGCGTTTAAAACTAAAGAGGTATTTTAAGAGTATTTTGAGCCACTCTACTGTATACATATACATACATATACATTGCTACAAATACATACTCGTAGATATGATTATGAATTGTAATATAAAAAAAAATACCTTCACTTCTACAACATTAGAATAACTGCAACATATTTTTTCCCAACAAATTTTGTTACACATGAGCAGTTTAACAATTTAATAATGCATCATCATCATCATCACTGGCAATGCCAGCAGTAAGTATTTAATATGTTGAAAAACAAAAAAAAAAAATGCACACAAATTTTTAAAGTCTGCATAAAAATAATTTTAAAACAATTTAACGAGCTCTTTATCACAATCTAACAATATAATTATGTTTATAATAACAATATTACAATATATTGTATTATATTATGGATGTATGGCTGTGTGTATGCATGTTGAAAACTCATAAATACAAATTGTATGAAATTTTTAATCTAATTAAAATGAGTGCGTATGATTAATAATAGTACAGAATATTTAAATTAAATATTACTTATACATAGACGTATAGATTTAAAATTCAAATAGAATGACAAATATTTTAGTGAAAGAAAAGCATATTAATTAAAACTATTGTAGTAAAAAAAACACATATCACCGTCAATAGAATTTTAAAAAGCAACAAAAACGAATTTGTCTCCCTAGACCAGGAGGGGCTTGTAAAAATTAGCTTGATCATACCAACATAAGGCAACATCAGGCGAACAGTAACGGCCGGAATATTAAAGTTAAATTTCGTGAACGCATAAAAGAGTTCTGTAAGAACACCAGAAAACTATAGGCAACAAATACTTTTATAATAAAACTTTATGATGGGTATTCACACACCCTTGGTATAAAATACGCCAAAAATCCCGTTTCTATAATATTTGGAGATATTAAAACAGGGGCAATTTTTTATTCAGTCGTTCAAAGACTCCATCAAATAAAGTTCCTTTAATCCTTCGTATAATATTCTATCAATATATCCAAGTCATTTTTTAAAAGTTCTGCAGCTTATTTACGAATACACTACTTTGAAGCTATGTTAGAGTGATTTATAGCATTGTCATGTCTCTTTGTACATTGGTACAATGGTTAGGTTAGGTTTAACGGGCTGCTAATGTTTAGCAACTGAACAATATGGGTGTCTTGCGGCTGTTTAATATCTGGAAGAGATACAAAGAGGCTTTAAGAAAATTCCGCAACTATCCTCAAACTTGGATCGGTAGTAAGCCAAGCCGAAAGTAAATGAACTAAGATTTTATATGATTTGTAAGCTATTCCAACACTTTTTTCAGTTGAAAAATTTTTTTTTAGTTCATAGAAATAAAAGTGGTATCCATTTGGTCAGTCGATATTAAAGTTTATTAACAAGTTATTTTTTAAGTAGTATTATGGCAACCCCGCAATGTTGTTAGGGGCTGTGCCTTAATAGGTCACATATTGGTACCAATGCGCCCATAGCGGTCCCAGCCTATAAAATTATTTCTTCGCATTTTACATCTTCCGCACAAGACTGTACAAAAAGTCAAGTCTGGAAACATTTGGAAAATCATTGATATAAAGTAAGATAAACCCATAACGGGCCCAATTGATCGCATGTTGATTGTGAAGAATGTAATTGCAAGGTTTTACGTGTTAAATGACGATATGTAACCATACACATACATACATATCGTACATACATACGAGTATGTATGTATAAATGGATGTTTTACTTTAATTACGAGTTTAAAGTACAAATTTTAATTCGAATAGAGTTGCATCAATCCTAAGAGGGTTTAAATACATTTTAAGCTGCCTCTGTTTAATACCAGAAATGAACATAGACGATGTGTTATCCTGTGTACCAGGATAAAAATGAACACAAATTATCCCGATTAGGGATTTATTCAAGCATGCGACAGGATTTATTTTAGATAAAAGAAATGTGTACGGCATTGGATGCATGATGATGTTGGACACACGGTTCATGTATCCCATATAAATCCGGTAGTTTTCGCTTTAAATCATGACGGACAGCTTTCTGAACAAGTTCTTTCTTGGGACTAAATTAAGTATTTTAGGATTAAGTAATCGGCACTTTAATTAAAGGTTTTCGATATTTGATTTAAGTACAGTTGGAACAAAAATTTTTTTTTTGTCCAAATGTATACAAAACACTAAGTTTTACAATTTCACAACAAAAAGTACCAAAAACCTCATTTTCGCCACCAGAAAGTGGACTGCATGTAAAAATTTGTTTTGGCAGTAAGAAAAAAAGAACGAAAAGTACTTATGTATATTAATTTTAATTTCTTTTAATTACTACGAACTACTTTATTATTAATATTTGTTAAAATTTATACAGGCTAAAGTTCGTAAATGTTAATAATCAGAAATATATTAAGTAGACATTGTTAACATATTTCGAGCAACAAAGGAAAAATTTAAACACACCCCGCATTGGCCGAAATGACTTATTTTAACACGTTTTTCCTTCAGAAAAAAAATTTTTTTCTACCAAAATTTGATCCAAAACCTGTAACCCGTGTTTAGGTCATAGCGGATCAAATATACAAATTTATAATATACGAATCATGTATACACGATTATATATATGGAAGCATTTATCTTAAATTTTTGCTTCCAACGAGATACATATGATCCATGCAAAGCTTTCATAACTATGTTGTTAAAACATTTTCATTAAACTCTCTTTCATCAAATTTAATTGTTATTTGATTTTTCAATTAATTTTACTGATGAAAAACTCTGCTTTTTCAATTATATTTTTTCGGTTGAAAGGTCCGTTTTTAAAACAATAGATTTTTTTTCTGAGTGAAATGGACCAACTTTTCTATTTTCTTTTAGTTCCACACATGTAGCAGCGTTTTTTTACTCCTTTTTTTTAAATCTTTGTTTTGAAGAGTTGCAATTTTTTTCTTGTTGTCCAAACAAAACCACTGACCAATCGTTAGCCACTTACCTGCCCCTAGAGATTATAAATTGCTAAGGAAAAATTAAAAAAGCCAACCACACGAACAAAAAAAAATATTAAGCAAAAATGTTCTTAAAAAAACTTTAAACCAGAACACGGTAGTAGTTTTTCACTGCTCGTCTGCAAGTTTTTCAATTTATGCCGAAAACAATGGAAACCCGGTCACCAAATACTGGTACAAAAACAGCAACAAAAACACAAAAAAAATGTGGAAAATTGCTGGTATAAGAGATGAAAGATGAAAAAAATATAAGAAAATATGGAAAAATGGAAATGTCATTGGCGACCACTTGACGCCATTCGTGTGCTCATAAAACAACAGTGTCGTCTGTCTCACTCCCAAAAGTGTTTTGTGAATTATCACGATTTATTAGATTTTGTTTTGTGTGTGTGTGTGTGAATGTTTGTGCATGAGTGTGTGTGTAGAAAAGTGCAGTCACTTTTGTGTATGTGGTGTTTCATTTTTATTTTCTTTAGAGCTTTTTTCCCTTTCTGGGTTCGACCAGTTTTTAACTCACGGTAGTTGGCACATAAATATTTAACACAAAAACACAGAGAGTTATGAGTTTAATTTCACAAAAAGAAAACAATAAATAAATACTGGCTTTGGGATATTTTCTATATTTTTCTTTGCGAAGGTAAAGGAAGAAAGCACATTTATGTTTGGAAATAAATCAAAAATTTTTAATAATTAAATTTAAAGCTTGCAACTGCAAAAAGGACTAAATAAATTAATTTTATATTGATTTCAAGTTGATCATCTTTAAGCTGGGGTTCGCCTAAAGCATGTTAAACTTCTTATAGAATATTAAAGATAAATCACTTCAAAAGAACACCAATGATAAGTCCTGGTTAAAATTATCGAAAGCTTTAGCAAGGTTGCTTCATGTAGGGTATAACCGGCTGATATTCGGCTTGTTCGCTTAGAGGCTTATCAACCCACTTGACATTCTGGCAAAAAAACAATACAGAAACTCACATTGTTTTTGTTAATCATATTTTTATCCATTCTCATCTGTTTGCATACTTGTACGAGTACTTTTAGTATATTTCTGCTTTTAATTACATTTGTCTAGTATGTACTTTTTTTCACTCACTTATTTATCTGCTTTGTTTTCAGCGCAATTACTATTATATATTTCAATTTTATATATATATTACGAGTATATATTTTTAGATAAAAGTTCAACTCTTGTTGTATATTCATGTGCAAATTAAAACTGACAAATGCCACTTGTTTTGAAAAATGAATAATATCGCAACTAATAAACAAAAAAACAAAAAAAAAAAAAAGAGAGAAATACAGAAAAACTTTTCTTGCTTGTTAATATAAAAAAATATATAAAATGTGTAGTGACTTTTCCAGTACAACATACGATTTGTTTCTGCTTTTTATGTATGAAAGTTTCATATCATTAACACATTTTGCTTTAATTTTAAAGTAAATGCAGGTGTAGTTTATATTTTATAACTTTTTTTTTTAATATTTTTTTTAACGCAAGTTTACTTTTATTTTAACTTTCTGCCATTTAAAAAAATGAATATTTATGAGCTGGTTTTAATTAAGCTAATGTTCGCTGAATGAAAATTAAAATTATAAATAAAAAAATACTTAAATGTAATTTGAAAAATGTTATATAATAATAAACATAATTAAAAAGTTTCAGTGAATAGATAATAGTTTTTAAACATAAAATCTACTTTAAATAATACAAACGAGCGAGCATGTACGAGTATGTAGATGTTGAATGAATTTAAAATAATGTCATGGCGTAGTATGTGGATCTCTATAAATATTAATTATACGTCCCAATGGTTTAAATGCATTTTAACTTAAAAAAAGAAAAAGAACTCGGAAATATGTCTTTCTTAACTGTATTTTATAATCGTAACATATGCAGCAAAATTTTTAAAAATTTTTTTCTGCAGAAATTTTGTATGGGAATTACTCAGAACCAGTTGTTTGTATTATAGAAACCGCACATAAATTTATACTTTTATATGACAATTTGAGCACGTTAAGTGCATTGGAGTCCATCAAAACAATGCTAGTGGACTCGTTCATAAAACCAATTAGAAAATATTGGGCACCAAGATCCCTAAATAATTTCTGAATTTAAATTTTTACAAATACATAGCATATAGTTTTCATTCCATTTCAGAAAACTCAATATTCTCTGTTTGTACTTCTTATTAGCTGCAAATAAGCAAAAAATCTTGAGAAAGTGGAAAGTGAGAGTGATAGAAAATTGCATATTAACATTTAAAAATAAGTCAATATATCCAGGAAAATATTCAAATATATCACAAAAATTTGAACAAATTTCCCTAAATAATAAGTGCAGTTTGAAATATGCAAATTTATGCCGAAATCCTTAAAAAGTTCTAAAACGTATAAATATTTTATTCGGATCTACGAGAACATTTGTTGTACAGGAAAAAACATGCAATTTCATGTTAGCGGTTTCTCTCATAATGGGAAATAGTATATATAAATCTATTGAGGCGAGAGTTCTCAACTGGTTGTTTGCAGAGGTGGCATCAGCATTCTAATTCGTCCGCAAAGAGGTGTTCCAAATATTGCTTACATATTTAGTTGAACTGACAGTACAGTCATCATTTTTTAATATCACAGGTACCTGCGCTCAATGTAAATTTGTTTGGTTTTGTTAATTTTCATAATAAAAATGAGATACACTTTGACACTTTTATGTTTTGAAAAAATCGTATATGTGACCTGCTCCACGAAAAGGGACCTCTTCCTTGTCTTATAGTTTTTTTACAAATCACCTGTAAAGATGAACATAATTAGTGAAAATCATCGGTGCAGATACGTAGCTCAAAACGAAGCGCTTTTTTTAAACGCTGTTTTCTCAATAACTTCTTTTCGGCGCAGAGGTCCCTTTTCGTGGAGCAGGTCACATATAATATTTTTCGCAACGTGTATTTGTATGATGCTTGTTCATCTTTTGTCTATCAAAACAAGATAAAACTGATGATGTTCGTTCACAAACTATTAACCAGAAACTGCATCTTATACAACATACATGATACTCATGTTTGTACAACCACAAACTTATGTTAAGATGGTGTAGGGATCTTAAAATCACTATTGATACGTTTTTCTAGTCTATTTGAATATTCTTATGCAGTGAAAAGAAAAACTATGTATAAAAAACTAAATAAATATGACAAATTGTTCCAACTACTTCAATGTAATGTTGTTTTCCTTTTACCATGGCAGGCACTTAAAACTTCAAGACATTTTTATTTTTTTTCCAAAGTAATTACACTCTTTTATTGGTTTTTACTGTATTTAGTTTGTAGTTTTATTTCCATGCTATAGATTTTCATCTTAATAATACAAAGAATAGTCTTAGATGTTGACATTTGTTATTACACCAGAGAACAAAATGAAAAAAAAAAAAATAATAATAAACTCATCCAAACAATGGCACTTACGACAAATCAACAATTCAATTTTTCACAATATACGAGTATATAAATGTTTTTTCTCTGAATACCTTTATATTCATTCCAATTCTTAAGCTACGTTCACATTTATCAAATATTTATCCAAAAAAACGTAACCACTAGTTTTGCGTAGGGATAGTGTCATTTAACTTGGTTTTTATTTTTCAAAATAAAATTAATTATTCTACAAAAAAGTATTTTTATACAGTTTTTAAAATATGTGAACCCAAACTTAAAAAAAAATATTGGAATTAAGAGAACAAAATTATTAGTTGTTTTGTTGGTTACGTTTTTTTCGACAAATATTTGATATATGTGAACGTAGCTTTATATAGATTTTTTTTCAATATTTGTTTGATTCTTTATGATTTGTTTTTCCTCTTACTAAACCCTTTACAAGGTCTTGAAAGATCCTAGAATGACAATTTAAAGTGTATGTACTTGCAATTGCACTTGTTTTAAATTATAAAATTGTAAAAAGAGTGTTTGTGTGTCTTTGTTAGATTCAACATTCAAACATTCAGACATCCATACATATCATAAATAAATTGAAGCGCTTATACGTATGTAACTGTGGATGTGTTCCATGTGTATCTAGTTAAGTGCCTTTGTGTGAGAGATAGCAATATTTGTTCAATACTCACATGTTTGAAACACATAAAAGGAGGGAGTCAGGAGTAAGAATCATAAAAGTACTTGTTCAATGAAAATACCTTTCAATATCTTGTAGTAGTAAAACAATAGATTTTTTTTCTCCTTCACATTTAAGTAAAAATATTTAAGTCAAGCTGTGTGTGCTAGAGCGTGTGTGGTGTATATGTTAGAGAATGTTTAAGTAAAGAAGGTTTCGATGTACATATATTTAAAGGATTTTTGCTTTTTTTTGCACATAAAAACTAATGTTTGTTTTCATTGCTGTAATCACCATAAGATGCTTTAAATAAAGATGCAAGAATGTAATTGAAATGTTTGCAAAAACAAAGATAATAAAAAAAATTGTTTGCACAAGGTCAATACTTGAACCTTAACTGAAATTTGTGATTGTATGTGTCTTTTCCATTGTTTTTGTAATTGTTAAAAGTTTACAAGGAATTTGCTAGTAAAAGATGGAATTAAATTAATGTTATACTGAGAAATGTTTTTAATTGAATTGAATACAAAGGTTTTTCAAACCGAATTTAAACATGCATTTATTTAAAACTTATATTTGACTTTAAATTGCAAATTCATTTCAATTTTATATCTGTATCAATAAGTTTTTATAAGTGGTTTTTCTAATCAAAACATTAGATTTTCACTAAAGTTTAATTTTTGTAAAAACTTTGATACAATTCTGTTAAATAGATCTTCAAGGCAGAATTATGTGTATTAACTGTGAATGGGTGTGGCTTTGCCCACTTTTCTAGTAATAATATTAGGTTTTTACTGAAATTTTATTTTTGTCGCAAATCCTATAATATTCCCTAATGTAGAACTAGTTAAAAAATAAACATTTGATTTGAATGAATGGGCGTGGCCTTGTCAACTGTTAAAATCACAATATTGCATTTTCACCGCAACTTTATGAGTTTGTGTCAATTTTAATCTTTGTTCCAAAGCTTGGTTTGATAAGACCAGCTAAAAAAGAATAATTATTTTGAATGGGCGTAGCACCACCTACTTTTATAAACATAATATTGTGTTGTCGGAGAAAGAGAATGTTTCTATAAAGTATTATTAAAATCTTCGTTGAGTCTGATACAAATGTCTTTTTTTTGCAAATAAAGTGGTCATCCGCACCATACTAAATTGGTAAACATATTTTTGAATTCATTTTAAAAGTTTAAACTACATGCCGAACACTTTCATTAAACTTTTTCTAAATTTAAAGAATCTTAATCTTAAAGTTTTCATTGATTAAATCCCACTATTTAATAAAAACCCTTCTGGCAGTATGCTATACTTTTGCTTGTGCACTTTTGAATCTTTCGCATGTCTCTTAACTGCTTCAGGTGAATAAAATTCTCTCTGTGCATATGTGTGTGATTTTGTATTCTCACAGCATTCAATAGCAAACAATTGCTATTTTTATACTTGTTATTGCTGCTTATACTGCTGCTGCAGCTGTTATTATTATTGTAGCAAATGTCATTTCAAGTGTACTTGTCAGCTAAAGATACTCATACATATACAAAAACGTACACATAAGTATACAGAGTCTCTTCAGTGCGTATTCTCATCATAGCTGCCACATTTTTTTTGGTAATATCGTCATATTTTTGGGCAAAAATCGTCATTATCGTCAATATAGCTTATTGAAATCGTCATAAAAACGTCAAATCAAAAAATCGCTTTTTTACCAACAAAACCTATTTTTATTAAAGGCAAAACATAACAAAACTCCTAAATCAACAAATCTTATTAAAAAACAGCATTATTTAAAATACTGAGATGAAATATTCACTTAGAATTCACGATAAAATCACATTAAACATATTGCATATTTTTCAATACTTTGAATACATTGTACGGAAAAAACAAAAAAATCAAATCCTTTAGTTATTTTTTTCAATTTAGTAAAATATGCATTTTAAATTTCATTTTTGGAAACACTTTTTCTAAAAATGCATCAAAACTATAATAAAATTTATACAATAAATATTTAAATTCTTAAATTTTTCTTTAAATTTTTTTAAAGAAAAAACATAATTTAAATCCCTGAAGAGCCTACCCATTGTTGGTAGCGAAATATCGGAATAAAAAACAATTCTTAATTTTTATAAAATACATTGATCTTTAGCTCTAAAAATAAGAATTTAAATCTTTAAAAAAGATCAAAGGAAAATAAGAAGAAAAAATATACAATAAATATATAATTTTTTAAGAAAATAGACATATACATACGTACATATATGTATAATATATTTTACAAATATATAGTGCAATTAAACATATTGATTAATTCAGTTACAGCTGTCAGATCATAGCAGGTACATTTGTTTAGCTTTAAATAATCTTTTGAATATAATATTGCCTCCAAAGACGACTTTTTCAATTTCTTATTTTAGTCTTATTTACGTTTACCTGACTAAATATTCTTTCCATATTTGCTGAATAATGTGGTAAAACTAGGATTTTTGTAATAAATTTAGTCAAAATCGGAAACAAAAGACTAGAATCCCTCTTTGCATCTCTGATAGTTTTTTTTCCAAAAATCCAGTAGTTATATGTTTTTATCAGGACAATACTTTCAATTGCCTGAACTCTGTTTCTAGCTCTTGGTTTTCTGTTTCTTCAACAAAATAGGAAAATTATTTTATAATTTCAGAGAACCAACTTTTTTTCTTCATTAATAATATTAAATGGATTAATTTGGCCAAGAGCTTTTATTTATTTTCAAAATAAAATCATGATAATATCTGATCACAAAGCTCTATATAAAAATTAACACAATTAATAATAATATCATATTTTTCTTTTGCATTTATTTGTAATTCTTCCAATACGTCTCTGGCAAATATTCCTAAATAAATGTGTTCAAAATTTAAAAAATGGTTTTTGTTTTTATAATCAGTTAAATAAAAGATTTCAGTTTTAAGCAAACTAGTTTTTAAAAAGTTTCTTATTACAATTTTCAGCAGTTCAAGGTTACTCTAATAGTACAAATATATGTTGCAAACTTGAATTATTTAAAATCGTCAAAATTAGGGCATAAATCGTCCCATCGTCACTATGTCATTTTTAGGAACCAAAATCGTCAAAATGACGATAAATCGTCAAATCTGGCAGCTATGATTCTCATATGATTGACACACATCATACATATTTATACAGTTAGTTTACGGTTGTCATCGAAAACAGCAATGCAAGAAACGACAACAACAGCAGCAATAATTACAAATTGTAGCAATAATTCCAGAAACGTATTAAAAGACTGAATACAAAATGTAAACAAACAAAAAAAAATGGTAAAATCATGTAGTGAAATTGCACACCCATGCACACACGCATTCGTATCAAAAATGTTCACCTTTTAAAAAGCCTGACTCATTATATACACACACACATACATACATACATATGGTAGATGTTTGTGTTTGTATGTCCACATGATGGCTGCAATTTAAAGGTGTCATTGGCATGATATGTATGTATGTATGCATCATGCCATCGCACACATGCTGTGCACACAACAAACACTATGCGTTTATTTGAGCTTTTGTATGTCTCCTTGGTGTTCAGTGTGCTTATGAGCTTTGCATGAGTTTAAATGGATATGCTGAGTTTAATAGACGCCATTATAACCGTGCTCTTCAAACATATTTAAACACTTTAGGTGTGTAATTTAAATCGAAAACAACAAGTACAACGCAGCACCAGCAGCCCGGGAAAATACCAAAGATAAACTAAAGATATTTTTTTTTAAATTTGAACAATTCTTTGCAGTTACTTTTGAAGGTTTTTGGGAATAGACTCGAATTATATGGATACATATTTTTTGCAAGAATAAATTATAAACTTGCTAACTTTCCTTGTCAAACAAACTCTTGTTCATTTTGTAATTTTGGGAGAGACAGAGGCATAAGTAATACACCAAGGTGAGGGAAGAATAAGTCTAAAAGGCAACTTTGGTAAACGTTATAATCGTGTTTTTCTTATTAATTTCATTAAAATTTTTTTTGCTAATAGCCTCTAATTAAGGCATAAAGTGTCGGTATACCAAATTTTTCGCAGAAACACAGCGATACCAAAAGTACCAACTTATCCTCATTTTACAGTACTGTATGTTAATAAGAAAAATTAACTGACAACCCCTAGAGAGTATACTGCATATAAATATAAAAAAATGTCTAAAAACAAAACAAAATATATGAAAAGTACCAGTTTATCCCCTTTTTAGCCAGTAATAATCACCCTATATTTTAATCTGGATCACATGCTATTCGTCTACCGAATTTCATTGAAATTTAGGGAATTCTCAAGTGAAAAAAGCACCAAAAGTAAAAAAAGTTTCATAAATAGAAAACTACCAAATATAAAATTTTTTCATTTCGGCCCCTAGAAAGTATGATAATATATAAAAATTTATAAAATATTTGTAAAAAAAATAGAAGGTAGTAAAAGTACCAATTTGTCCCTTTTTACCCCTTATCTTAATCAGGGTCTCATGCTATTCCTGTTCTAAATTTCATCCAAATCCCTTGAGCAATTTTCGCGATATGAACGAATAAAATAAAGTAAATAACGAAATAAAAACGCTAAAACCAAAACAAAAATTTTAATAGAAATAAAATCGTTAAAACGCATAAATCGTTAAAAAAAACGTTAAAATTTAACAAATGGTTAAGGAAAAAAATATCTTTACAACAAATATAAATGCTAAAACTATAAAAAGATATCAAAATACAAAAATAACCAAAACAAAAAAAAAAAAAAAAAAACAATAGAAAAATAAATACATGAAACCTTGAAATTAAAAAACGTTTAAACTATAAAAAACGAAAAAATTATATTTAAGAGGAACGGTCGGAAGATAGTCGCCTACGCTGACGATGTGGTATTACTAGTTAAAGGGAAATTTCTTTCCACTATCAGTGAGGTCATGCAGGCAGCGCTGAACAAACTGTCTTTCTGGGCTAATAGTACGGGACTAGGGATCAACACGGTCAAAACGGGGCGAGTTCTCTTTACCAGGAGATACAAAATAGATAGTTTTTTGCTACCTAGGATTGTCGGGGTGGAGTTAAAACTTGCAAAGGAGGATAAATACTTGAATGTTTTCCTAGATAGCAAACTTTCTTGGAGAGGAAAAATACAAGAAAGGCTCAAGGAAGGGCTCAATGCCTACTATACATGTAAGAATTCCATTGGGAGGAACTGGGGTCTGTAACCGAAGGTGGTAAATTGGATTTATATATCGGTTGTCAGGCCGGTGATTTCTTATGGATGTGTCGTATGGTGGGAAGCGTTGGGGAAAGAAGGCCATAGGAAGCTGCTTGCTAAGGTCCAGAGGTGTGCTTCGCCGGGTATTACTGGGGCCCAGAGGAGCACCCCTCAGGCTGCCTTGGACATCATCTTTCACCTACTTCCCATTGACGAATTTGTTTTGTGAACGGCGGCAAGGAGTTTGCTGAGGCTTACGGCGGACTCTTGAAAAAGATTAGTTTTAGCAGACGGGAGACCATATCCCCTGGTTTTACAGACTCCAAGGTTGTTGAGACTAATTTTATTAGAACGCCTTTACTAGTCATTCCGGATAGGGATCTTTGGGTCAAATCTGATAGACTGTATGAGGACTGCGCGGTCTTCACCGATGGATCGAAAATGGATTTAGGCACGGGTGCTGGCGTCTATTTTTTGGTTACGGACATTCGTAGGCTACCGAACGAATGTAGTCTATTTCAGGCTGAGGTCCTAGCGATCCTCAGGGCTACGGAACTAATGACAGAAGACGTAACTGAAGGCGTGGAGGTAACATTCTATGTTGACAGTCAGGCGGCGCTGAAAGCTTTGAAGGGGCATGTGTCAAATCGAAGCTGGTCAGCAAGTGTAGGCTATCTCTCAACTTGCTTATGGACAAATTTAGCGTTAGGCTATGTTGGGTACCAGGACATTGCAATATTGAGGGAAACGAAATTGCTGATGAGCTGGCAAGAATAGGGTCAGCATTAGATGAGGCAGCTAGTGACAGGTCGGTTAAACCTCCAATCGGTCACTACTATAGGGAGCTCAGTAATTGGGTAATTAGCAGAACTAACCATTCCTGGAGGAATAGAGAAGATTGTAGAGTCTCCAGGCCCATATGGACAGAAATAGACTCAGGTAAATCTGATCTACTGCTGGGTATGAATAGAAAGGTTTTGAGAGTCTTAGTAGGCGCTTTGAGTGGCCATTGCTCGGTTAGAGTGAGGACCAGAATATGGGAAAATGGCACTCCGGATTTCTGTAGGATGTATGGGGATGAAGAGGAGCCAGAAACTATAGACCATATCATCTGCCATTGCCCAAGGCTGCAACGACCGCCATAGGCAAAGATGGCTGAGCAGTCGTTTCCATGAGGGCATTAGTGATATCGCGAAGTGCAAACTTGAGGATATCAGGGGCTTTATCATGGGAATTAAATGGCTGAATGATGGATGATAACGGCTCTTTGTTTCTCCTTGGACAGTAAGGAGACTAATTTGTCAATAAATTATAAATGAAGGGAATCACAATGGATCCAATTGGGTCTCCGAGTGGATGTGTATTTCACACTACCACTCCTAACATAACCTAACCTAACCTAACCTACACGAAACGTAACGTCACACGAATATGTGTTGCTTAAAGCTTCAAAAAAACCTTCTTTTTACAACATTGATTTTTTGCTGTCCATCACGATGGAAATGCCCTTATGTAGAATTAAATAATTTTTATTCGTACTTGACACTTCGTGGGCGAGTCAAATTTGCAGTTTACTGAATTTCTTTTACTCAAAATTGGGTAAAAAAAAGCCAATCGTTAAAATGGATACCTATTTATACTTTAACGTTACAAAACGCCAACGAATGAATACGAGTATCTATTTCATAACGTTTATAGTGAATTTCGTTTGGTTTTGCCTCTTACGGAAATGTAAATTCTTTAAACTACTATATCAAATATGAATTATTATACATACTCGTACATGATAAATTTTCTACAAACAACTACAGGTATAGACTACAAGTACTTGAGTGTGTTTATGCCCCAAAATATACTCTGGAAAATACAATAATAAGTGGCAACATGATTATGATGTTGAAATATCTTGAGCCATATTGGAATATGAGGAGAGAGTTAGAATGTCATGTACGACTGCATAATAACATACACCAAGCCATAAATACATGCATGTAAGCAAACACGTGCTTAGTGCAAAATTTCTTTGGTTTCTTTGGCTTGTTTGCTTTTAACAATGGCGGTATTCAGTGTTTGGTGCAAATCGTCTTGTGAAACTAGAAATAAAAAATTTTGTAAATTTTTTTGTGGTTTGTTGCTGAAATTATCCAGAAGTTGCAATATTTTCCATTTAAACTTTCGTAAGATGATTTGCACCAAACACTGAATACCGGCAATAATAATAAGACTAAAGCTGCTTATAAATGTTTGCTAATTGTTTGAATTTAGTTAAATATTTTAAAGACAGATAAACTATTGTTTATATATTTATAACGATTGTTATTTGTCCATGTGTACTCGTATGAGTTTAATTAGTAAATACTAGATAAATAATGATAAAGAGGCTGAAATATGTTGACTTTTCTGCCGATATGTGTTCAAGGATTTTCATTCATTAAGGCGTTTAGTCACTTTAGTAAATATAATTCAATATTAATTTCATTCCATTCACAAATATTTGTATTCATATTTCATAGTTTTGATTTTGATTATTGAAATACACATGATAATCATTTGTTCAAACATATTTGGATAATAACTTTGAGGAATTAATTAATTTATTTATTTGTATGTTATCTCCAGGCTACTGATTGGTTTCTGCTTCAAAGTAATGAAAATAATTGAAAGGAATAAAGGTTGTGAGATCAAAAAAAGGCACAAATATAGCAAAAAAAAAATTATATAATACTTTTTAACATATTGAAGTTTAAAGTATGAAAATTTAAAGACTATAATTGCTTAAGGTTGGATTCATGTGAAATAAATCAAAAGTACAATCAAACAACATTTGCTTTAAATTATGATAAAAATACTTAAAAAAAAGAAGTAAATTTCATATAAATTTTTAACAAACAAGTATTTTTACGGTGTTAAGCATAATTGTCCACAGTACTTAACTCACTTAAGAGACAAACTCATACTTCAGAATTGTATTCAACTTTTCTCAGCTCCAACGTACTTTTTGAACTCTACTCAACTGTACTTTATTGTACTGCAATTAGCTCAAGTCATATCTACTGTAAATTACTCCACTATCTCTCTCTCTCTTTCTTTCTATTTCTCTATTGTAAAGTAATCCAAACTTATCTCATATCTATTTTTATCAATCTCATTTAATCTGGTCTATTCTACCCTAATATAGTGTAGTCTAATCTAATTAATTATAATTTAATCTAATCTAGTACGATCCAGTGAAAATTAATCTTATCTAGCATAATCTAATCAAATGAAATATAGTCTAGTCTATTATAATATAAAATGGTCTATCCTAATCTAATCCAATCTACCCACTGTTTGTAGAGCCCAGTGAAGGAAAAATAAAAAATTGAAATGGTACTGTCCTTCAACAAAAAGAGTACTTTTTTCAACATTGTGGTACATTTTATGAAACATATATTTTTATTCAAAAATAAAATAAAAAAGTATACAAAATTTAACATTTTAGTTACCCATCAGAAGAAGAGAGCAGTTTTTCGTTGGCACAATTTTTCAACCAGCCTCAACCCCGCATTAGCAGCATAAAACTAATACATACACACTTACGAATACACAGGTTCTGTATTTTCTTTTTTACAGACCAATATTTATGCATTTATTTTTTAATAAAATAGTATGAAAAATTCTCAATTCATTTTTAATTTTTTTTTAGGTATTTTATATTTTATTATTTTATTTATTTTATTTATTGTATATAAGGCGATTTATGTTTATTAATTGTTAATTGATTAAATTTGTCAATAAATCTTTTAAAAAACATAAAATTTTTTAACGATTAATTTTAAAAATTTTCACAATTTATTTAAAAAATTACAAAAGTTCTAAGAGAATCAATAAGTTACATACACAATTAAATTAAAAACTTTGAAAAATGTTGTATTAAGTACAGAAGTTTTGAAGCAATTTAAAAATTTTTTATATTGATGTTTAAAATTTTTCCTCATTGCAAAAATATTCAGTAAATTCGCTTCTTATTCTCGCCATATTTCTGCCAATTATGTTCCGTAATGTGTATAACGAAAGACAAACTTCAAATGAATAAAAAAAACACTAAAACACACAAAGCTGAGTAAGTTTGTATACAGTATTGCTACAGTATTTAAATCACATACATATGCAAAGTTCGGAAACAATGAATCAACTATAAAACCGATGCCTTGTTTGCTTTCTTCCTGCGTTAAAAATACTTGGCGGCGGCGTTTTTAAATGGTATACACTGTACAATTATTGTACTGAGGCGTTAAAAAATGTGATGCTTTGTTCAAACACAAAGCAATTAACGTTTTTGAAGTCAGCCATACATTATATGCCAGATTAATTAGTCTCGTATGTGAACAAAAAAACAAGAATTGTGCGGCATAAAAATTCATTTCGTTTCAATGATTATAAAATAACGCAGATTTCTAGACAGGGAACAAAGCAAAACAAAAAAGTGGTACTAAATATGACGGGGTACTGTGGTATTTTGGTTGTGAAAAAGTACTGAAAATAGTACAAAAGTACTGAATTTTCCATCCCTGATAGAGCCTAAACATTCGACTTAAGTAGAATTAGTTTACACACAAATATATTGCTTGCTATCAACAGGGCCATAATGTAATCTAGTTTAATCCAATCTACTCTTATCTTATTTAACAAATGCAATTTAATCTCTCCTAATCTTATCCAACCTCATCTACATTAATATAATAAAATCTAAAACAGTCCAGTCTTACCTGATCTCAGCTACTCTCCTCTATTTTTTCCTCCTTTCTTCTACTCTACTCCATACAACTCTGTTCAAATCTAGTGTGTATCTCTTATCCTTTTTATTACCTTTATTTGTATCAAATAGTCATGTATTAACAAATCCCCATAAATCTAATTTTTACGAATTTTCAATAAATCATTGCCTAATTTAAGGCTTTAATTTAATTATATCATCTAATTATTTCGATTGCTCTTACCCGAGCTTCGTTAGTTAACCAAACACCATTAAAATGTAATAAAAAAAACACAAACGAAAAACGAAATATACTAAATTTCGAGTGTTAGCATTTTACACATTTAATTACCTGCTATAAATCACTTTTTTATCGAAACAATATTACCCATCCAATAAGAGCACGACGGACGGGTTCAATGATAATATGGAATTTGAAGTAATTTTTGTAAATACGATTCCTTGTGTTGTGTTACCAGAAAAGTTTTGCTTAAGCCAACATGTCTTTCGTTTGAACACACTGACCCCAACACTAAAGCGAAAGCAGGCTAAATGAAGATTTACTCATCTTTTCTTTTTTTTCTTATTGCATACCAATAAGGGTTATTGTACTGATGTGTTTTTTTACTCTGACGTTCAAATAAAATTTATAGCCTAACAAATGGCAAAAGTTTTATTTACATGTAATTGAATAAAATTTTATGGAAGCTTAAGCTGATGATGAGACACAGAGAGACAGAGAGACATGATATTTGAGGATGGTTATAAAGCAGGTATTGATTTAAAAAGAAGTAACTTCGATGCTGTTAGCAAAGAGTAACACTAACAAACACATGATAACAAAAAAAAAACAACATCGAAATTTATGTCTTTTCGGCTACAAAACAATTTTAGAGATCTATATAATGCTTTTGTAGCATAACAAGTTATACAGCTGGTGATAAAAAAATGCTCAACAGTTTCAATTTGATTTGTGGTATTATCTACTTTCAAAATATAATATGTTTATGTATAAACAATACTATAGAAATATTTTTCTTTGGAAAAATCAATTTCAGATCCTTAAAATAAACATCAACTCAACTTGAGCTTGAGACTCAAATCGAAAAATTCTGCTAGTTTACAAAAATTAACTTACCGCAAAAGTGTTATTTAGCTGAGAATTTCTTCTGTTAAGCTTTCACAGCATTAATTAACTCACAACAATTTTTAATGCTAAATTTTACCAACAAACCCCATTTTTTTTTGCCACGAGCTGTAAGTAAGTTTTACAACAACAGCTCAAGTTCGAAAAAACAAAATTTCAATAAAACATGATTTATTGTTATTTAACAAATATTTAGAAAATTATTTATAGAAGAAAAACAATAAGTGAAAATAAAGAAATTTAGCTTAAATTCTTTGTTAAGCTATAAATCATAAGAGGCAATGACTTTAGCACCTAAAAATATGCTTTTGTATTTTTGTTTAATCAGTTCGATCAATTGTGTTTCGTAGTGTTGGTTAAAGTAAAAGTTGGGTGCTTTCTTTTTGTAACAAGTTTTAAACTTTTAAGCAAGCGTATGATTTATTTGGAAATAGAAAATAATATTTAAACTAACTTATGTTTAACACAAAGTTTTAATTAATTTAAAATTGTGTTGTCTTAAAGAACCTCTATCAACATACTGTCATGCCACTTATTGCAATCGGAATAATTTCAGTTTTATACTTGTATTCCGCACGTTTTAGATTTACAATCTTCAGATTCTGATAATTTTTTAAGTACTGAGATTATGATTTTTATTTCTTTTGGGGTTTGTTTAAATAATTTTTACTTGCAAAACTTAAATTAATCTTTTAATTGACATATAAAGTTTAGGGTAAACTATTTTACTGACGCTCCTAAAAGTATGCAAAGTTTTTTTAGAATTTATGACTTTTGATTTATAGTCTTCAGATTCTGATAATTTGTTTAAGTTATTTTTACTTTCAAAGCTTAAATTAAGCTTTTCATTGGCAAGCAAAGTTTATAGTAAAAACTGTATTAACTCTCCTAAAAGTATGTACGTTTTTATGTATTTTTTTTAAATGAATTTAGTTAAAATATTTTTTGTCAAATCAACATTAAATTTCAAAAATTTTTTGGTTCGAGCCAAAATTTTTCGATTTTTATGTGCTGCAAAACAACTTACACGGAATTGAAAAGACTTTTGATTGGAATTGTATTCTGTGACATCGATAAGACAATACATATTTACCATGCTTATTGAAGGAATAGAAATATTACAAGTTTTGCATGACAGTGGAGCCATTTTGAAAAAAAAAATATGTAATTTTTCAGAAGAGTTGGCCTTAGCACCGATAAGACTCAATACAAATAAATATGTCGCAAGTAAGCTAAAAAAGTTTTATTAACGAGCCATTTTTCACATTTAGTATGTGCTCCTCATTGTTAGCTGTCATAACTATTTATTTTAGTTTTCATTAATATTCAAAACTTGTTTCTCATAATCTTTACTTGTTTTTTTTTTTGTGGATATTTTATTTTCTTGGGAGTTCTTCTAGCAGCTCGTTAAAATAAAAAAAACTTTTTTTTATTTTCTCAAATTTCATATTTCTTTCTATATTTAAGTGCAATATCACGTTTTCTTAAGTTTGTTATATTTTATTTGCTCTATGGTGTTTTTTTTTGCAAGACAACAACAACAAAAAAATGCAAAATATGTGATTGAAGTTTTTGGTTCTTTTCCAAATGGGTAAAGCGTGAAAACGAGCTATAGGTCATTAAAGTTTGGTGTGACAATTTTTCAAATGTTTTTTTTTTTGTTTCTTGTTACACTTTCATTTCCAACCCACCTCCCCTCACAAAAAAATGTAATGATGAAAGGAAATTGATAAGAAATTAAATAAATTTTGTGAGCAAAATATATGGAAGAAAATAAAATCCAAAGTTAGAAATGAGAACATACATTTTCATATTTTTTATTAAAAAAAAACATCGCTTCAAGCATTTAAAAAAGAAATTTATGGGAGAAATTTGTTTTTCAAACCAGTAAACAACTAAATGATTTAAGGCCACTAACATTTTTTTTTAAACATTGTATTTATTTGAAAAATTTCAATGAAATATAAAAAAGTTTTTATTGAAAAAAAAAAACACGTTGTTAAAGTGTGAATTGGGATCGCGATGGGTTAATTGTTTCGATAAAGTGTTTTGAACTTCTAAAATAATTTCTTTTTAGGTTTTCGAGCTGCTAAGTTAGGGGAAAATATAGAAATTGAAGGACGGTATTCGAGTTTTGTGGATATTCGCAGAATCTAAAATCAAAGGACACTCTCAATATAGAAATTTCAGGACTTGATTTTAATATACATTCTACCTAACACTCGTTGTTCTTCGCTACATCACAAACTTTTTGTGTTGAGATGAGAAATACAACTTTGATATTTTCTTGTCTGTTTAATATAAATGTCCGTTAGTTGTATGTATTTACGCATTCCCAGTTAATATTTTTCAAAGTTAAATCTCGTTAAAATAACTTGAAAGCGACCACAATTCCCTGAAATGTTATAACTTATTACACAAACAATATCGCTGGCATTTACAATTTTTTGCAACTTAATATTGATATCTCTACTTATTTTGACAACTACGAATATCTGTATTAAATAAATGGAGCAAATGAAGAAAAAATTTATAATAACAATAATAATAGATTCATAATAATATTCAACCATCATAAACGGAAAATCCTCTTAGAGACCAAAGTTTTGTTTTGTTTTCTTTTGATTCAAGATTTTCCTTGCCGCTTCACACAGAAGAAAGCAAATCAAAATTGAATTTTATGCAACGTTGGTCTTGTCATGGCATTGTTTTGCGTTCAGTTTCGTATCTGAGCAGTTCTTTGTGGGTTTGTGAGAGAGAACAAAAAACAAAAAATAAACAAATAGCATTTGTTTTGTCTATCATCTTTAAAAAGGGTCATGTCTTTTATTTTCCTTATGGTTTCCCTCCTGATTTTCAATTTCATTTTCATTCTATTTTCTTTTTTCGTAATACTTATTACAATTTTTTTGCTTTTTTAATAAACTATTCCCTGACAAACTGTGTACGTTTATTGTTGAAGGTTTTATATGAACGGAAATTGAATTATTATCAGAGTGCCAGCTGATAAAATTTCTAAGGATTTTGCCTTTTTTTAAATTTTTTTCTCTAAATTTGTTTCGATTCTTATTAAAGATTTGTGCATTTTATCAAAAATGCACTCAAGAAATATTAAAAAAACCAGCTGCATAAAACTAAAAGAGGAAAACTTATGAACAATAGTAAGGAAATTGATAAATGTGGTCAACAGTTAAAAAGAGGAAAGAAAATTATAATTGAATTAAGAGAACCATGAAATGCATGCAAATGGCAGAGAAAACAAACAAATTGCTGGTAGAATTTGAAAAAAAAATTCATAAATTAAAAGACAAAGTTTAAAATTAAAGGAAAGTTTTACCAAGCACTTTTAAGTAACCTAAGGTTGTACTAAAATCCTTTTAATGAATTTTATATAAATATATTATGCTGTTTAATAAAAGCACAGTTCTAACTTAAAAACTTTAGTCACATTTTTGCAAAAATAGTATTAATTCGACTAATTGAATTCGAATAATTTTATTCAACTAAATCGAAACATTTTTATTCGAATCATTTTTATTTGAATAGTTTTTCTTTAACTTTTATCTGACTAGATGCGTATGGAAACCACTCAAAAAAACTGAGTGTTTTTCGTAATTTTTTTTTTTTAATCAAAGCAAATGTTTGTATTGTGCAAACTGCTATTAATTTCATTTAAATATTTCCATATTTTTCTTTGCCTTTATAGAATCAATGAATATCTCGCTAAACCTGTTCACATTTTTGAGCTTTTCTTTATTTTTAAATTTCGCTTAGTAAAATTACGAACAAACCACAGAAGCAACTAATCTTTTTGGTTTAATCGTTTTCGCATTTTAATCATCCGAACAAAACTGGATGGAAAATTATGCTTAATTTAATTTCTTTAAGAAAATTTCTTGACGTTTTATTATTAACAAATTATAATTTCTCCACTAAATTGAAAAAAAAGACTCCTCCAATATTATTGCAAATATTGTTCCGTCTTCAATTTATTGAAAACTGTTCAACATTTTACGCATTTGTAATATATCCTGTGACCACTTTGAATTATTACATCCTAAAATTGTTTTATAATCAAAAACGCCCCCACTCTAAATCAAATTTATATGTATGTTAAAATGATGGCATAAATTACCACAAACTTTCGTAGAAAAATGAAAAAATAATAAACTGGAATTCAAATCTAAAAATATATGTGAGTGTATGTTCAATATAAACTTTAAACATTTACGATACACCTTCACACTGCCAGCAAAATTGAAAAAAAAAGAGTTTTCACAAAGCGCCAACTGGACGCGCCAATAACACCAAACGGCTGTCAAACTTGTTAAGCTGTGTGACACATTTTATAACTACACACACATATGCCTGATCACTTCCAGTGTAATATACATACATGTACTCCTTCTGTTCACCCATACCTCAAAAACATAAATTTACAGTAAAGTAAACTGACTGCATACACATGCATAGCACACACATACACGATCCAACGAATAAACGCAGCAAAAAGGCAGTAAAGAAAAAATATCTTAAAACAACTAAGCATTCAATAAATTGAATGCAAAATGCATACACTGACAGAAACATTTAAAAAGCATGGAATAATTTTCCTAGAAACTACAAGAATTAATTTATGAAATACACAACTACAGTTTAGAGAGAGAGAGAGAGAGAGAATTAATTGCTTTGCGCTCGAACACAAGCTTTTCTACATTTCAAATTAGAAAAATCATAATATTTTCAATGTAAGATGAAACGAAATCATTTGACAGAAGTCACTCCTTCTATTGCAACATCGTCTGTTTTTTTTTTCTTTTTTTCTCAAAGATTTGTTTGTGTTTGCATTCATGCATTCATGCATGTAGAAATGTTTATGATATTGAGAATAGTACCGACTGACTATCTCACACGCATACATTGACTGTCAATTTTCTATTCGAACAAATCCTTTGTGAATAGAGAAATGTCATTTCATACACTCGGCAATTTATCATCATCTGCATATTTCCAGACACTCAACATTTAACATTGAACATAAATTCAAACGCCTCCTCTCTTCAATTCAATTAACAATAAGTGTAAATTTTATTGTACGAGTATGTGGATGATATGACTGAAACGAATCCTGGACAGTTATCATTTTAATTTGTAGAAGAACAAAAAATATGTTGCAAATTCTAACAAAGTTAAGTTACATTCAAAGTTGGTGGAGTATTCGGACCTGATATTCAAAGAAGAAACACTGACTTAGTGGAGTATTCGAACCTGATATTCAAAGAAGAAACACTGACTTTTTCGGATAGCGGAACCGTTGGCAAAGTTAAATAACTAATAAAAAATTAATGCTCAGACAGCTTAAAAAATTGAATGCATCTACTTTGCACCAGAGGCTCTGAGGTCATCCTCTCAGTGCGGGTCCTACAAAGAAAAAAAGAGTCATCCGGAGTATATATATGTAAGCCTAGAATTTCATTCATGAAAGTCATCAACAACAAACCTAATAAGAAACCGAATATATCTATTTACATCGTTTAGTAAAGGAATGAATAAAACAAAAATAGTGAATGAAATTGTTTCATACAAAAAGTTCAATAGTTTGTAACGATACGTTACATGTCCAATTTTGCAGAATTCTCAGAGTTTATTTTTTTTTCTTGTATTAAAAACACATAAAAGTTGAAAATTGATAATTGGTAAAATTGCAATCAATAAAAAATGACGGTCGGTGGTGGTAAAAATCTTATTAGACAGACTATTGTTTTCTGACTTTTGGTCTTTTAATTAAAAAAAGAAACAAAAATAAAAACAAAAACAGCCAATAGCAAAGAGTAAAAAATTCAATTAAAAGTTGTTATTAACGAACTGCTACATGTAAAAACATGCAGATTGTTAAAAAAAGTTTATTTATAACAAAAAATAAGTTCACCTTCAAACTTGTGGGAAAACAAATAACAAATTCAAGGTAATAAATTTTAAATTCTAGTGAACATTTCCAAAGCCTAAAAGTACGCTTTATTTATAGCTTAAATGATACATACAAAAATCATGCTAAGGTTTTCGTAATTCGTCGGTTAAACTGTATGGAATTTTTAAAAAAATCTTACGTATTAATTAAAATATATTGCACAGTAATCATACGTCTAAGTAGACAAAACAGGTTCACTAGGGATGTTAAAATGACAATACAATGGGCCTAAAAAAGAATTATAAAATCTGATAGTCTCTCTCAGAAGTGAATATTAAATAAACTTACTAAGTTAATGAATATATTAATCGAGCTAGAATATGTTTGTTATCGAACTCCTCCAAAACGGCTCGACCGATTTCAATGATATTGTTTATGCATATTTGTTCATTTGTTTTTGGCTTTCAGGTTTAAAATTTATCTTGAATAAATTATACTTTGGGTGTTTGTATAGTTATTAATATGATAATTTAATATGATAAAAATCCGTTTTGTTTGGCTTAAAGTCTTTTCTCAAATTAAAACAATTAAAATTTTACTTTATAAACAGCACAACGAAATTTAACAAAAAAACAATTTTCTAGCGACTTATTCTGGAAGAGAGCGTCAAAGAAGTATGAGCACTTAATTAAAAGATAACTTAAAGCCCTCCATCTACCCTGAGTCTATTAAAAAGTTTTTAATTTATAACCGAAAATTTTGAAATCCTCTCAATCCTGTTGTAGCCAAAAAAAAAAAAAAAAAAACGGGAAATCCCTCTTTAAAAATCAAAACTTGAAAGATGATTTAGGTTTAAGTTCGTACTCATGCACAATTAAGAATGTAGTTTTTATTAAAAATATTAACTTACCGGAAATTCTGCTATAGCCAGCAGTATCGTGTAGTTAATCTGCAATTAATAAATTAAAAAAAAAGAATAATTAGTTCTTAATGTAGACGGATAGTTTGTGATACAGCTTAAAATTTAAGGTTATGGGGCAAAAAAGGGACAAATTGGTAGTATTGGTACTTTTTATTTTTTTTTACTAATTTATATGAATTTTTAAAAATTAACATACTGTCGGCGGGCTGAATAAGAAAAAAACTGGTATTTTGGGTACTTTTTTACTTATGCTACTATTTTGCTTTTAATGCTTTTTTACTTTTGGTACCTTTTTATTTTTAGAAATTCCCTTAATGGATTTGAATGATAGATGGCATGTGACCCAAATTAAAATTTTTGGTTAAGGGGCAAAAAAGGGACAAATTGGTAGTATTGGTACTTTTTATTTTTGTAATATTAATTTATGCGTTTTTAAAAAATTACATTCTGTCGGGGTGCTGAATGAGAAAAAACTTGTATTTTTGGTACTATGTATTTTACTTTTGGTACCTTTTTCTATTGAAAAATTCCCTTGCTGGATTGGGATGACGGATAGCATGTGACCCAGATTACAATATAGTGTATTTTATAAGGTTAAAAAAACGGAACGAATTTTTACTTTTGGTAATTTTTATTATTCTTACAGTTTATTTACTTGCTACTTTTCTCACTTTTGGGTTTTAGTACTTTTACTTGTTTTTTTTTTTTAATTTGGTATACAGACAGCTTATTCCTTCAATAATATTTATTGTTAAAGGGACCAACACATCATTATATCAAAGAGTTAGAGGGTAAATATTAGAGTTGTCAACCGATTAAGAATAATTCGATTAATCGATCAAACAAAACTAAATTCTTGTTCGAATAATTTTAAAATGCCGAATTTCGAATAACGAAAACTCGATTAATTTATGTCAATTAATCGAACATATTTTTATATACATAAAAAATGTGTTAAATTTGTTTGTATGATTTGAAACAAAGCGTGTACTTTATATCAAGCAATACATGTTATTTTGGATGTTTGTAGTTGTTGTCAAACTGCGCATACCTAGTAGTCGTGCTATGTTTTAAATGAAACGTTAAACAATTTTCAAGAATGGGATTTTTTTTACTGTCAGGTAAATAAGTTAGAAATACACTAAAAGCTAAAAAAGAAACAATTGCTTTATATAAATCTTATCATATAAGTATAAAATGTTGGTATTGTATTCTATTTTTTTTTTTTTTTTTAAATTATATAATTATCATTCAGAATGAGCTCGGTTTGGAAGTATTTTACCAAGAACAAAAATGAAAAAAAAACAAAATCACATGTAACAAGTGTTCTAAAGTATACAAAATTGTTGGATCAACAACAAAAAATAAATTAATAATTATTTTGCAACAGATTTACTAAAACGCATTAAAATAAGAGTAAATAAGAGACGTATAAAACTTTAAAATACGTTAATAATATTTTTTAAATTCTGGAAATTTTCCGTGCAATGAAAGTTTTTAAAATATTCTTCAAAAATTAAACTAAAGAATATGCTAATTAATTATACTCTAGATTATTTTATGGTGAAAGTAACCACAATAATATAATAATAAAGTAATGATATAGAAGAAGTTATTATTAATGAAAATAACAATCTTTTATGCGAATTAAATAATTCTATTCAAAAAGTATTAAAAATTCAGATAATAAAAAACAATTCAGCGATATATTAGACGATCTAGTATATTTGGAAAAATCTAAAAAAGAGCAGAAAAATTAGATATTTAAACTATTTTATGCTTTTCTCACCTCCAAAATTAGCAGAGTTTTTTCAAAATCTAATTTAATAAAAACAAAAACCAAAAATCGTTTGAAAGCAAAAAAATTGTTTTTAAAAGATTATTTCTTAAGAACATCCTAAATTGTCTAATTTAACAAAAAAAAATCATTTGAGATATTTTGACTGAATAAAACATGTGTGTTTGAAGTATTAAATCCGAAGTATTCTCAGTTATTACATTTTTAAGTTTTTTTTTTATGTATTATTAATTTTATGTATATTTTTTTTGATAAAAATAAAATTTGACATTTATGTGAGCATGTACTCAAGAATTTATGTTTTAAATTTTATTTATTTGTTGCGGGTTAGCAATATCTAAATATATATTTCGTTGGTAGCCATACCAACTCAACAGTAGATGTTTTACCCTTTATTTAAAAAAAAAGCTTTGTAATGCACAAATTTATTTGTGAGCTTTCGTATAAATGGATGAGCTTTAAAAATTTTTAAACATAAAGGGTAAAACATCTACTGATGAGTTGGTATGGCTACGAACGAAATATATATTTAGATATTGCTTACCCGCAACAATTAAATAAAAGTTGATAAAAATATGAACTATTTAATTTTTAATTTATTTTGATTATATACTTATGCATTTTTGTGTTAATGACAAACATTTTTTTTCAATAAATTATTTTTAAGCATTTTTTTATTCGTTGTTCTCATCGATTAATCGAATAAATTTTTAGCTTTAATCGTTTGATCGAACGAACAAAAACTATTATTTGAATTATTCGAACAAAGTTGAAAGGCGAATAAATGACAACTCTAGTAAATATATTTCGTGAAAATATTATTCATAGTATTTTACATCAAAGTGCTTATTACATCTTGTGTCTTAAATCCAAGAATCAAATAATTTTCTTTGGCGATGCACAATAAAAATGTGTATAGAATCATTCATGGTTCTACCATGTTATTTTAATAAAAAAAAACTTTGCATTTGTTTTTTTACTTTAAAACCTTATAAAACTCTATTCTTAAGTATAAAAAATGCAAGATTTCCTATACTAATACCCATCATCACAATGTGAAAAAATAAAAGAGTGATCATTCTCCCAGAATTATTACTTATTAATAATCATGTTACTTTTATCTCTCTTTCAGAAGCAACTTTAACATTTTATTAAGCAGAAGCTACACATACTTAAATATTTAACGCAAAATCTTGTCACACATTATTTTTTCCTTGTATACGAGTACATATCAAAATTTTAACTTTTATTAACTTAATCATGAAATTCCAAACTGTTACTGTCAGTTTAACTTGTAATTTTGTTCAAAAACTTTCTACCAGAATACAAAAAAAAAAAACTTATATAAAAATTGACAGCTCACATTGTCTAACTTTCTATACAAGTCAGCTTAGAAAATAAGATATTTCATATGTTTTTTTTTCTTAATTTTTTTTTTAGCTAAATGGAATTTTCAGTGTCAAAAACTATTGTAACATGTTAGAGACAGTCACATGTAACTTCATATGACCAAAATATATTTAGTTGTAAGTTTATTGAATTGATGGAACATACAGAAAATATTCCATAAATTGAGGAAATTGTGAGGAAGGAAAATGCATTTGAGAAAATAAAGAACAGACAAAATGTTTATAAAAATATATAATTTTTAAAGTGTTATTTGGTGTGAAAATAAAATTTTTCATGAGATAAAGATACCTGGTTATGTTTAAATCTTAATAGTTAAAGTTTTCCAAAATTTTCCTAAAGAAAATCTAAATTTTTAGAATCAAAATACTTGCGAAAACTCTACAAATGCATCATAATTTCAAGAAAAATAGGCGTTAGTTTGGAATACAAGAAAATATGGTTGAGATAACCATAATATTCAAATAATCAATATCCATTACCAACATATTATGACTGAAATATAAGTTTCAAACAAAATAATTCTTAAATTAAAATTATTAAAGATTTTTCCCTATAAGCATTAATGATTTTGGGTAACATAACATTGTAGGCTCAAACATGATACAACCATATTTCTACACCACGTGTAGACATGACTTTATATCATTGAACGAAAAAAGTGCATTGAAATCGTCAAGGATTCCAAGAACAATTGATTGAGAGCATTGCTACCATCAGATATAAGATTAGAAAATTAATAAATTGATATAAATAATGACAAACCAATTACTTTGTCTATTAATCTGAGCAGCTCTTAAAGGATTTGACAAGAATTTAGTGGGATCTCTTCGAACAAACAAATGTCCCTTAATAGTCTCCTGTTGGCTTATGTACCCTTTATTATGATGACGTTTTCCTTTTAAAAAAGTGCTTGTATACACATTAATAAATACAGAATTATGTTTGTGTTGAATAAATAATGTATGCGTTGTAATTCAAGTGTGGTTTTCCTTCATTCATATTTCTTATTGATTCGGTAATACAACTTAAGTCAACAATAGTTATAATAACAAAAGATTTTAAAAAGTAACAAAACAACAACGATATCAACAACATTATTTACTTAATTTGTTACTTTATTGCTACTTTATGCATGAATGTAAATGTGTGAGAAGTTTGTGGTCTGTGTGCGGTGAGAATGTATGATATTTTAGTTGTCAAAATAAATTCCTAGAAGTCATCATGTATTTTGTGCGGTATATTGAATTAATTAAATGCCTTTTGGCCTATAATTGTTATTATTACATATGCACATACAAACACACACAGGCACACACACATACATATATATATTGTATGCAATTAATCATCATAGCAGATAAACTTCACGATACAGGTGTTTAAGATGTTGAAATTAATATTTTAACATTAACTCTGTGTTTGTGTGAAATTAAATTTTGATTGTCTTAATAATTTATGCTTCAAGTGAAAACTGAATACAAGCTTTAGTTATTTTTCTACATTGTACATATCAACCGCTGTGCGCGAAATTATCGTATGTTACACTTTTTTTCGAAATTGCAATTGATTGTAAGTCCATTAATTCATCAGCTGATAAAATATTATACAGCTAGTTACTATATTTACTTTTTTGTCAAAACTATCTGTGTTTGCAAAAAAAAAAAAAAAAAAAAAAACGAATCGATTCCATGACATACCTGATATAAAATTAAGTCTTTCGAGTGAAATGGAACTATTTATACACCTGGTGCATGACTTAACATACTTTCTGGTGGCTGAAATGAGTGAGAAAAAAAAACTGCTACGAGTACATTTGGTACTTTTCTACGTGTGATACTTCTTTATTTTTTTTGCTTTTTTACTTCTGATACTTTTTCTCTTGAGAATTTCTCTTATTGGATTTGGATGAAATTTTGCAGACGGATGTCATGATACCTAGATTAAAATATGGAGTACTTTTTTAAGTCTAAAACGGGACAGCTTAGTACCTTTAGTTATTTTTAAAAAAAATTTTTACATTATGTGCAGTGTAAAATAAGGAAAAGTTGGTAGTTTTTGTGTGTTTTTTTACAATTAATTTTCCACGTGAACATATAGTGCCCATTGTGGAGGGTGAAATAAGGAAACGTTGGTACTTTTGGTACTGCTTTGTTTCTGTGATAAATTTGAAATGAAATTAAGGTAGCCTAAACGAAGTCATGGGTAAATTCTAGTACTATTTTAATGAAATTTTCTATAAATTTGGGAAATTTTTGTAAGAAATTTTTTTATTAAATTTGGTACATGTTTTTTCTTCTTAGCAAGTCCATCAAGTATCACAAGATCTGTAGATTTTTCAATAAATACTTGTGTCCCAAACCCAAAACCAAATAGTTAATTATAATATTCAATATATTTTAAGTGATTTTCTTGTCACATACAAATTATCGCTTCTAAAACACTAATGTGTTAATTCTTTAAATCTTTTTCGTATTACTTTTTCAGTTCATTAATCATTTCTCTACTAGTTTTAACATGTCAATTTTAATGCCAATCACTCTGCAGTAAAACAGAAATTTGAAACAAAATATCAAAACTATCAACCAGCTCTTACTCTCTTCTTAAACGTATGCTACAAATTTTCCCTGCTACATCATCATCGAATTCGTTAAATCTTTACTTTATCAATTTATATCACTTTTTTCACTCAATTTACAACAAAAAAAAAAAACAGAAAACCCAAAAATAGTACAACTGACATCAATGGTAATCTCGATAAATGTTTGGCAATAACTTAAATAAAACATGATGATTGAACACAAAAGAAATTCTGTGGAAGAACGTGGAGAAGTGGCAGGAAGAACGGGGTAGTTTTAGAGAGACAGACAGACCGACAGCAAAGGCAGCGTTTGCTAAAAAACGTATATATATGTTTTAAATCACATTAATTCATGTTCCCTTTTTTTCATTTTTGATATGCTGGGGATTTCCGGCATTTTTTTTCATAGTGTGTGTTTTTTTTTCTATTCTGTTTTCTCTGATGGTGGTAATTTGAAATATAATTGAGTTTGATTTGATATCTTTTCAAATGTTATGTGAAGCAGTGTTAAATAAATCATTTGACAGTTAAGAGTTTTTTATTCGTTCATCTCTTGCTTTTGTTTTTTTTTTCTTCTTTGTTGCTTCTTGGAACGATTTAAGGATTTGTATTGATGAGATTTACGACTGGTGAGAAAAAATACAAGTTTCGAATTGTTTGCACTTTATAATATTTATAAAGAAAAATCCTGTAGAAGTTTTATTAGACAATAAATAGTTGTGTGATTTTTTTATGAAACTGTCACAAATAATAAAGACTCTATTTGTTAAGAACTAGTTTAGGTTTAAAGGAGAAAAATAGTACAACTCAGGACAGCTTTCGAAATTTCCACAAAATTTTTAATTATTTAGATCATTATTTTTTTAAATTTTACTTACATTCACGTAAAACTTTAATCCAAATTTATTGTTGAACTAGAGCAGATTCCATCTCAATTTTCTACCATTTTGCTAAAAATTCAAAAGAAAATAAAAATCTGAAGTATAAACTCCTCTTGACATGCTTGAATTCTAGTAAAAATGGTATAAATTGCAGAAAGAAAAATATCTGGAAAAAGAATTAAATTTGCATACGGCTTAACTGATTTTCAAATCCAGCAGCAGCATTACGCTGCCGACTACTTGTGTGAAGAAGCATTATTTTCCAAACCATTGGTAAATAACATTTCAATTGTTGCAGTTGTTTTCACTGGTTCGTGCAGTTATCAGCCACAGAACATACTTGAAAATGTACAAAACGAAAAAACCTACAACAGCAACAATACTCGTAACAACAATTTGAAACAATATTGTTCATTCAGTGTACGCTTGAAATTCACAAATATCCAAAAACTTAAATGTTGTACTTGATAATGCATTAATATGAAGTGTGCAACCTAACAAGGAATCATTACGGATTTTATTTCTAGATGTACGATTTGCATATATAAAATGCAAAATGTTAAACAAATAAATAAATTAATCAAATCGTGTGTTAGTGCAAAATTTAAAGAAAAAATTACTAAAAATATGTGTGCGGCACGCGAAAAATAAATTCAAAACATAAAAATTATGACTTGTTGTCTTTAATATACCGAGACTAGCAAAATGTTTAGCAAAAATCACCATTAATTTTATAATTTCTACTACACGTAAAGAAATTGAATCTAAAGCTCAATTAGAAACACTATTGATTTAGTTTAAAAAAAAAAATATGAATAAAATCAGACGAATGCATCAGTACTGATCCATCAGCAGCATATTTCCCAAACGGGAAAAGTTGTTCCCGATTTTCAAAAAAAAAAAAAAAATATATATATGTCATCATTTAAAAATCGTTTCATCACTGCTTAAGTGATTAAAAAAAATATTTAAACACGAATTGGGTAACCTCTTTCTTTTTTTAGGTCGGTTAAAAATTAAAACGAATCATATTATTTGCAAAAATAATCTAGGGTGTTTTTTATAGAGTGTCACAATTTTGAGTTGGCATCACTGCTTTATTTGAGCACCCATTTAACATCTGATAGTTACTTTTTGCTTAGTTTGCTTTGAAATTTCATTATGAATCAACTATGAGCAAGGCGTGCAAATTGTTGAAATTTTTAACCAAAAATGGTGTTGGCTGAAGTGGTTAGCGCGTTGACTACTAAGCAAACAATGACTTGGTGGGGCCTGGGTTCAAACCCTGGCCAGAGCAAGTCAATCAACATCATTAATATCTCTAATGTACATTAGTGGGACATTGTATTAATTGTTGTCGGACTAATTAAGTGATGAAGGCAGAGCACTGGTCACTCCAAAAATATTCCGACTGCGATTGATGCTGTTCCAAGCTAATGTACACAACATCGCCCTCCTTCGTCGGTTACCAGAAACATCGGCAAAGTAAAACAGATAATAAAATGCCTGCTAATAGCAGAGTTGTAAAAGAGTTAAGACTTCTAAATCCTATCCGTCTGCCTGAGTTCCGGCACAGTGCACTGCATACGTAGGGGTCATCCCCTGAGTGCTGGTCCTAATTAAAAAAAAAAAAACCATCGTACACTTCTCCCATTTTATGGCGTACATAAGCGTCCTTCTGAGCGGCTAATTCGAAGAACAATTTTGCTGTTACTGATAATGTGCATCCCGTAAGACGCCGAACAGTGCGCCTTGAAGAAGCTGTAGCCGCTGTACAGGAGAGCATTGAAGATGATCGTAATCAATCAATTCGTCAGAATGTTACTGTCAATGGGGAACGGTATAGGAACATGATCCGAAATTTTTTCGTACCTCAATTACGTGGCATTAATCTAGCTGGAATGTGGTTCCAACAGGACGGAGCCACATGCCACACAGCGGGCGCTACAATTGATTTCCTGAAAGAAAAAAATAATTTCACGTAATGGCCCAATTAATTGGCCACCATTATTATCGTGTGATGTAACCCCATTAGATTACTTACTTTTGGGTTATGTTAAGTAACTTGTCTAAGTCGATAAGCTACAAACAATTGAACACCTGGAAATCAACATTCGAAGAGTTATCGGCGAAATACGGCCGCAAATGTTGCAAAAAGTTGTTGAAATTTTTTTTTTTTTTTTTTTTTTTTTTTTTAATTAGGACCAGCACTCAGGGGATGACCCCTACGTATGCAGTGCATTGTGCCGGAACTCAGAGAGAGGGATAGAGTAGAGAAGATATATGTTGAAAATGTAGAAGGCTTAACTCTTTTACAACTCTGCTTTGCGCGTTATGTTAATTTTTATAGCAGTGTTGAGGCGTCTCCGGTGTTAGGTAGACGCATTAACTTTGTTAAGCTGTATTTGCAGGCATTTTATTAATTGTTTTACTTCGCCGATGTTTCTGCTAACCGACGAAGGAGGGCGATGTTGTGTACATTAGCTTAGAACATCATCAATCGCTGTCGGAACAGTTTTTTAGTGACCAGTGCTATGCCTTCATCACTTAAATAGTCCGACAACAATTAATACAATGTCTCACTAATGTACATTAGAGAAATTTATGATGTTGATTGACTTGCTCTCGCCAGGGTTTGAACCCAGGCCCCACGTCATTGTTTGCTTAGTAGTCAACGCGCTAACCACTTCAGCCAGCACCACCCTCATTGGTGTTCCAGATTGCGCTTTCTACGCGCCAGTCGTGGAGGCTTCATGGCAGAAATCATATTTAAACATTAATTTCATAAAATTTTCTTTCCAATAAAGGCCGTTTCATTGAAATTAAAAATATATTTCCTTGTTTTATTATGATTTAAGCTTGTGTCACTCTATAAAAAACACACTTTACAAATTTTAATCAAACGTTTTTTGTGTTGCATAGTGTAATGGGCAACGATTCATACAAACATACAGGCTGACTTCCAAAACGTCAATTGCTTTGTGTTTGAACAAAGCATCACATTTCATAACGCCGCAGTACAATAATTATACAATGTATACCATTTCAAAACGCCGCCGCATAGTATTTTTAACGCAGTAAGAGAGCAAACAAGGCATCGGTTTTATAGTTGTTGCATTGTTACCGAACTTTGAATATGGATGTGATTTAAATACAGTAGCAATACTGTATACAAACATTGTATACGAACGTTTTGGAAGTCAGCCACACTTATTGCATACATTTCTGATATGACATTCAACTTTAGTTCGGGGCATATGTGGAATATTAATTAATGAACATGTAATACTCATACGCAGCAGTTGTAAAAATCTGTATATCTAGCGATGGGATTTTGAAAAAGAAAATCAGGGGGGTTACTCTGTATTGCGATGCGAAAGCAAATGCGATGCGAAAACAATGTAAATAAGATTGCTTTCGCATCGCATTTGCTATCACATCGCAATACTGAGTAATCCCCCAGAACAATAGGCATTGTAAAATATAAGTCAATGGTGTAACACCGCGATATAATTTGATGAAATAACACGCTATCATCAATTTAGCAGTGAAGTAATTTCCGTATTCAAATTTTCATTTTCAACAGAGCTACTTAACAATAAGTGAACGCGTGATACACATTAATTCTGACAATGGTTGGATGGTTCCTTTCGAAAAGACCGTTTTTTTTATTCTGCCGGGTGTGTTGTCTTTATTGAGTGTTGAGTGTTAAGTTTTTAATTGTTCCTTGAAATATTTACAGTTCTTTGTGAATATAACTTTACGAAGTTTAGCCTATAGAAATTGATTATAACATGAAAACGACTTTTCCAATTTTCAATAATAAAAACAAATCTTCATCCTACGTGAGTCTCATGAACTTTTGCTGTGGCTGTTAAGTGTGATCAACATGTTAACTGTCAAATCGGCCTTGCTAAGCTTTTCGGTTTGAATATCTGCTAGTTAAATTTTAATTTATATACACATACGAGTACATAAACGATGGCTTACAAAATCAGAAAGTTAACATTAACAATGTTTTATTCAAGATCACACGAAATGTACAATACTACATATTATATATTATAGGAAAGAAATTAAGTATAGTTTTTAAATGTCCTGTAAATGAGTTTAATGTTAAAAAGAAAATCTTGTAAGAATTTCGCTGATGAAATAATTAAAGAGGTTTTTTTTTTCTCACACTGCATTTTTCAGCAATCATTTCATATAAAGCGACTTAAAACTACTGTAGCCTGTAACGGAATGTGTCAGCCAAGATCTTGGTTCTAATTTTGATTTTGGGACTTTTAGGAATTAAAAGAAATTGATCTTATTTTTGCATTTACGAGGATTTTTTCGATATGATAAAAATAAATAATTTTTTTTTTTTAGTGTATAGTTTAGATATATAAACTGTACATTTACTCTAGCTTGAATACATTTGTGGTTGTATTAGTTTTTCCAAATTTTTTTTTGTTTCTCCATTGCACTTTAAAAACAACTTTTTTTATTAACTTTTTGTGGTGTATGTATGTGTATGGACAATGCTGGCATAACAGTGTATACTGCAAGGATTTTGATTGTAAGTGCACTATTATAAACACAACACAACACACACGCAAACACATACACTCATTCACACTCCCTAATGTTTGTGTTCACTTGCATTAAATTTATTCATGTACTAGCATGTGCTTGCGAGAGCATATGTGCGTGTGTGTGTGTGTGTGTGTGTGTGTGCTTATGTATGTTTACGAGAGTATTTTTAAAGTATTTTTTTTGGCAAAAAACTCTTATACCACTTGCAATAACTAGAGTAAAAGCAGCTATATGATTTCCCTTTTTTTTCTATACTGCTGTATAATTTGTTGATGCACGTTGTATTCATTTACAATATTTGCAGCCAGCACAATTTTGAAAATATGAACATGTTTGTAGTAAAAAAAAAATAGAAAAACATGAAAGAACTAAGAAACAACACTAACTAGCAGCAGAACACAATAACAATTGTATTAATGTTATATTGCAATAACAATAACAACAGCAATTGCAACAACAATAGACATGGAACACTTAACACATACATTTACACGTTCTAACGACTAAATAAGTATTAATGGATTTTGACTAGTTTTGGAAATATTTTAAAATAGCTCAGAAATTGCTTACAATTTAGTTGCAAATACATACACATGGATACACATATGCGAGTAGGTACATCTCTTCACATGTAAGTTTTGTTTTGGTATTTTGATTATTTTTCATTGCAATTCTATTTTAGTTTTTAATGAAAATTTTTAAATATTTTGGCAGCGGAAATTAAGTTTTTAAGGATAAATTTAAAGTTTTTTATACTTTTCTTTTTCAATTGCAAAATAAAGACAAGAGGATAGTAGTGAATTTCCGAACCATTAAAATGAAAAAAGAGAAACTTCCAAAAAATTATAAAAATTATTATTACTAAAAAAAAAAAATTAACGAGATATAATAGTGTTTTGGACAGAAGGACAAAAATAGTACCGAAACGGGGTCAATAACTCATAGTGCAGAACATGCGGTTCCGACGATTCTGCTAGCCGACAAATAATGCTTTAATCAATTCAGCTAACACCACCTTCGCACCTTCGCGCAAGACCTTGAGTCTAAGTGATGTGATTATTTCTCCTTTAATTTTATTTAAATATGCAGTAGTCAGAGCTTACTCGTACAAAGATATTCTTGTAAACAATTTTTATTCGATAATATTACAAACTATTAAAGCTTTAAACTATGAACTTGGTGAACCACACCAAGAGAATAGGAAATTAGAAAAGTAATAAAAACCTCTTTGTATGATTGATATTTTCAAAAGTCACTTTTTCTGCAATCAATTAAATTTTCAGTTAAATTGTGTGAATATCAGTTAGAAGCAGATGTAACAGAAAAATAAATTAACTGAAAGAATTCTAATGAAATTTAAACGTGTTGAATTCTCTTAGAACTTGCAATTCTATATCTAATAAGGACTAAAATAGTGAAATAATGTTGATTTGCGTACTTTGTAAATGCATATTCTTCAGCAGTCGTAAATTTTTACAACTTCTTTTAGTCTCACACTTAAGAGTGTAAGTTAAAGTTTTTTTCTTCTTCTTAATATTTTGTTTAAAATTGCATTTGTGTTTTGCAGCCAGTTTTTCGTGCAGCCAGTTAAAGCATTTGTCAACCAGCCAGCCATTAGTTACGATCATCATGAAAACGCACGGCACTTAAAAACAACGACTAAAGTCCTTAAAACTAATGTTTGTTAGTGTGTGTTTGTCTTTATAACAAAATAAAACGAAAATATTGAAAATAAAACTTTGAAAAAAAAAAAAAAATTTTAACTCCAAATAAAGGATATCATGTGAAATATATAAGGAAACAAATGAAATCTAAGCGACAACTGACTTTGCTGAATTTTTATGGCCCATTTAAGAAGAGATATTTTGGTTTTTAATGCATTTAATAATTTAAAAAAATATTATTTTTTAAAAGGTGCATTTCAGGATAACATAAATAATAGCAAGAGTTTAAGGAAACTCATCTCCTGTAATACTGGGAAAATGTTCAATTATCAATCAAAATTATACGAAAATATAGGAAAATTCTCAAATACAATTGAGAAATCGGACTTATGTAGTCAACAAGTATGGACCCTTGGCTTTAATTTCCAATTGGTCCAAATGAGTTTTTTTTTTTTGATAATTTTATTATTTATTGAATCTTTAATTATTTATATTAAATTATCAATAAGTTTTTCAAATCTTAAATCTAAAAAAATATTAAATATAAGTTTAGCCAACGCTAAACAAAATTTTTAATTTCAACGGTTAATTTTTGTTGTTTTACATCTCTCGTGAACGGCTGAGAAAAAGAGTATCCCTTCTTTTCAGTCGGGTGTGGCCTCTATAATGAAGAATATTGCGCGCAAGTGGATTTGGGTGCAACTCAAGTTTTTTTTATATATTTTTTCGCGTGTTTTGAAAATACTGTCTTCACCAACGGAACGTCTAGATCTTTATGAATTCGATAGTTTCTGACATACCAGGGGGCTGCTGTACGTAGGATTTTATTTTGTCGCTTTTGAATTCTTTCGACATTCGATGCTGAGGCAGTGCCCCATAACTGGATTCCATAGGACCATAATGGTTTCAGCATCGCGTTGTATAAGAGAAGTTTACAGTCAAGGCTTAGTATAGAGTTTCTGCCAATAAGCCAATTCATTTGGGATGCTTTTAGTTTCATTTGTGTTAACTTTGCGTCTATATGCGATTTCCATGTTAAACGGCGGTCAAGGTGAACGCCTAGATATTTGACTACAGTATGTTGTGGTATAGTCTCGGTGTTAATTTTTATAGGCGGGCATGTTTCCCTGCGCAACGTAAAAGTGACGTGTGCACATTTATGCTCGTTAACTTTAATACGCCATTGTTTGAGCCATTTTTCCAGTTTGGATATATATTCTTGTAAGTTGCGGGAAGCTTCTACAGGATTTTCGTGAACGCTTAGAAAGGCTGTATCATCCGCAAATGTTGATGTATGAATGTTACTGCTTAACGGTAAGTCAGAGGCATATATTAAACAAAGTAAGGGACCGAAGATGCTGCCTTGAGGGACTCCGGCTTCAATCGACTGCGGAGGGCTTAAAAAATTGCCTTCCCTAACTACAAATTTACGTTCCATTAAATAGCTTTTTAAAAGCTTTACGATGTTTGCTGGTAGATTTTGTGTTAATTTGTTGATAAGACCTTCGTGCCATACTTTATCGAAAGCTTGTGAGACATCAATAAAGAGCGCAGAGCAGTATTTCTTTTTTTTAAAAGTGTCTCTAACAACATTCACAAGTCTGTGAGTTTGTTCAATTGTGCTATGTTGTCTGCGAAAACCGAATTGATGATCTGGAATACATCCATTACTAGTCACTATAGGCATCAGCTTGCTCATATACAGCTTTTCAAATAGTTTTGAAATGTTAGACAGTAAACTAATAGGCCGATAGGATTCAACTTTTGTATGATCCTTGCCGGGCTTTGGTATCATAGTAATTAGCGAAACCTTCCATTCTTTAGGATAGTGTTCTAGGCGTAGAAAACTGTTAAAAATGAATAGTATTATTCTTTTTGCAGTGTAAGGCAATTTTTGAAGCATTTTGTTGCTTATTTTGCCCCTGGGGCTTTTCTGGTGTTAAGACTAGTAATAGCCTTTTCAATCTCCACAATGTTGAATTTAAGCGATATTTCTGGTAAAGAGACGACTGGTGGCAGTTCAACAATATCAGCGGAAATATTCGGAGTGAATACTTTTTCTAAGTGTTTAACAAAAAGTGCACCTTTTTCAGCATTAGTTTTTGCCCAGTCACCATTAGGGGCTCGTGATGGGGGTTTGCATATCACCGGCCTTTTTAGTCCTCTGGCTGCACGCCACAGTGAATAATCTGTTTGTGGTGTTGCATCTAACTCTTGAAGGAATTTTTGAAGGGAAGCTGTTTTTTGAGTTTGCAAAACTTTCCTAAGCTGCTTGGTACACTCCTTAAGCCTTAATTTTAGCTGGGGTGATCTGTAGCGCTGCCATTCTCGTCGAGGTCTCCGTTTTTCAGTCAATAGCCTTTCTATATCTACAGAAAAAATATTGTTAAATCTCACTGGTTGGTTTATTTCATTTGAAGTAGCATTAAAAGCAGCTTGTTTAACATGCGCTTCAAACAACCTGAGAGAATCGTCTATGTCTGAAGGTGTTCTCAGCGGCATTTTTTCCGAGCAATGAGCACTCAGATATTTTCTGTATTTCAGCCAGTTAATACGTGCAGATGTCATCGGTAAATCACATGTTGTGTGTGAGTAAATAGTGACAATTGTAGGCGAGTGGTCTGAAGATAAGTCCAAAGATGCTTCAACTTCAACCATCTCGCTGGGCACACCTTTCACAATTCCAAAGTCGATAACATCAGGAATTTTTTGTCGATCTGTTGGCCAATATGTTGGCTGTCCACTTGAAACTACATTCAAACCCATTTTAGATATTGTGTCGAACAAAATTTGTCCCTTAGGAGTGATTAAACGTGAACCCCAGAATGTGTGTTTGGCATTGTAGTCGCCAGCTGCTAGAAAACGGAGGCCCAGTGATTTATAAAAAGCCGTATATTGACTCTCGGTAATTGAGAATCCGGGGGGCGAATAGACAGATGTTATTACAAGTTTTTGATTGTAAGTTTCGATGCAGATGTTCGTTGCTTGAAGATAATCTTCACAAAAATCATTCAACAGGTGGTGTTTTATTAGCGTTTTTATTAGGATTCCCGTACCACCACCGAGGATCCTTGGTGTCGTAAAAATTATATCCACTAATTCTGAAACAGCTTCGAGATGTCAAATGAGTTTCTGAGATAAGCATAACATCGATTTGCTTATCCTGAAGAAAATATTCTATTTCGTTTTTATGTTGGCAGATGCCGTTTGCGTTCCAAAAACAGATTTTAAGTTCATGGTTTGCTTAGTACAGCCTGCAACAGGGTAGACTGCATTTTCAACATTTCCTGCATCATACAGGACATGTTGAGAGTAAATGTATTTACTGTTTGTATTAGGATCTCTATCGAGGCTTCAATACGACTAAAATTATGCCCTGATTCTTCATTAGCTGGTACAGTTTTTTGCGCCGGAGTCTGGTTACTCTTTAAAATATTAGCGTATGAAAATTGACTATTAAGTTTTTGTTGAGTAAGAGTCGTGTTAGACTTGAAAATGTTTGAAAATTGATTTTGGCTAGTGGACGGTTGAGGTAACTGTGGATAGTTAATAGGGGTTTTAGGCTGAGCGGGAGTATCATTGGTTTTTTTGGTTGATGAATTCTTAAAAAACGAGTAAAGGGGGCAGCCTCTATAGTTGGCAGTGTGATTTCCGCCGCAATTGCCACATTTTTTCGCTTTGGGATCACCTTTTATTTTATCACAGTTTGCAGTACTGTGTAACTCACCACATACAATGCAGACTGTAGGCAACTTGCAATAAGTCTTCGTGTGCCCAAATTCTTGGAAGTTCAGGCATTGAACAGGTTTGATACATTTTTCACCTTGTAGCCACTATTTTCAAGGCCAGACTTGACCTCTTCTGGATCCACGCTAGAGTCTATACCTTTTATTACGACTGTTAGACCTTTAGCACACTTTAATTGGTACGTGTAGAAGTTTTAATTTTTAGATTCTAAATCTGAAACAATTTTTCGATAATTATTTTCATGAGCTACCTGAATTTTTGTTTCATTGATGTCTCCGCGCTTAATTGGAGTTACATAAAACTCATTTTCTCCAATTAATGAGATAAGGCTTTTAACCAGCAAACTGGAATTCTGCTCTCTTAAATATATGGGTGGGGGCTTACTCGAACTTGTTGTAGTTGTGTCTTCATCGCCTTGTTCAGATAAAATCGCGAAACAATTTTCGGAATTTATTATATTGTTTTTTCCATCTCTGGGAACTTTCGCTGTTGAAGCAATTTGAGCCGATTTTGGACTTCTTCTCCTTTTTAACACGGTTATGTATCTATCCATACCTGTTTGAATTTTATTATTATCACTCATTGTACTCACCGCATTTACAATTTTGTGCACGTTGGTCACCTTCTTACTAATTGTTTGTTTGTTTGATTTTACAGCTAAGCTGACAAGTTTGCTAAAAGGTGCAATTGTTGTTGTTTCTCGATCAATATTTAGGTTTGGAGAGCAAGAGCGCGCACGAGTAGTTGTGTGTTCTGTAGAATTCAGGTTTTCATTTTCGTCGTCATGAACCAAAGTTAAATAAACACTCTTACTGCTTGTAGGTTTAATATTGTTGTTGTTGGTAGAAGATGAACTCATTTAGAGTTCTCTTTTTTTGTGTTCACTATATGAGTTTGTATTTGCCAATATATATGTATATTACACACAAGCAAAAAGTTAATTAAAAACCAGTATAATAACTGTTTAATCAATGTTTTGTATTTGAGAATTTTTCTATTAAATTTTAAAAATTAAAATTGTGTAAATTTTGATCAGCTCTACGGGAATTTGGATTTTTGTGGGCACATTTATGTTTGTCACTCATTTAGACTAATTGGAAATTAAAGCCAAGAATCCATACTTATTGACTACGTAAGTCCAATTTCTCAATTGTATTTGAGAATTTTTCTATAAAATTTGTTTGTCACTCATTTAGACCAATTGGAAATTAAAGCCAAGAATCCATACTTATTGACTACGTAAGTTCGATTTCTCAATTGTATTTGAGGATTTAAGAAAAAAATTATGTAAATCTCTATAATATATTCGGCAACAACAAATTTTTTTAATTTAGTATTTTTAGTTTGCCTGCTATCAAAAATGAAAAATAACCATAAGTTTTTTTTTTAATCCCAATTAAAATCAAATCGATTTTTGTTATCGTTTTCATTTCTCATTTTGGATATTTTTTCTTAAGCGTATTCATTCCCCTTAAGCGTAATTATGTGTTATTTCGAAAGAGTTATTAAATAACTACACCCCGACTGTTTTATTCATTTAATTTTCTATGCATACATTTTTTTTCATCTTAATTTTCAAATTTCTTGTATTTTATTTTTTTAATTCTGAGAAATACTTTTGCCTGTAAAGAAAACCAATATTCGATGGTACTACAATACTCTCGTATACTACTTCTTCTTTATCTGTCGTTTTTTCTAGCATTTCCCAATAATGTTTCTGATTGGAAGGAGGAATCGATTACATTACCTGGTATGTTCAGAGACTTTAAATAAGTAAAATTCATTGGCCATATCGAATTTTTTTATATACTTCACAGAAAGACAGAGAGACCCCTTTTCTAATACTTTCTTTGGGCCGATTAGAGCCGAAAAATTACAAGTGGCTGGCATCGTTTTTCCTATCAACTGTTACGTTACATCTTTTACAGAATATTGCAGCATTAATTTATTATTCCAAGGGAACAAAAAATGCTGATTTTATGTTACCGATTTGGCTGATATTAAATCATCTGTCGTTTTACATGAAAAAGAGCCATCCCATACGAATATTGTATATATAAACTACAAATGATAAGACACACTTAATTATTAGCAAATTTCTACATTGTGGTGTAGGGTATTAAAAGGTATTTCTGGTTTGCAACTCTTTTTTTCAATATCTTTTTTCCAGAACTTTGTTCTGGTTACAAGTGCAAAAGAAAAATAAAGAAAACAAAAATAAAAAGAAGACAACCTGGCTAACAATCTATAGAAAACGTTGTTCTTGTTGTGTTTTTTAACTTGTTGTTACTCGTTAAATGTTGTTGTCATTTTTATTATTCGTGCTGTTTAACTACACAGATACTGTTGCAAATATTTAACAACAACAAAATTGTTTGCTAGAATATTATAGAAATGGCATCAATGTTAAAATGTCTTTAATGATTTTCGTAATAGTGTTGTTGGTGGTCTCCTTTTTTATTATATTTTTTCTTTTGTTGTTGCTGCTGTTTTCTTCATTGGTGTTTTGTATTGCGGCTGGGCTGCTGTTGTAGGTTTGTTGGTTTTGCTCTTTTATTTTCCTATTTTCCTATAAGTTTGCTGTTGGCGACAGTTTTCTTTAATGAGCTTCAATTTAAATGTTATTTAGACGTTAATAATCATTTATTTTTAAAACTTTTCTCTTTATATTTTTTTTGCATCATTTTCTTTTTATTATAATTTCTTGCAATCATTTTTGATATTGTCTGCTAGCTGGCTTTCATTGTCTTTTTGTATTTTAAACTGTGTAAAGTTAAATTAACTATATTTTAACAAATTATTAAGATAATTAAATTTTATGTTGCTTGTAATTTTTCTCAAATTCATTACAAATAATCTGGAGGTGTTTGTTTAATATTTGATAATTAAATTATGATAAATGTTGTAATTATGCTAATGGTAGTGTAAAATAGAAATACCCAACACTTGAGGCTTATAATTGACCTTATTATCAAAGGAAAAAATCTCCGATTGTTAGCAGGGCATTACATTGAAACGCATGATTAATTTAATGTGTTGTATGTTAATCATACGTCTTAACAAATAATTAAATTATTATGCATGCAAATTATACGATTGAAAGCTCAAATGAAATGAAGGAAAAAATTTAGCATACATATATGAAATCATCCGCTGAAGGCATAAAATTAAAGGGTCACATCACTTTAAGTCAGCGGTTGAGTGAAGCCATCGACGAATGTTTTATAACTTAGTGCGGACTTTTCTGTCAGATGAACACTGATCTATCGATCGGATTGGAGCTTTCTCTCCGCAAACCTATTTTAAAACATAAATGGAAAAATCTTTCCTGTAACAATAGAATAAAATAAATATGGGGAGCGTGACGCTAAAATCAATCAAATATTGTGAATAAGAAAGTGGGCTTTACCACGCCTATTCAAAGAAAATATTATTATTCGACCACTTTTACCAAATCATATCTTATGAAATCATATCTTATGAAAATGCAATATTAGAAATTAAAAAAAATGCCACGCCTCTATATAACGCTCTATCTCATATCTTCAGATTTGTATATTTCCCTGCAGATGAATTATCTAGATGACATTGTAGAACAAAGTCAACATTATGATTGAATTGCTTTTGAAAAGTGCATTTTATGGCATTTTTTATTCGAAAAAACGAGCTTTTATGTTTTAAATAAGAGCTCCAAAACAAACCCTCGCCGGTTGTAGCAGTAGTTTTACTCTGTAGTAATAAAAGTATTATTTTTCCTAAACTGTCGCCAGCTGATGCAGAGCCTATCAGCCTGTTAGCTGAAGTGGTTAATGCATCGCCTTTGTTTAGACAAAGTCATCAACACTGTTTAAGTGATGCAGGATAGCACCGATCACAAAACTGTTCCGGCAGTGTCGACAGTGTTTGTAAAACTTTCGGACAAAGTAAAAAAATTAAACTTAAACTTGCTGCATATAAATCTGTAGAATCATAAAAAGTCTATAGAGGTGATGTAACGCTTCTCTAAAATTAGCAAAACTTGTAATAGTAGAATCGTAAAAGTCCTGAGCTTTCTTGCCCCCATTTTCACCACCTGTCTTCACTGCACTATTCATTTCACAAGCAAAGTAAGACGTTGAGAAATTTACGTTAATTGCTTAAATGTTTATATAAAAAGAAATATGTATGAATATGTTAACAGATAATATTTAAAGAAACGCAAAATCTTATCCAAATATTTGCTTGATAACAGTGTTTGAAAATATACATTATATAATGTACTTTACTCTTCTGTACAGTAGAATATTGAATACACAAACGCAAATAGTGTTTGTGTAGCAAATACAAAAAAAATAACTGTTATTTTCTCTGTTATTTTGCTCTTTGAACACAACGAGAAAATATTGTCCTGAACACACACAGCATAAAGATGAAAACATTTAGTTATGTTCTGTTTTACGTGGTTAAAACCGTAGCTTACGCTGACGACGTGGCAATAGCTATCTCTGGCAAACACCTGAGCACAATATCTCAGTGTATGGAATCTGCTTTGACGCTCCTCAGCAAATGGAGTGTTAGCTGTGGGCTCGTCGTCAATCCGGCGAAAACCGAATCGGTGCTATTTACCAGGAGGTACGAAATCGAAGACTTTGCGCCCCCTAAATTAAACGGGACCACACTGAAGGTCTCGGACCACGCTAAGTACCTGGGCGTAATCCTAGACAGTAAACTATCTTGGAACCTAAACACCCAGTATAGAGCGAATAAGGCCCTCGTGGCTATTTACACCTGTAAAAGAGCAATTGGTCGCAATTGGGGCATCGAACCCAGAGGGACCAACTGGATCTTTTAGACGGTAATTAAGCCCATAATGTTTTATGGGGTTATAGTCTGGTGGGAAGTATTCACTGATGGCTCGAAAAGAAGCGTAAACACTGGGGGAGGTTTCTATTAGTGATGTTACGAATACTCGTATTCGTATTCGACTATTCGACTATTCGCCTGTTTTAAGATATTCGTATTCGTATTCGCCAAATTCAAGCGAATATTTTTCGAATAATTTTCCCATACATTTTCCAAAAAAAAATTATACAAAAGTTTAAAAAAAGTACATAAAATTTAAAAAAATATATTAATTTTTATTAAAAAAACCCATTGTATTTCACTCAGAGTAAGAAAAACGAAATCTGAAAGTATGTAAGTAAAATAATTAAAAAATGTTCTGTAGAGGTTTTCAAATTCGGCATCTTAATGCAATAATAATGTTAAATCACTAATTTTTTTTTCATTTATAGTTACTAACGCAAAGGCAGGGATTTTTTCCAATTAAATTTGAAATATAAACCTCAAAAGAAATATTCGTATTCGTATTCGGCGAATACTGTTTTAAATATTCGTATTCGTATTCGCGAATACTAAAAATTGATATTCGTAACATCACTAGTTTCTATGTGGAAAACTTTGATGTTAAGGTTCCATTCAGGCTTCGGAATGGCTGTAGCGTCCTGCAAGCTAACGTGCTCGGCCATTACAAGGGCGGTAGATTGGCTTAGGTATTATAGGATATCAGAAGACATTCTTATTTTTGCCGACAGCAAAGCGGCCATTGCTGCTATCAATGGTGTATACACTACATTGACGGTGGTAAACGAATGCCGGAAATCTTTAAACGAGATAACGAGACATTCAAGAGTAACACTAGTCTGGATTCCAGGGCACTCAAAGTGTACTGGAAACGATATTGCGGACGAAATTGCCAAAATGGGCGCGTCATTAAACAACTCGATGATATGTGACTTCGTTGGCATTCCTCTATGTTACTGCAAGCGATTTATCCAGCAGGAATCATACAACCTTGCTCAAAAAAGGTGGGAACAAAAACACATTTGTCAAGTCGCCAGGTCCACTTGGCCCCACTGCACCCTGCACAGAACTCGCGATCTGCTCAGGCATGGTAAATGTCGAATAAGACAATTGGTAACAGTGCTAACAGGGCACTGGTGCTTCGGGACTCATGCCAGAATGATAGGCCTAAGTTACAATGACTACTGCAGAAGTTGTAATGATGCTATTAACGGACCCAAGTGCGTCACGTCTCAGATGTGACGGCACTCCTAACCTAACCTAGCCTACGTGGACAAACAACAAACTCCGTTGTGTTCGGTTCAGCACATTATTCTTCGGCATACAAATGCCGCAAGACTTACAAAAAAAGTCAAATACTTGTATGTATATTATGAAAAAAAAAAAACACTACAGAACGCTAAAATATAATGTACTAGTACACAACCACTACAATTGTAGTGTTTTAGGACGAAGATGAGAACGCTACCAAATGTTTATTACTTTCGTTGAAAAATCACAACACATTGTATTCGGGTTGTGTAAAAATACACAAACACTAAAAAATAGGTATCGTTTCTGGGTTTGTGTAAAGTACACAAAATAGTGTTCAGTTTATTTTCGAACACTGCTTGATAATAAATTTCAAGTTAATCATACGCCCAAGTGAACAACACAATATTTTAATAGATAATACAAACAAGATCTTCAATCAATCGAAAATTTTCACATTTTATCGCATTTAGCTAAATTTTATTTAATTAATATTGTTTGTTTTCTATTCAATATAAAATCTATTTATTTAATCATATTATTGTTTGATTTATTCTAGAGGTAGATAATCCATACATACAGACATGTATAAGTACTACGTATCCATATTAAACAACTACCTTTTTTAGCTAGCACATCATATTTGTTTTGGATAACAATCAAGTTAGCAAACAGAATTTGTTTAAGCAATTTTTAATTCACTTGCCTTTAAACTGCTTATTTAAAGCCAACCACAAAAAATTTCACCAAATTTAATGCGCTGGTTATAGAAACACAATGAATGCATTTATTCTCTTTATATGGCTTTTTATTATGCCAATTGCCTTTTGCCACCATTTTTTATAAATGATTAATAGTTTCACTCAATTTCCTACAATAGCTTTGATTGTTTGTTTGTTTTTCGACAAATATAACTAAAAAAAATACCCATACATGCCTACATATTTATACAACAACAAAAACATCAAGTGATTGTATAAATGTGTCTGTATATTAAAAATAGTTCAATTGTTATTGATGTACATGTATGTGTTGGTTCGTTTTTCGTTGTTATATTTTACTGTCATTTAAATGTTATTTAATATTCATTTATGTAAAGTGAAGCAAACAATTCAGAACAATTACTTTAATAGGACCCAGTGAAATGTTTCAATTGCAAACCAATAATCGTCTTTAGTTGGGTTGGACCCTTAAACAATTTTGTAGGCTAAAAAGCCGATTAGATGACCCAGCAAAAAACATATTCAGTATCCGGAAGTAGTGTTGTAGAGAGTTTCACATGAAAGGCTCTCATAAAAAATTATTTTATTGAAAACCCATCCAATAAAACAGTTTATCAAGACTGAAATTTGTTTTAATTAATTTCTTAATTGAATCAATTATTGTAGGATAACTTTGAGAGTGAATAAATTCTAAGTAAAACGATTGAAACAATCTTTTATTTTCTGTACACATTTTTCAAGTCGGAAAAATTTTAAATTTTTAAAACTACGAGTACCTGAAAAAGTCATGATATATAAAAAAAAATGGTCTTCATTACATTCACTTTTTTAAAAAATGTTATTCAAGCAGATCTATTAGCAATGTGCTTAGAACTAATTATTTTGTATTTTAAACATGTACCCTACATTCAGCAGTATCCAAAGTCCGTCAATTTTAATTATTATTTTTTGAATTTTTAAATTTCTCAACAAATGAAGTGCGCCCACCAAAAAGATATTCTGAAACAAGTCAATATTAAGGAAAAATAAAGTTTTGTACCATAAAAAAGGAATAGTAAAATATTTTTATTTTCTCCAATCGATATTTTTGACTTCTATATCAGCTTCAAAAATTATATCCTTAACCGATCTCGAGATATTCCTTTTTAAATAAATTAAATTTTGCCGCTTTTCCATTACGAAAATTTGTTCTGGTTTGATGATAATGATGACGATTTGCTGCCAACCCAATACACATAGACACGCACACAACAACAAATGAATATATTTTTTATATAAAAATTAATTTCACTAAATAAGAATTTAATTGAAAAATATTGGATAATTTTCTTCTGTTCATGGCCGCTCTTTGTGAACGAATTTATAACAAACAAAAAAAGAAATACATTTGCTGGTTTATATTTGACTGCCAATTGTTTGGCAGCTTTTCTTGTGTGAAAACAGTTTATACTCAATAAATAAAACAAAAAACGGACGCATTGCCATAAAAAATATTATTTGTGCACCTAGAAATAATAAAAATCAAAATAAATACAAATATAAATAAAATTGCATTATAAATATATTTCAGTTTCGCTTGCAACATCAATCATTTCAACTTAATAAGTGAGACATTGGAAAAACATATATTCAGCTGGATTTTGTATTTGTAAATACTAGAAGATTTTGTTTATCCTGCAGACTGTATTGGCCGGATATGTATATATGTATGTACTAACGTACTACATATTGCTTTTTATATTTATATTTGTTTAAGTGTTCATATTTGTATATTAATGGTATCGCATCCATTCATTTTTACTTGTACACAACAACAATATGGAGAAGAAAAAAAAACACACACACCCAACAACATGTGCGCAAATATTCAGAAGCTCTTATATTTGATAAATTTGTGTCTATATACATAAATTGCAAATGTGTGTTTAATATTTATTTCTTATATATTTTTAAGCTCATTTGTTTGTATTTATTTATTTAATGGGTTGATGTTGCTGGTTATTTCCTTTCAATAAATGCTGCTTCGTGCGCTCAAATAGCAAATAAATATTATGAATATTTATTTATTCGAACAGCAAATTTAGCGAAACTTTATTGAAATGTCATTTATCAACATTTAAAATTATGTTTAATAATAAATCATTATAATGATTTTATGTCAGAGATTCAAAAGTGAAAAATATAATGCACTCTCAAAGCAGATAATAGCAGATTTGTGTCGTACTGTGCGGCTGATGCGTACAATAATTTTAATAAATATAAATCTTTAAAAACTTCTGATTCGATTGCAAAATAATGTGAGCACAAGTTGCAGAGGAAAGGAGTTTCACAGAAACGAATAAAAATAAGATTCAGTGGGATAAACCATTGATTTGATTTAAAGAATATTACACTGGGAAACAAAACAAGGAGAAAGAAAAGTAGACATCTTTTATATAAAAACAAAAGTCTAAAGAATTTTTATTCTATTTAATGTAACGTGCTCATATGGAAAGAGGGAAACCAGAAAACAATTAAAAATTAATTACGGTTACGAAAACTTTAGATCAAATTCATTTTGTTGTTGAAGATCTACCGGCCACTAAATTAAGAAAATATATTTTTAATATCAATGAAACGGGCTTTATTGGAAAGAAAATTTTGTCAAATTGATGTTTAAATATGATTTCTGCAATGTGGCCGCCACCGCTGGCGCGTGTAAGGCGCAATCTGGAACACCAATTTTCAACAACTTTTCGCAGCATTTGCGGACGTATTTCGCCGATAACTCTTCGAATGTTGATTTCCAGGTGTTCAATTGTTTGCGGCTTATCGACGTAGACAAGTGACTTAAAATAGCTTCAAAGAAAATAATCTAATGGGGTTTATTTTTATATTATTATTATTACGAATAAACGTAATAATTATTTGAACTTATATTGATTTACATATGAAAAGTAATATTACCAGGCTCAAGTTCAGTTTTATTGAATTAATGAAAATTCAAAATTACTAAGAGTTTTTTTTGTTGAAAAATATTATTATTTATATCCAATCAGTTTTTAGCAGAACGTATCAGTACTGATTTCAAGGCCGCTACACCTCTCATCAGCGTTCATCATCATCATTGTCCATCTTTACAATTTTCGTAAAGTGGATACTAATTGAGAAGAATATCAACTATTTAACCAGTTTTCAACAGAAATAGAATATGAGAATTAATTTTTAATTTAATTTTTATTCTACAATGAAACAGTGCTGGTTAGTACGAAATTCCCTCATCACTGTTTGGAAATTACTAATTTTTCAACATAAAAAAACTCTTAGTAATTTTGAATTTTCATTAATTCAATAAAACTGAACTTGAGCCTGATAATATTACTTTTCATATGTACATCAATATAAGTTCGAATAATAATTACGTTTATTCGTAATAATAATAATAAAAAATAAAATTAATTTAAATATTTAGTAACTCAATTATAAAAAAAAAATTGCAATAATTCTCTGAGAAAACTAAATTCTCATTCACTCTGATAAAATACCAAATGAAGATCAGGGTATGAGATCTACACTCCTAGATCAAACAAATCCGCAGTCTTTCGCCGGGAATAAGCTCAACTATTTCTTAGCTGAGTAATTATCGGTTTTAATCTTCATCATTTCTAACTAAGAATAGCAGCAGAGACTTTATACGAGTATTAAAACTAAACAGAAGAATAAAATTATTCTCTGTATTTAAACAATTAAATTCATCAAGATAATATATTTAAATTCTTTTATAACCATTTAAGCACATCTTCCGCTTCCAACATGATACAAAACTAATCTTATACAATAAAATAGATTTCAATTCATTGCAAACGTTGTTTGCCAAATGGTCAGTCGTCATCACAATAAAAACCCAATAGACACTTAAACTTAACAAAAAAAAAGGAAAAAGAAAAAATACCTTAATAAACATTAAAGCAGCAACAACAGGAACAGAAGAGAAGAAAAAAATAACAAGAATAAACTAGACTATAACTTTATCTTAAGTGGTTTCATGTCGTAAAGAAAACGAAGGTAATACCCACAAGGAAGACACCTGAGTAAAATAGTTATTGTAAAAATTGCTGTCTTCTCTTTAGTTATTTGTTTCTTAACTTTACTTTAGCCCCTACAGAGAAAAAAGACGACCAGCTACTCGGAGTGGACAGAAATCTTTTACTGCTGGATAAAAGAAGAAAACGAAGCAGTTAATTGGATAATAACAATAAATTTTATTCCTTTTAAATAAAAGAAGAATCGAACAAAGCAAAAAAAAAAAAAAACGTTTAATATAGAAAATTAAAACTTAAACTTAAATAGAGAAAATTTAATTTAAAAGTGGAAATAAAAATCTTCATATTTCTTTAAGGATTCATACTTTAAATTGATTTGTATGTTTGTTATTGTTTTGCGATTATTTCAAATAATAAAATGTTTCAAAAGCATTTCAGAAGTATTTAATATGATTTTAATCTCTGCTTTATGTTACTAACAATATCGTATAATTTAGACTTTTAAGTACTCAAATGAAATATAAACACATGCAAATTACAACACCGTCATGCATAATATTTTCCATCTATGCTGCCGCAAGTGAGGGTGCGATCACAAAATTGGGTAAAAAGTTTTCTTTCTAGAATTTCTCGTGAAAGTTTTATAAAAAAAAATTGTATAAAAATATTTTCTCATAAGAAATATTCTATTTTCAAAAATACATTCAATGGAAAATTTTATTTGTAAAATTTCTTTTATGAAGATTGTCTATAAGAAAATAAGTAGAAATGGTTTTGTGCACTTAATGAAAAAACCTTGGTTGAGCCAACCATAATTTAAGAGCATTATCATAGTAATGTTTGAAGTACAAGTACGAGTATATGGTTAAAGTCATATCTTACTATTATGCAAGGAAATCTCTACTAAATATAATATTCTTGTTTTATGTAACCATAATATTATTTAAGCTAATCATAGTATATTTGTATACCAAATCAAAAGCAAATCAAGTAAAAAATTTGTCTTATAAAAATGCTCTCTTTGTAAAAAAACAAAGTTTGTCCACAGAATGTTAAACATGGTGGAGCCAACTATAATCTACTCAGCTTAATTCTAAATAGCCATATGTACGTCTCTTCTAAGATCATGTGAAATTTAGTTCTAAACGACTTATTATTTTATAAAAGGCTGTGCCAGTGTCTAAACAGAACAAATTTGCTGCCTTAAAATAATATGCTTCCTGCTAAACTTTTGTTGTCGTACAATGATAGTAAGTTAGTATTTCTTAATGAACTATAATTGTTGTGGAATTTTTTCTGGCAACATCAATCATTGTATTTTTAAATTGTTAAATCATGTGGCAAATTTTTAAAAAATCCTAATAATTTTAAGATCAATTATTATCATGAGTTTTTTTATCGCAAACTAATTAAAGTTTACTACTTTTCTAAAGATAGTAATTTTCATTCCGTAGCCATAAACTATATCGGAAAAGATGCTGCGGTTATCACAATCATGCTACAATTATATCTTTATTATTTCCCTGGGAAGAAAAACGCAATCGCATCTGTGAGATTGCATTTCTATTGTTTTTTATACAAAACTACAAACACGGTGATATTGGCTCAAGTTTAGAAAATTTTTACTTCGTTTTATATTTGCACATATAGAATTTTCTTATACTTCTGTGATCACCCTCGGCCTTATGCAAAAAAGCATTAAAACATCGTTTTAATGTCACCACTTGTCTTAAGTACTTATGTTTCGTAATACAAATGTTTAGTTTATTTTAATCTGTGCAAGTTCGTATGGGTGTTAGTGCCAGATTATGTTCGTGTGCGTGTAATTATATAACACAAGTGTGTATGTTTATTATGTACGTATGTATTATAATTATTATGATGTCGTCTACAATTTCAAATAATTCTTTTCTCTTTAGTTGTTTGTTTTTCTTTATTTTTTTCTTTCTTTCTTTCTTCTTTCATTTCGTTTTTCTTGATTTCATTACAAATATGTTCATTATGTGAGTGTGTATGTATGTACTTACTTGTACACTTGTACACTGGTAAGTGTTTTATTTCGTTTCAATTTCGTTGTGTTAATGTGGCCAACATGTTGCAATAATAAAGCTGTAGTCACTATAGTGGCAGTCATCATAATTATGTTTGCTTTAGTTGTCGTTTTTGTTTTTGTTGTTGTTGTAGTAGTTAAATGTACAAAATTAATGTTTGCCAACATCTTATGTGAATATACATTTTTTATTGTGTATGTGTGTAAGTGTATGTTTGTTAACAGTAATTTATCTATGGCAGTGTAGTTTGTATATTCGTGTTTGTTTTTTTATATTTCCATTTTGGCTAAATTACTTAAGTGTCAACAACAAGTATTTTACACATAAGTTAACTTGGCTAAAAACCCAACCAAGCAAAACTTTTGACTTGACTTTCAAATACATGTGATCTGATTATTCACAATTTAAGTAAAAAAGAATTTTGAAGCTCATCAAAAAAGAGTCATCACTAAATTTTCCCAACTAAATTTAATGAAAAATATGATTTTAGATTTCGAAATAAAACAATCACTTACTGCATGATTATGGAGTATCAAAACTATGGACAATATGAAGTCTGGTATGACGAATAAACGAATAAATCTGTTGGGTTATTACTACAAACACAAACTTATGTGTGTGAGTGTGGGTGTGCGTGTGCACTTCAACTCAACTACTGCAGCTTGTACTTGTTCTAACGACAGTAAAGTATACTTTCTGTTGTACTTAAGGAAATAACAAACACATCATTATGTTGAACATTTTCCAGCAATTTTTCTCTGTCGTTTTTTTTTCTTCTTTTTTATTTTTTTTTTTTTTTGTGCTTTCATTATTATATTTTCACTTGTCCCTTTAGCGAACAAAACTTACTTTGTTCTTACATCAAAATATCATGTAACACATCATTAAAAACTTGAAATTATTTAAGTGTAAGCGTTAACACAAAAAAAAGGCGGAAAAAACGAATAAATTTTAAGTTATTTTCTTTTAAAAAATTAATTCAGCAAAGAGCGACTTTAATTTGCACACGAAGGATTCCGTAGGAATTTTTCATTTTTTAACAACTTTTCTTTACATTAAGGATTTTGGGCGATTTGGCGGTTTTATCTTAGTGACATTTTACACTTTTACAAATTATAATTATAACTACATACATATACGAGTATATATTTAAAGCAATATAAAAATTAAATGGTATTCTATCAGGTATTGTTATTTTAAATATTTTACGAACCTTAATTTTCGCACTTAATGTATCATAGAAACTCCAACATGAATGATAATTGTAATTAGAGGATATGTACTTCATTATACCAAATGAAAATTGAGTCATCAGAAAAAATAGCAAAGTGGAGAAACATTTTATATCGAAAAAAGTCGCCAACACGAAAAACTAAAATTTAAAACTTCAAAAATTTCCAAAAATAAAGCAACTTCAAAACAATCAAAGAACACCAGAATTTCAAAAAAAAAAAAACAAAACAAGAAAAAAACGATAGAAGTTAAGCACATCTAAAAAACTATACTAATCGCTTATACGAAAATTTTTTGGAAATTAAACAAACTCAATTGTATGGAAAAAATCTTCCGAATCTTACATAAATCAAATATGAAAAATTCTTAAAAACTATTGAAAATATAAAAAAATAACGACAAAACAAACAAAAAAAAAGTCAGAACGAAATAAAATACAAAGTAAATGAAACTTCAACAAAATATTTCAATACGAAACACCTCCGGTAAACTTGAAAAATAATCGCCAAAAGAAAGAAAAAACGTGTAAAACTAAAACTCACCAAAACGAACAAAAGATTATAAAAAAATACAAAAAAAAGAACTAATAACCAAAAGAGGTTTCAAGAAAAGGAGCAAAATAGCTTAAAATAGCAAAATTTCTTAGTTTACAAAATAATCACAACTAAATTAAAATTTAATACAAAAATATAGTTTAAAGGTCCTTTTTCAAAAAAGAAACCAAAATATTTAGAAAATTTAATTTATTTGTTAGCTAATCTTTATGCTGCATTTCATTTTTGTTTTGCTAAATACCAACTTATCAGTAGATCTTTCCCACCATACTTGAGTCCTTATCGTCGAATTGTCCTTTACCTTTATAAAACTTGCACGACAGCCAACCCAACACATTTTCACTTTTCGTTAGGTCGGAAAAATATGACACCCAATTAAGAAGATGAACATTTTGTTTAAAATAAATTCATTTGCAACTTTGGGTCTATGAATATTGTTGCAAAATCCTTGGCATGTAGCAAAGCCATGTAGGTTTCTCCAATAATTTTTACACTTTGTTATTCTAAATCGATTGTGCGGTAATACGCTGCAGCCATAATCCCTTTGATTTTTCTCTTTTCTGTTGGAGCTAAATCGGTTCCAATCCTCCCTTTGTAATTCTTTTAATAATTTTCAATATCTTTAATGTAGTATTTTTGTTTCTATCTGTACAATCTTTCTAACATTTAATTGAGTTTTTTATATATTTTTACTCTCTTCTCTATGGATTTCTAAAACTAAGAAGACAAACAGGATATAATATCCCTTACTTGTTAAATTTAATACCTTATAAATGAATATTATCCTTTTGTGTTCGTATTTATTTAAATAGTTTTTTTTTCGTTTCTTTTTCTCATTGTACTCTTTCAGTATAAATGCTTTTGTTAAATCCTACCTTTAGCCATTTATTCTCTATAAAAATAAAATGCTGATAAGCCCTGTTTTGTTTTAGTTACCAATCTGCATTTTTCACTTCAATTAAATAAAAAAAAATGTTGTTGCATTGTGTTGCTGTATTAAAATAGTTTTCATTCACTTACAGAGCTTAAAGGTTGTAGTCCTTTTCATACCTCATTCACCTCAAGTCACATTACAGCAGTGTTTAACTTCAAGACTATGCAGTTTAATTTTATATAGCGTTTCTTAAATAATAATTTTAAATTCAAAAGAAATATTTTATTTTCAATTTCATGTCGGTGTTGCATAAACGGGATTAAATTTAAAGCTTACTTTAAGAACATTTGTGTATACAGTTATAATTAATATGATTTTTAAATGTTGTTTTGCGTTTGTTTTGTTACACATGTTTGGCATATTTTTAATATAAATTGAATACATTTGGCATAAATAAATTGCAGTCTTTTAGTCCCCATCAACTCTTGACAATATTTCTAGTCACATTATCCTAACGGAGAAGCAGCCATAGATAATTTTAGCAACATTTTGAAATTGCGATTAAGAATGTTAATTAATAATTTTGTAAATTTCTGCCTGACACTTGATCAGATAAGCAATGATCATTATCATTGAACACCTACACCTACAACTACTAGATGATTCTCGTCTTTATCATTGTAATGCAACACTATAGTTTAAACAACTTAAACTATTACGAAAGTCTTAGAAACACAAACTAACCAATTTACACAAGTGCAAGGAAAACTCTTAAAGTATTTTATTTCTTTAGAAATACTTGCAACAGCGATGTTGTTGTTGTTGTAGTTTGCTTAAGACTTTAACATTCATGGTTAACAACTCAACTGTATATATGTATAACAATTTTCTTGTTAGCAGACAACAACAACAACAACAAAAAAATAACCCCGATAAACTAAGAAGTATACCAACAACAACAACAACAAAAAAGACAAAAACGAAATAGAAATATATTTTGCAATAGTTTTCTTATTTAGTTTTATTTCTTATTTCCAAACAACTCTTCATAGTAAAGTAGTACAACTTACAACAAGAAGTACACTGGATGTTTGACTATTTAACTAGCTGGTCTTTTGTTGTATACGAACATAAATCATGCTTTCTATTCGATATATTTGTAGATATGTATTTTCCAAAACCACTTAATTGTATGAAAGACTTGTGTAAGAGTTTTTTTTTTTTAGTGCGATGCCTTAAGAGCCAAAATGTTAAAATAAATCGAAAAGAAATCATAATATTTATTGCTAAAAAGATTTTAAAAGCGATTTTTATCAAAAATTTGCAAAATAAAATAGTTTAAGATTTATTAACTTCTATATAAAGAATTTCTTTGATATTTTCAATATAATTTTAATAAGTTTCTTAACAATAAAATGATTTATTTGCATTAAATGCTAATGAAATGTTATTCATATCAAGTCTCTATTTTTGTTTGCTTGTTTTTAATTTTCATTTGTATAAATTTTATTAAAATTTTGTAATACAACAACAGGTGTCTTGCATGCATTTGATTTATAAAATTTTTCAATTAATATCAATCATACGCTTTGCTGTAAATAGCACTTTGTTTCTAATTAAAATCATTGTGACTTTCACAAAAACCACAAATTATCAAGTACATAATTACTTTACTATTTATATACTCTCACGCGAGTGTATAAACACACATAAAGGGTATTTTATTGGAGGTGTAGCAACACAGTAATTTTTTTCAGTTATGCAGGTCTTCTAGAGCACTCGATCATAAAATGCCAACAATGCTGTCTATGCTGTTAAAACGTTAGTCGCAATTGTATATGTCTTCTTGAAGCAGACCTCAGTAATAACTCCACCTTGAGGGCCAGAAGGAATTGAACACCTAGCAAGATAAGATCATTCAACATATCCATAATCATGGATTAGCAAACCTGAAACCTGTATAGCTAGGGAATCTTCTATGAGTATTTGGAAACTCTTTTGACGTTTTATGTGTCATTTGTGAGCCCCTTTGGTGTTTAGAGCAGTGTAGGGCAGAAAAAAAACGAACGACCGTCAATAATAATACACTCGAAAAATTTTTCTGTTGCCAAAAGTAAAACACATTTCTTGCCTTTTAGTATTTTTATTTGATTTGAATTTTTTTTCAATAATACTTTTTATGTTAATATAATAATAATAACGAAAACAATACAAACATAATAAATAAAAAATAAAATTTATTAAAAACAAAGCCCTCAAGCTTGATAATTTATTAAATTCGATAACTAAAATAATAAGTTCGAATAAAAACAAAATTAAAAAAAAAAAATCATTTTCCCATTCTTCATTGAACCTTTTGCTTTGAGTGTAAACAAAAAATTGTAAAGCTAGATCTTACTCAAACAGCGACTGGTTTGATTTACTTCGACGAAATGATAACAAAGCAACAACCGAACGTTAATTCTCATAAGCTACACGAAGATGCTTATAGTATACGTGTGTCGACGTCGCGCAAAGAGAATTTTCTTGCTAAGCACGCGTGCTTAGCATTTCAAAAATCGCCCTTCACTGGTTTAGAGTGTTAGCTCTGGACATCTAGAATCCGAATAAGGCTAATCCTGGAAATCGGAATTATATAAAGTATCCGGGGAGTGTATGGAAAATATATGGATATGTAAAGGGGGCACCAAGGTACTTTAAAAATGGTTGGGAGAAATGACAAGCATTTCCCGTGCGAATTTCACGTGCGAAACAAAACAAAGGTTTTTATCTATATATAAATTGACTTTTCCTTTTCTTGATTAATTAAAACAATTTTTAAATTAATATCATTCAGGTTATTTTACAGTTTATTCAGAAATATTATTTGTTAACTATTTATTATATAAATTTATATTCGCTTTCCTCTCTGATGGGGATTGCTTTATCCATCGATAGTCAAAAATAAACTGAACTTAAAAACTAAAGAGCTAATTACACAAGAAATAAAGATCGCATATAGAGAGCATATAATAATGAAAAAATTAAAAGGTACTTTGAATACTGCATTATAACTTATATAAAACCGAATGTGTGTCTGTTTATTTGTTTGTTTGTTCCTTATAGGAGGCCAAACTCTTGGACCGATCTTCCTAAAATTTTCACACTATTTAACTGGAACTCTCGGATGAATTGTAGGCTTCTTTTTTTTCAACCACACCCACATTTACGCCCACTTTTTTAAATTATGTTACTCCTACCACGTAGTTTTTAACAGATTTTATAACTTAAATTTTTTTGTTTTTGAAAATTGTGCGAGGGGTAGGGTGTCGCAAATGGCCGGCCATAATAATTGTTTATCAAATAATTTCGCCATTTTTTAGCCAATTTTCAAAATTCTTTTTGCATATGGAAAAGGTCCAAAATATTTTTTTGTTTTTAGAAATTGTTTGTTGGATCGAACGGGGGGGGGGGGGGGGTAGGGCGTTGCAAATGGCCCGCCAGAATAATTGATTATCAAATAACTTCGCCATATTTTGCGAATTTTTTGACCTACGTCGATGATATTTGGTACATATGGTATTGGCATAATTTGGAATACGTACCAGGAGAAAAGTGGGTGGAACCACGCCCCTTTTTAGGAAAACCAAACCCTTGGACCGATCTTCCTGAAATTTTCACAGCATGTTACTGTGACTCTGAAAGGAATAATAGGCTATATGAAGTTTTGATTGGACAAAGAGGCGTGGGACCGCCCAGATCACCCAAAAATTTAAATCGCCATATTTTGCGAATTTTTTGACCTACGTCGATGATATTTGGTACATATGGTATTGGCATAATTTGGACTACGTACCAGGAGAAAAGTGGGTGGGGACCACGCCCCTTTTAGGAAAATTAAAAATCGTAATATAGTCTTAACTACTGGACCGATCGTCATTAAATTTTCACAATAGGATATATAAATACTTTTAATTTTATTTTATAACGAGGGGGTAGCGAAGCACACCGGGATAGGCTAGTATTCAATAAATTCGAATAATAATTTTTTAAAGTTTACAAACATTTTAATTTTTGCTTAAAACTTATGCCGGAAACAGTGGAAAATACAAAAAAAAAAAGAAATTATAAATTCATTGTTTAAAAAATTTTACATTTATTTGAGCATGTACTCAAGTATTTATGTTTTAAATTTTATTTATTTGTTGCGGGTTAGCAATATCTAGATATATATTTCGTTGGTAGCTATACCAATTCATCAGTAGATGTATATGGTATAGCTACCAACGAAATATATATCTAGATATTGCTAACCCGCAACAAATAAATAAAATTTAAAACATAAATACTTGAGTACATGCTCAAATAAATGTAAAATTTTGTAACGGGGAGATTTGCTTTTCATTTTTGCCTTATAAAATACTTTTAATGGCAACCAGCGGTTGTCTAATTGTATAGGTGTAGAAAAGTAAACACATTCATAATGGAAAATTATTGTTGTGTGTGTTTGAAAAAGTTTTTTAAAGGCTATTTTTATGCTTTGTAATTCACAAAAATATATTTGTGAGTTTTTGTATAAATAGATGAGCTTTGGAATTTTTTAAACATAAAGGGTAAAACATCTACTGATGAATTGGTATAGCTACCAACGAAATATATATCTAGATATTGCTAACCCGCAACAAATAAATAAAATTCATTGTTTAAATTTAAGAAAACTTTATATAGACCTTCTACGAGTATGTCGTTGTTCTCTATTGAAAAATATAAAAATTATCAAAATTCAATATAGCATTTCTTATCGCCTTTATTTAAACCCTTTATTTATATAGAGACTTTTTGCATAATGATACGCAGACATACAAACAAAAATTCTGACATTGTTTTAGTCATTAGCATTCAGACCACTAAAACAGAACTCACCATTTTCTTTGTATGTATGTATGTATGTATGTACTTTTGTATGTGCAATCAACACGGCACATTTGCAAGAGTTGACCATAGATATTTTCTATTATATTGCAAATTTTCTACGAACAAAAATATTTCAATCTAATTTTTGCTCAATTGTTATTTTATATTTATGTAAATTCCACCTTTTAACCGTGACGTGGTTGCCGCTACATGTCAATGAAGGTATAGCATGTCTGTATACAAAATTTTTCGAATTAACAATGAAGTACCAACTTTTCCTTATTTTATTCCCTACATATACATATATAAAAAAAACTTAGTCGAAAAACCAAATTGTACCAATTTGCTCATTTTTTACAGTTTAAAAAGTAAGCTGGGTCACATGATATCCAACTACCAAATGTCATCTAAATTTATTAAGAGAATTTCTCAAAAGAAGGAGTACTAAAAGTAAAAAAGCACCAAAAACAAAAAAAGTACCATAGGAAAAAAAGTACCAAAAGCACCAGCTTTTCCTTATTTTACGCTTCAGAAACCACACTTAGTCAACGCAAAACAATTAAAAAAGATTAAAATAATAAAAAGTACCAGAACTGTAAATTTGTCCCTTTTTTGCAAATTGACAAGTACCCTGTATTTTAATCTGGGTCACATGTTATCCGTGTAACTAATTTCATATAAATCCATTAAAAAATGTTCTCAAAATAAATAGTACTAAAAGTTAAAGAGAACCATAAATAAAAAAATACCGTTTTTACCCTTTCAAAACTACTAGTATTTAAATTTTGTTCAAATCCTTGAGCGGGTTTTGCATTATAGTGGCAAACTTTCACATTTATAAAATTATTAGGATAACTAGCCGACATGTTTGAGCATGCCAAGTATTTCAAAAACATCAAAAACTAAAAAAAGCAGTCCCTGATGTTGCACAAAACTAAATGTTGAATGCCGAAATGATAAACTATAGAGCGATAGAGCGCATGTAGATGTATTGGGAGATGATTTAGAACCAAATCTAATTAACTAAATTTTTGGGGACTATTTATTATACTTTTACACATGCTTGCATATGTGTTTGTGTATGTACACGTATATATGTTAAGTTACTCGTAGTAACCCACAAATTAGCTGAGCATACTTTAGGGCGGAGAAACTAGCAAAAATAAAAGTAAAAGTCTCGTGTCGTCATTATTTATTGGGGCATTTATTTGCACCTTCATTCAGTGTGCAAAATGTTCTTTCATTTTTTCTTTCATCTTATTGCAAATGCATAAAGTTTGAAAATAAACTATTTTGCTTTTAAATTATAAATTGATTTTTTGCTAAAGTTTTTCTTTTATCTTTATTTTAACTCTTGTTTATGCAAAAAGCTTTTTGATGTAGTGTTTTAGTTTTCCAGTAAAAATTTTTCTTTAATGCAGTTTTTCTTTTTGTTTTTTTTTTTTATTTTTTATTTTACACTTGAGTTTACACTGGGGTCTCGCTATACATACATACGAGTACATACTTTACAAGGTAAGTGCACTTGAAAATTTTTTGGAAAATTCTTTTAAAAGTTAGCCGTTCATCGAGACCAATATATTGTAGCATTTGTCTTAGACTGTTGCAGATATTCTTTGTACGAGCGTATGTTTTATATAAAACGAATTTTATTTATTTAACTTCTCTATAATACAAAGGCAATCAAGCACTTTCGTTTTAGCTGTAAGGGAATCTGAAGGCAAAAAAATAGAACACACATATAATGTTTTCAGGCAGTTTGTTAAATAAATTACTTGAAAAGAAAAATTACACAAAATTGCATCTATTGAAAAATTGTTTAATTGGTGAAGATAATGAATTTAAAATAAAAACAAAAGTTATATTTTTTGATCAAATACGAGTGTATAGAGAAAACTTTATTTTTATTGAGTGAAAAACTTATTGCGAAATTGATTTTCAAGATTCGGTTTTTTCTTTTGTAAAATGGTTAAGATTAGCTGCGAATTCCATGGATGCTGTCGGGTCAACCGCATTCCATATTTTTTTATGGCAAACAGAATTGTTGCTTCTTCTGTAATAGTCTTAGATGCATTTTTATTTCATTTTTCAGATAAAGAAACTCTTTAGTATTAAAATATATTAACATTTCATTTACTTTTTATGCATGCTTTTCTTATAATAATCTGACACAGATGATTAATGCAAAATCAAAAACTCTTAATTAAAAAGTTTCATGAATTTTCCTTGACTATTTTGTATCTAACAGATTCATTAAACATCTTGAAATTTCTGTTATTTTTTTTTTTGCATAAAAAAAACTTGACAGAAAACATTCTAGTTTTTACCATTTTTCATTTATCATTTCTTTTTTAGATTAAAACTGAAAAGTCACTGACAATTAACGTTGTTGAGAGGAAGACAGTTTTTGTGATAAATAAATGCAGGAAAATGACATGATTAGTGGCAGGCAGCAAAAAAAAAAAAAAAACTACTTCACAAATGCCAATTAAGATACTTAAGGTTAAAGTGTACAGACAAAAAAAGATTAGATAAGTTTTTACATAAAAGGATTTTCTAGTTTACAAAAACTAAGTTTCACAAGTTTTATTTTTTTTTGAAGATTACTGTAGAAAAGAGTGCAAAAGAGGTTATAGAAGCAAATATTGGAGTTTTGAAAGTTTATATCAGGCATTCCATTCAGAGTTAATTATTGCAAATTGCAGAGGAAGTCTTATAATCCTTATGTTAAAGATATAAGATGAACACTCCTTTAGTTTTATGTGAAACACCAAGAGAATTGTCTTGGTTCAATATTTTAAACTTCTAACTTTTTTCTGTATGGGTCCATTTGTTTCTATCTTAAAAAAAAACAGTGACCCTTAACGGCGATGGGGAGAGATGAAGTTTCTAACAAAAATATTTGTGAATAAAATTCTACTATAGATAGAATCATAAACTTCGAATTCAATTTTATTCCAAAAAATCATGTAATACATAAAACGGTTAGCTTAATACTTATTCCCAATTGCTATTAAAATATCCCCATAAAACAGGATTTTCTTTAGAACACACTAAATCCATACGCCCTAGGCTAAATTAATTGAAAATATTTGAATTAGTTTGTTCTGGCATCTCTGCGCTTTTAAATTGTCTCATTCGTTCTACAAAATTCTTTAAAAACAAAATTTTTTAGTTTCACTTCAACTAATGAAAAGCTGAAAGCAAAAACCTGTTTACTTTTATTCAACCTTTAATATAATTCTGTTTTTTTTTTCTAAAACTTTTTTTATTTTTCTCTTTTAATCTTAAGTTAATGAATAATTAAGTATATTTAACTTATTTCTTAGTGGAAATTTCTTCTTCTCTTGTTTTTCTTGCAAACATTTTTATAAGCTTAATTAATTACATTAACGTCAAAATAAAAAGTTAAAAGAACTAAATGAAAAGAAATAGTAATAGAAAATTTCATTGCTTATTAAAGGAACTTCTAAGAAATGCTTTACCACATAATTTCTTCAAAAATAAAATAAACTTTTGTATTGAGCTTGAAAAGCAAAGAACATGAAAGGAATAAAGAAAATATATTTAGAAAGAATAATTTTTTTTTTCAAAAGGATGACACTTTAACAATCTCACTTATCTATTTTTATCTTCAAATGTTGTAAGGAATTTTTTATTTAAATATAAGAGAGAGGCATAGAGGAGAGATCTCGCAATTACCAATGATGTGTGTAAGTTCGACAGTTTAGAGGTACAGAGATCCATGTATATGAAGACAAATATGACGAATTAAAAAAACTGTACCGATACTTCTGTTCTGGTCTAAAAAGGTGTGGGTGAATGAGGCTCATTTTAAATGAACAAACTTAAATTCTAGCTTTTTTAGAGATAAAAGAAGAGTACAAAGAGCACGATTTTTTTTCAATAAGATTTGGATTATCTGAACACAGTTTGTGGTAAAGGGCTAAAAATGCAAAACCACTACAAGACCACACTATTACCGTTATAAAAAGTTTTTTCAATAAAAATTTTATAGCATACGTTAGGGAAATTCATTATTTTTTAGTTTATGAGAGAAAAACTGTTCGTCAAGAGCTCTTAAGAGATATTTTGCGGACCATCTAAATAAGATATTTAAGTCTGTCAGCATTGGACGCATATGTTTGTGGGTGTATGTATATTGTCAGCAAGAAATTTTGGTCACTATAAAATTTTGGACTTGTTTTGAAGTCCACATTCTTAGAAATAATATTGTGAAGGCAAATGAAATTGTGAATGCATTTTATTCTTTTTTTGCAGTTAAACAAAATGAATTCGAACAAAATGTGAACCCTCTTGCACTATTAAGTAGGTGGCGTATGAGCAATATTTATTCATTAAAATTAATCATACGTATTTGCAGAAAGAAATTTACCCAGCCAACATATATACTTATGCATACATACATACATATAAGCAAACCATTTTTTTTTTTTTAATTGAAGACATTATACATAGTATTTTTACCCTATTTTCTACAAGTTTTAAGTTAAAAATATTATTATTTCCTCTTTCGGAATGTGGACCTAAATTTTGCAATAATTTATGAATTTATTTTCTCTATCTATTCCAATATTCTTGGTTTTTTACACAATTTCATTAGTAATTTAAGTAAATCACATTGTGTTTTTAGGTTCTATAATATATATTTAACCTTGCCAAAGTTACTAACATTTAAAAACTAAATAAATTAAAATAAATATATAAAAACTATCATTCACAATCTTTTTTAAAGAAGTCACGTACAAAACTTTGCTTTAATTCTAGCAACCATTAGTTTCCCCTATTCCTCCAGCATTTTGGACAATTATCACAAAAACAAAACTAAATAGTTTATACCTTTTTTAGTTTGTTTTTTTGTTTCAGTCTCAGCACGTTATCTCTGGTAATTATATCTTAATATTTTTTTGTGTATATGAGTTAGTGTATATTTATTTGATTGCTAAAAGAGTGTGTGAGAGGGAGAGAGAGGAAGAGGAAACTAAATAAAAACCTTTTATAACAACTGTTATATTTGTACGCAATTGTTATTGTAGTATTTGTTTTTAGTGATTTCTTGTTTTCTTTCGTTACCAACAAAAAATAAAACAAATGTAACCGAGTAAAAAAGGGCAAAAAGAAGGCAGTAGTTAAAATACTTCTAATAGTAAATCTGACCATAGAAGACGATTTTTTGGATTTGTTTGTAACACACTACATTTCATTCAAATAACTTATCTTATTTAGTAGAAAGTACATACGAGTAGTTAATTTTTCATTTCATTCCTATAACAACTTTACAGTAATAGGATCGAAATCAGTGAAAATTCAGGCTCATTTAGTCCAGGCCACACAGCCTGTACATTATACGCACAGTTTTAAGCCCTCTCATAATTTTGCTTATATTAAATACTATCTTTTTCCCGCGGCTTCGCTTGCCTTGGAGCCATACTATAGTAAATTGGATTGGATGTTGACGTGACTGTCAATACAGTGCGACGGTATTATAGACTCATAATGATCGATTTAGTAGTTTTTGCGTGAAAGCGCTACAAACAAACTTACATTCACATTTATAATATTAGTATGATGAATTTTTATATTTATATATATTTGAATGTTTGTTTTAAGGGGCAAAAAGGTGGCTTTTTGTACTAATATCTTATAATTTTTTTTATAAAGTAACAGACTTTCTGAAGGCTGAAATGAAAAAAATTGGTGCTTTTTAATTTTTTTTACGCTGGCTTACAATGTACTTTAACGGAGGTAAAAAAAAGAAAAGCTGGTACTTTTTGTAGTATTTGTGCTGTTCATACATGTTTTTTTATGGGGCTCTTCTACTACAGCTATATACCCTTGATTTTGTAGGACTAGAACTTAGGGGATGACCCCTACCTATGCAATATATCGTGGCAGACTTAGGGAAAGGGATAGAGTAGAGAAGATATATATTCAAAATGTAGATGGCTTAATTATTTACAACTCTGCTATTTCCTGTTTCTTTAATTTTTATAGCAGTCTCTGGTGTTAAGTAGACACATTAAATTTCTTAAACTGTATGAGCAGGCATTTTCTTAATTGTTTGTACTTCGCCGACGTTTCTGCTAACCGACGAAGCAGGGCGATGTTGTGTACATTAACTTGCAACAGAATCAATCGCTACCGGAACAGTTTTTATCAATATCATCACTTCAATAGTCCGGCAACAATTAAAGGACTTAACCATAATGCCATAGAACCATAGAAAATTGTTATTTACTACGATACTCATTGTTTGTGGTCAATGTGAATGGTTTGTTAAGTTGGCTAACCAGCAATTTTTAATTGAATTTATTGAAATTTTTAAAAAAATGAAATACTAATTGGCAGAGTTAAAGTGGAAAATATAACGAGAACCAAAAAACAGAAAAAACTTTTATCAAAATATAAATTAGAATTTACTTAACTCTCAAAATATATTTCCTTAAATAACTTAGTTTTTATCATGAACCCTCTCTCAGGACAAAGTATTATATAGATTTTATTTATTCCAAGTATCCCTCGTTAATTAGTAGATGGCTGGCACCTAAGAAAGGAATACATCTATTTTCATTTTTTTTCTCACTAATACTCTTTAAATAAAAGTTTTAAGTTTTTTTTATTACGACACATTAAGGCTGTTATAATAATTTTTAAATTTTTATAGATTTTTTTTATCTTTATTTTTATAAAAGAACACCATTTTACGGTTGTTAGTCACTAAACACTATTCTGCTCTAGTGGCTGCAATTCTTGTTTGAGTATGTTTGTATTTTAAACAATTTCACACAAACATACATTCTTCAATATTAAGTTATTTAAGCCATTTTCAATACTTATGTATGCGATATTAAAGAATGCATGTGGTTGTGTCTTTGGCTGTATGTGTGTGCGTTTGTATATTTGAGTGTGTTCAATTGTGTGTAACAACTCAATTGAATGTTTTGTCGCTAATAATGTAGCAATATAAAAGAAAATCAAATGGTAAACTCCTTCTTTTGCTACCTGTATGGTTGACGCCTTAAACCATACTATATTTTGTACACAAAAAGTTGTTCTTGTAAATCCTGCAGGGATGTGTTTTTTTTTCACAACCATTTAATTCGTTGTTAGCTGCAAAAGTGGCAAAATGAAAGAGTTTAGCAAATAAAATTTAACCTAGCGTAAACTTTAAATAGCATGTTTCTCTCAATACGTTCAGTTAAACAATATTTGAAGCAAAAAAAAGACATGTCAGTTTTTTGTTTATTTTTTTTAAGAAGCTAAAGGATTATTGTCTGCAGAACATTAACTATTTTTTTTTTGGTCTTTCGAACTGTTCAAAGAGTTTATAAAAAACTGAAACCAAATGAATGTTAGACCCGAAAACTCTAAACGAGTAATCATTTTGTATAATTTAGTTAATTTAAAATCCACACAAAAACATAAATGTGAAAATCGGGCCAAGTTCGTATCCAAAAAGTTTCGGCAGTAAAAAGTACTGAGATCAAAATATGGACCAAGTTCTTAATAGGTAGAATTCCATCTCATTTCTAGGGAAACTGTAAGCTTGGAAAAATTTGTTTGCCTTTATAATATGGGAAAGAATTCTTGGAAAAATATTGCCAAGCTTATAGGTTGCCTAGAAATGAGATGGAATTCTACCTATCAAGAACTTGGTCCTTATTTTGATCTCAGTACTTTTTACGGCCGAAACTTTTTGGATACGAACTTGGCCTTATTTTCACATTTATGTTTTTGTGTGGATCTCACTTCTTTTTTCTAAGTTGATTTGGTATAAATATTTATATGTATTGCTTATCTGGGCCTACCTGTGTACCAAATTTCAGCTTTCTAGCTATACTGGAAATGCCCCTTACAAATAAGGGAACCCTAGTTCCCCCAGGTGAAAAGTGCCCGTTTAAAAATTATTTTTGTTAATTTCTCATCAGGACCTACCTGTGTACGAAATTTCAGCTTTCTAGCTCAACTAGAAGTGCCCCATACAAAAAAGGGGTATAATTTTCCCCCCAGGTGAAAAGTGCCCGTTAAAAAATCATTTTCGGTAATTTCTCATCACTACCTGCCTGTGTACCAAATTTTAGGTTTCTAGCTATACTGGAAGTGCCCCATACAAAGAAGGGGCATGATTGTCCCCGCAGATGAAAAGTGCCCGTTAAAAAATCATTTTCTGTAATTTCTCATCACTACCTGCCTGTGTACCAAATTTTAGCTTTCTAGCTATACTGAAAGTGCCCCATACAAAGAAGGGGCATGATTGTCCCCGCAGATGAAAAGTGCCCGTTAAAAAATCATTTTCGGTAATTTCTCATCACTACCTGCCTGTGTACCAAATTTCAGCTTTCTAGCTATACTGGAAGTGCCCCATACAAAGAAGGGGCATGATTGTCCCCGCAGATGAAAAGTGCCCGTTAAAAATCATTTTCGGTAATTTCTCATCTCTACCTGCCTGTGTACCAAATTTCAACTTTTTAGCTATAATAGAAGTGCCCCATACATAGAAGGGGCATGATTGTCCCCCTAGATGAAAAGTGCCCGTTAAGAAATCATTTTCGGTAATTTCTAATCACTACCTTCCTGTGTACCAAATTTTAGCTTTCTGGAAGTCCCCATACAAAGAAGGGGAACCATAGTCCCCCCGGGTGGAAAGTGCCCGTTTTCAGATTTTTCTGGTTATTTTCTCACCAAAACCTACCTGTGTACCAAGTTTCAGCTCTCTAGATTTACTGGAAGTGCCCAATAATATTGCTGAGTCTGTGAGTGAGTCAGTGAGTCAGTGAATATGTACTAAAATATGGACTTTTCACACCTTAATATCTCGGGAAGCTTTTATACTAGTAGAACTTTCAAATTTAACCTTTGAGGTCACCTCTGTTGGGAGATCTTATGTTTCAAGGGAGCAAAGTTATGAGAGGGGTAAAAACAGCTCGAATGGTTTCGTGTAAAATATACACACTGTGTGGCCGAACTTGATAGATATTTCAATATTAAGCTCCTTTTAGCGTATTTGATACGAGTAGATGCCACAAAAAAAAAAAAAAAAAACAAATCAATTTTTAATAAGACGTGAAAGTTTTGAAATATATGTATCAAATTAGTGGAGTTGTACAGTGAAGTACCGATAGCTTAAATTAAAGTATTAAATAGTCATGTTATCGGGTAAAGAACATCCAATATGAAATGTAATTTTATCTTTTACATTTTTATATTTCAAAATACTTTGAAAGTAAAACAAACAATCTTAATTCTGAACAAAGAACCAAAGAAAAACATCGTAAAAATTTTGTGAATTTTACAGTTTTCATTAAATATGTTTTTAAATTTGCAAATAAAAACTTTAAATACTTTTCAGCAAATCTTTCTCCCTTTAAATGTCTCAATAGAGAATTTATAAAATTTATTATTGTTGTATTTTCTTAGTGTAACTGCGACTTGAGTAAACACAACACAACACTTGTCTTAGTGCCTGTTCGCCGATAACGAAGAACTTCTTTTTTTTCGAATAATTACATTTGAAACAAAAACAAATTCAAAAATTTTGTTTTTATTTTATATGTAATTGTTCAAAAGAAAGAATACTTCGACATCGGCGAACAGGCAGTTAATAAACTCGTATAAAAAAACAACAAGTTTTTGGTGTTAATAACAGCTGTTTAGTGATATAAATAATATAAGACATTATCAAGTTGAATAGGCCATATGTTGTGGCATAATAAGTTTATTATTATGCTACAAGGCTTTCTAGCAACAATAACAATAACAAGAACAAAAGGACACAGAAAAACTTGCTCTTATGCCAGCCAGCCAGCCAGTCAGGACTCTCTCCCCTTTCTCTCAGTTGATTTAAACACTTAATTCTAACCCAATTCATTTATGTATTTGCTTGCTTCTGTCTTCTTTTTTCAAGAATTAGTTTCATGGAAAGCAGCTGTTTTCAGACAAGTTCTTATTTTTTTATTTTATTTCATTTTTTTCTCCAAGAGTTTTTTCTAGCTTTGATTTCTGCCCCCTGCTAACAATTGCCCTCATCATCATTGTCGTCGTCATCGTCATCTTAGTCGTCATTCTTGATGTCCTTGAGAAGAAAACAAAGTTTTTTTCTGTTTTTGCTTTAGTTTCACTAAGCTTTGCTTGGTTTCATTTAATTTTTTTCTTTTTTTTTTTTTGTAGTTTTATTTTTCTTCAGCACACTTAAGTTCAAACGTTTTTTTTTTTTTTTCTTTTTTTAATATTTTTTTTCTTTGTGTGCTGTAATTAACCAATTAAAATGACTGAGCAAATACTTTGGCCACGAAAGAAAGAAAAAACATAAATGAAACTTATTCTATGTTCCTCATTTCTTTCAGTATTTCTTTGTTCATATTTAGTTTTACTTTTTTGTTTGTTTGTTTTACTTCAAGAAGACTCACTTTTATTCTGTAAGATTTGCTTTAAGGAACTAATTTTTTTTCGTTATTTATTTTTCACTTCATTTTACCACTTTGTTAAGTTATTAGCAAAAAATTTAATTACATTTTTTTCTTTTATCTTCCATAATTCAATGCTTGTGAAATAATCCTTCTGTTATGGCAAATGTAAAGAATTTTTATGCAATTCTATGTGGGTAACACCCAGGGCTGCCTCTTTCTTTCCGATCACACCAAAATTGAGAGATTTTTTTTTGTTATGTAAAACTTTCGGTAGTTGGTTGGTAGGTAGGTTAAATTATTAAATGCTCTAACCATACTTGCTTTAAGCTACATTTACATTTATTAAATATCTGTCCAAAAAAATGTAACCACTAATTTTGCTTAGGGATGGTGTCATCTAATTTGGTTTTTACGTAACAAAATAAAATTAATTATTCTAAAAAAAAAAAACAATTTTTATACAGTTTTTAATAAATGCAAGCCCATAATTAAGAAATTTGGAATTAAAAGAAATAAATCACTAATTTCCTTCTTGGTTACGTTTTCTTTTTCGACAAATATTTGATACATGTGAATGTAGCATTAGTATCTCTTACTTTACCCAAAACAAAACACATTGTATGATATTTAAAAAAAAAAAATCATAAATATAAAAAGTACCAAAAGTACCGACTTTTCCTTATTTTACACCCTACAAAGTACACTGCTGGTCAACGTAAAAAATATGTACCAAAAGTTCCAAATTGCCACATTTTTACCCCTTAAAAAATTTTCTCAATTTTAATCTGGGTCAGAGGCTATCCGTCTACCAAATTTCATCCAAATTCATTAAAAGAATTTTTAAAGGGAAAGATTACCAAAAACAAAAAAAAGTACCAAAAGTACCATCGTTTTTATTTTAAGCTTCAGAAAACACGCTAAGTCAAAGCAAAAAAATAATTAAAAATAAGTACCAGAACTATAAATTTTTCCCTTTTTTAACCCTTTACCCTCTATTTTAATCTAGGCCCCATACTATCCGTCTACCAAATTTCATGCAAATCCTTTAAGAAAATTTCTCAATAGAAAAAGTACCAAGAGTAAAAAACACTAAAATTACCAGTATTTTCTCAATAATTTGTTGTCCCCAGCCACCCTCCACGGATCGGCGGATCGGAAAACGAAAGGCAACCACTAAAACAAGGACCAGACATCAAATCGTCGGTATACATATGACGATTTTTTAATCCTTTTAGCAGAAGGCATTAATATTTTTTTTTTTTGTTTTTGCGCCACGTCAATTTTAATAAAATCCTTTTACAATAAAAAAAGCAAAACAAGAGCTAATTGTTAATAAATTAAAGCTTTTATATTATTTGATTTCTCTTAAATTTGCATTAAAAAGTGAAGTGTTTAATAAATAAACAACATTTAAATTTTTTTAAATTATTTTTCATTTAATGTATGTATGTATGTGTGTGTATGTGTCACTCATTAAATGAAACAAAATTAATGGTTTTTCGTCGGATAAATAATATATAATTATTTAATTAAAATCGCGTAGGCAACATTATTGTGATACTTTTTAAGACAAACACATTTATATATTTTCACAGACACACAGCCACATTAATACATTTGCCCAGCAAACATTTGATCCCACAATTTTTTTTAATTCAGATGATCAAGCTGCCCGCTCGAAATATTGATTAGCGCTTAACTGCACCATTTATGGACCGATTTTAAAAGTGTACGATTGCAGTTTGGTCCCATATAAATCTAAGTGGCCGCCCTGTTTATAGATTAATATATAAACTCGTTATTTATGAACCGATATTAATTTTGTTTATTTAAAAAAGGTTCATTAATCATTTGTGGTATTAAAATATAAACTATAAATGAATTATGTCTATTTTTCAGCTTTTTTTTTGGGATTTTTCTTTTATCTTAATTACTTTATTTACTATTTATGCTAACAAAATTACAATTTACCTGTTGCTTGTGAAAAAAAAACTATAGATTTAGATGGAAACATACATATATTATGATTGTGAGTAAAAAAGTATTGCACGAGGAAAAGAATACGATATGAAAATTTTATTAGTATACTTTTATCGTTGAAGGAAGAGTTGCATTTCAAATCATTTTCTATACGACATCAAACCTATGTGTTTGCTGGGTATAAGGACGATTTTTTCCTTTTTCATATGACAGCAAGTTTTAAAATGTGTTTTTTTTTTAATGCACATGCAAGGATTTAATATTTCTCTATTCGTCCTCTTTTTTATTGGATTGTTCAATTTTAATTAATTGAGATTAATGTGAATTTTTCCATAAATAGACTTATTAAAAACGATAAATCAAATAACAAGCAATTATGCTAAGTGTGATGAGTGGCTTTTATTTTCGAAATGTAATTATTTATTTAGAGTTTTGATTATTATAAATCATTGAAATCAAATTTTGAGTTTTACATAAAAGATCGTATTGGAAATTGGCAGTTTTTAAATTATGAAAATGCAACAAGTTATTTCAATGAAGATATGAAGATGCTTTTGCACCCCTTTGGAGCAAATATGTATTTTACTTTTAAACTTTAAACATACTAATTCCTGCTAAAACTTTTAAAACCGCTGAACGCGAATATATTTTTAATTAGCAGAATTATCGGTTGTTAGGTAGGTGTACCTTTTACGTGGCTGGATTAAATGTGATCGCAAATCTTATTTATTCAAATTAGATAAGAAATTTTCGTACAAGAATTGTATCACTACTTTGGACACGATAAATAGCAGAGTTCCCACCGTTGCATTAGTTATTTTCATACACCCCTCTTACTGATCTTTTTATTTATTATTAACGAAGTAAACCATAAATTTACATAGAAAATATTGAGTATAGGCCAAAACTAAAAAATACTGCATACTTGGTACCGCCTACTCAATACCTTGCCATCACTAATATGAATGTATTAATGTAAGTATACATATATGAAAATGTGAATAGCTCATTCTATTTCGAATTAATTTGCCCTTTTTAAAAGCAATTCGCAATTTTATTTTAACAAAGTCTGAAAAAGTTTCACGAATTAAAAATTCTCTAAATATTTACACTATTTTTCTAACTTTAAAGATTAAAGATTAATGTTTCACTTAAGATAAATATTTTACAATAAAAAAATAGAAGAATTCATCTGTACTTAAAAGTTCACTTATGTCGAAAATCACGACAACAGCATTTAAAAAACATTCGCATGTAACAATATATAATAGAAGTAAAGTAGAAATAAAAATAAAATATCATCAAACACAAGATGTCTAAGATAAAACATGCTGCCACATCCACAACAACATTAATAGTAGCAACAGCATCATCATGCTGCAAGAGAAAAATCAGAACAACCAGCCAAAGATAGAACTGCTCATTAAACTGACAGCATCATTAACATTTATAACAACATTTAAGCAACAAAAACTAAATAAAAACTGTAACAGTTTGTTGTTTAAGTAGCATAAACTAATGTCTTCTACTTGCAGTTAGAGATATAAAATTCGATTTGAGAAAAATAAATTAGAAAGAAGGGAAAATGAAGGCTTGCCGTAGGAACTCTTAAAAATTTTAGTTTTTCAACGTTTGGAATTTTTCAAAACATACCCATCAAAAAAAGCTATTGGGGCTCAAGAAGCAGTAAAAAAAATTCATGATTTTCGTATTTTCTGTTTTGCGGCACTTCCAAGTAGGCGAAAAAATAAGACAGATATCTCCTAATTTGTTTTCAAGCACAAAATAGGGAAAAAGCTATACACAAAATTTTCTCTTTTGGTATAAATGTTCGTTATAGAACGATGTGCTACAAACCGGTTTCATTAGAAAGGTAGTTTTGAGAAGCTAGTAAACCTGCATCCATTCAGTACATTCGTGAAGCCGATTTTTCAGTTTTCCTACACAAATGTTTTTTTTTCAAAATGTTTAACTTTTGAAAACTTTAAATTCATGAAATTTTGTATGAGGGCAGCTCTCCCGATGTGTAGATACACTAAGAAGGGTTTTTGGCGAATTCAAATTGTAAAGGAGGTAAACAAAATCGGTATATGAAAGAATCCCGGAACTTATAAAACCGGCGCTTTAGATGATCCCTTTTTAAATCTGTATACCCCGTAAGGGGATAAAACAGGTGAAAACTATTTTGGTACTATTTTGTATCCAATTTATTCACGATCTCAATAAGCACAAATATTATATTTAAATGGTATTTTATTTCTTCCAAGAAAAATTTCCAAATATATGTTGGGAGTTTTGTGAAACTTTAACCTATAACGCGTCAAATTGATCCCCCTTTTTTTGGTACTTTTTGTAATATATGACTTTTTATTTACATTAAAATGAAAAAAAAAATGCTATAAAAATATATGGCGGTATACAGTGATTGGTGAAAAACGGTCTTGAAAAAATGTAAATGCAAAATATTGTAAATTTTTATAAAATTTAACTGCAACTCAGGTCAGGGTGTTTTATTACAGGATTTCATCAAAAAGCTACGCTATTTTGTATTTGCACTTTTGCAAGACCGTTTGCTCCATTTTTGCTTTTCCCAGATTCTAATTCCACTCATTAATTTTGTTGCTGATTTCCATACAAATTTTACACTCATCTTTTTTTATTAATTTTCCAAATTTATTCCAATTTATCCCCCTTCGACTTCATTTGGCGCTTATTCACTGATCTAAAAAGTACCAAAAAACTGCAAAAAAAAAGGAAAACACACTACGCTCACATGTTACTTTAGCAAAATGCAAACGTTTCAAATGAATTCAACATAAACTACATTAAGACATGATAAATGTTGATTTCCATTTTTCAAACTTTTCAAACCAATTTCTAGATTGTAAAGCATGAACTACATGTGCAAATATACATATATACATATTTTTAAGCATACATCAACATTTGCCGATGATACAGCTTTTCTAAGCGTTCACGAAAATCCTGTGGAAGCTTCCCGCAATTTACAAGGGTATATATCCAAATTGCAAAATTGGCTCAAACAATGGCGTATTAAAGTTAACGAGCAGAAATGTGTGCACGTAACTTTTACGTTGCGCAAGGAAACATGCCCGCCTATAAAAATTAACACCGAGACTATACCACAACACACTGTAGTCAAATATCTAGGCGTTCACCTTGACCGCCGTTTAACATGGAAATCGCATATAGACGCAAAGTTAACACAAATGAAACTAAAAGCATCCCAAATGAATTGGCTTATTGGAAGAAACTCTATACTAAGCCTTGACTGTAAACTTCTCTTATACAACGCGATGCTGAAAACATTATGGTCCTATGGAATCCAGTTATGGGGCACTGCCTCAGCATCGAATGTCGAAAAAATTCAAAGGCGACAAAATAAAATTCTACGTACAATTACAGCAGCTCCCTGGTATGTCAGAAATCATCGGATTCATAAAGATCTAGATGTTCCGTTGGTGAAGACAGTATTTTCAATAAACGCAAAAAAATATATAAAAAAACTTGAGGTGCACCCAAATGTACTTGCGCGCAATATTTTAAATTATAGAGGCCACACCCGGCTGAAAAGGAGGGATACTCTTTTTCTCAGCCGTACACGAGAGATGTAAAACAACATAAATTAACCGTTGAAATTAAAAATTTTGTTTAGCATTGGCTAAACTTATATTTAATATTTTTTAGATTTAAGATTTGAAAAACTTATTGATAATTTAATTTAAAATTGAAGATTCAATAAATAATAAAATTTATCAAAAAAAAAAAAAAAAAAAAAAATATTTTTTAAGAAATCATATAGATTTTGTTAAAATTCAATTTCAGTTTCTATTTGTTGTGAAGAAAAAAAAATATAATGCAGAAAACTTATTTCTTAAATAAGTATAAAACAACTTTACGAAATTATTGATTCTAAATAAATATCAAGAGAAATGACAAAGAAACAAAAAATACTATTATAGAGGTAAAGATATGAAAAAAAGTCAAATGGGGAAATCACATATTCCGATTCGAGTGATTTCAATTCCGCAATTGTATTCCGATCGTATTTGATTTACAGTCTTCATATTCCGTTTATTTTGTATTTCGATTTAAATAGTTTTTAATAGCAAAGCCTACATTAAGCTTATTTAATTAACATTTAAAGTTTATTTTACTGGAGCTACTAGTTAGTAGACAAATTCGTGGTTAATTCCATTTTTTTTTAATTTAAAACTGTTAAAATACAAAAAAGAATTCGTTTTCTGTATACTCTACTTTCAGAATTGAAATCACTTTCGATTGGAATTGAGTTTTGTGACATGTGCGAAAATCACTTGTTATGGAAACATATTGAAAAGTTTTTAAAACAATTTCAATATTATGAAACATTTGCCCAATTCACAAGCCTATTTGTATCGCTTATTGTTGTATATGAAAAGAGAATTTCAAACAAAAAGTAAAACAATTTTAGAACAATTAATTTTTGTTGACAGAATTTTTATTTGAAATTGTCTTTTCATATACAACAATAAGAGATACAACTAGGCATGTGAATTGGGCAATTGCAATTAAAAAGCTGAAATATGAACGTCAAATTTTGTCATTATACATTTAAGTATTGTTACATTTTTTTTTTGCGGCAGAAAAACTGTCTGTTTTTTAAAAGTGTTCATTAATTTTTCTTTCTTGCATATTGTTATCCTTGCAATTCCCTTCAAACTGCTGATGTTTTTGCAATTGTTGTTAAGTACAAACACTTTTACCACAAGCAGCTACAACAACATCTTTAGCTTTTTCTATAACAACTATTTTTATTTTTTACCAGGACAATTGGGAAAACTTAACAGCCATTAAATAGCAAACCATGTAACAAGACCAAGACTCAATATATGATAGAACGAATAAATGGACTAACGACTAACTGACTGGCTGACTGACTAAATGACTGACATTGCATAGAACATCAATGAAAAATCATCACAGAGATGGTGCTGTTTAGTGGCAGTAGTGGCTTCAGTAGCAGTACAAAGATTGACAGCAACAACAACAAGAACAGCAGCTTCAACAGCTCAGCACTATCGTCACATTAAAGTGAATTGAAGAGGAACGAACGTCAGTTGGTTACGTGATCGGAAATTAAATATTTCTTTGTTTTGTCTCTTTTGCATGTTTTTCTTTTTAATTTTATTAGAAATTTGTGCCATTTCTTGCATATTATTAAAGAGGAAAAGAGGACATCAAACTATCCACTACCCGTATTATTAGATTAAATATTTAACTGCAAAAGCTGTAAAGAATTTTGTACGAAACGTAAACAAGAAGAGGGTTAAAGAGATGATGTTTGTCATTTTGTTGTAAAAGTTTTAAAAAAGAATACGATATCAAGGCTGGTTTGACAAAATGCAAATACAACATTTAAATTGACCATCACAACAAATTAATGTTGTTTGTTGAAGAAACAAAAATAAAATATATAAAAATAGTTAAGGAAAATTTGCTTAAGTCCTCCGCCTACTACCAGAGAATGCAAATAAAGATTGACTTGCTTGCAAATCGAAAAAAGCCATTCACAAATGTCTTCTTTATGTATGTAGGGTGTGAGCTATATACATATGTACACATTTTCATATTTTACATATGTGGAGTATTCAATTCATTAACGGTGACTATTTCCAAATATAAAGAAATCTCTAGATTGGAAGAATTTAGAATCAAACGGCTACTTTCAGGTTTTTGGAAAAGTTTTAAGGACCAAACAAAAAGTAATTTTTTTAGAAAGAAAATTTTATATCATCTAGAAAGTCACCACAGAGTTATCCAAGTGCTCGCGTACAAACATTAGCGCTTACTTTTCATTCTATCTTTCGAAAAAACTATGAAAGAGTTTAGTACAGATTCTATCAATATAATTCATATTGAGCAAATTATTTATTAAATTTCTTGATAAACCGCAATAATAATATTGCAAACAATTTCAATAAAAATTTACTTTTCCCGAGAAACTAGTTTGAATATTCCTAAGGAATATTTGCTTCTAGTAATAGTTTCTTAAAATAGGAATTTTACATCTGCAAATAATTTCCTTAGAAAAATAAAAGAAACTTTCAAAAGTCCTGAGAACTTTGAAAGAAAAGCATACAAAATTGGAGAAATTAAATATTCTCCCGATGTGATGAGATAAGCAAAAAGGTTTGTTCCTTTAATTAATACTAAAGAAAATAATATGGTAAATCCTTAACATTTCAAATTATACAAAAAAAAAGGAGATTTTTTTTTTTATTTTTCACATATTTCTACAACCAAGGTTTGAAAATTATTGTGCAGTAGACCGGTAAGGTATAAAAATGGGCATACAACAGCATGAAAACTAAAAATGACACAAGTTCAATGCTCAGCAGAGATACTTTTATTATATTTTGTGTATTTAAATTTAAATGAAGAATTTGTGAAGGTGGTTTTTATCAGTATGTATTTTAAACTATCAGAAATTTCGCCGGTTTCCTTTATTACACATCATTGCCTGCAAAACTAAATCAAGTTTATTTCATATCCCCGTTGGCCATGTCTACAAGACATCTTACACGACGGGTACAAGACAATAGAAAATCGTAAAAGACATATTGAAGACAGCTCAAGCAAATCGTCGACGAAATCTTCGAACAAATGGCCACAAATGGCAAAATTGTCGTCCACATTGTCGTCGACGATTGCATGAGCGACAAATTCCTCCACCTTGTCGTCGACGACCACATGGTCAACGGTCACTTAAATCAAATAAAAATAAATTAAATTTGTACATACATATACTCGTATTGAGAATTTCATAGTTATTATAATTTCATTTGGTTAATGTGTACTATATTTACCGTTTAATAATTTTTTTAATGTTTCACAAAACTCGTTAAAATTAAACCTTCACTCACTGTTTATAAAATCGAACTGAAAAATGAACAATCAAAACTATTTGCATTTTTGTTCTCTTTTTAAAGTCGCGTTATTTGAAATTCGTTGCTTCTTAAACAGTTTGAAGAAAAGATAAAAGACATTGTCGCCCATCTTGTCGCCCACGTCTTTAGAAAATTTGAACAAAGACGACAAATCGTCCATAAATCGTCGAAGACTTTGCCAACTGGGATATGTACACACATACATACATATCTATTTGTTTTTTCTAAATTGCCATCATTATAAACGTTATAAAATCAACGGCAAAACTTTTTGAAAATAAATTTTTATTTAACTTTATAAAAAAAAAAAACTTCTCTGAACACACGTTTGAATTGATAGATAAAGTTTTTATTTTTTCTTTTTTCTTTCTTTTTTCTATGAGGAAGTCATAAAAGCTCTTCAATGGAAAAAGTTTTCTCATATTTGCCACTTTTAGTATGTGTGTTTGAACGTCTATTTGGCATTTCGACCAGCAGATTACAAATACATAATCACAACTTATTATCTCATACGAGAATATATTCAATCTCTAGGTTTGGTTTACCTCGTTCGGGCAATTCTTAACTATTTTATACGTCATCGTTTTTTATTATAAAATTTTTCACAATGCCATATTGCTTCGCTTAGCAGACAGTGTATAATATTTGAATATTTGAATCAATAAAAAGCTATTAAAAGTAGTTCTTTTGTAAAAAAAATAAGCACTAAATCTTAACTTTTACAGGTTTCCTAAATTTTTGAAATTTTTCTAGAAAAATTTAATGGTTCAATAAAAACGAATATCACTTAGTGATTGCGGATGTGGCACCTAAAAAATCCCAATTTAAAAATAATAGAGAGAGAATGCAACAAAGTACTACTATTTATTATATCATGCTATAGATTACATAATCATATACGTATGTACATATATGTTTTTTAACAAAGTATTACTGTTCACAGCTTGCTATACGCCACATACACCCAGGTCCTTCCTGGCGGAGTCCTTTAACATTAATTCTTAGATCATTATATTCATCTGTTGCACACATATAAAAACCGTTTTGGGAAATTTCAGCACTACTGTTGGAAACCTTAATAGTCCATATGTGTCCTTCCAGTTTTTCCTCTGAGTTCCAACCCAATATTTTCTGGCTATTTTTATCCAAAGTATAATACATATTATATTTTTTGCCTCTAAGTGTAACATCTAGTTTGTCTGCATCATCTTCATGAAAACCAATAATGTCAGCTACAATATATCCCGTGTCATCAATGGCGCCATCAACTTTCCAAATCCAAATTGTACCATTTTTTGTTTTTGCATTTTTATCTTTCAACATTGCGGTGTAAATGAAATGCTTATGATATAGATTCTCAAGGCAAATGTATGGTTTATTTAACAAATGTTTGTAACCATCATACAATTTATCACTAGTTGCATTAAATTTTGATTTTAAATTATCATCTATAGTCTCATATAAAGGATTTTGAGAGAATTTATTTAAAATTTTGGCGTATGAGCCGTAAGACAATACTTTTCCATTAATTGTTTGCATTCCAAATAGATCTAGATGGGCTTCCAACATTTTTTTGTATACCTTTTCAAGATGGGTTAGTGTCTGATCCAATACACTGCCCAATTTACTATTTCCATATTCATGATACAAATCTTTCAGTACATATTTGACTCTGTTCGTATCCGAAATACTATTTTCGTAAAGACGATTTATATATTCTTTGGTGTCAGTGCCATATACGTTACTTGTTGAACCAAATTGTAAAAAACAACTTAATAGAATGATCAAAAATACTTTAGATGCTTTCATTTTGATAACTAAACACGAAATGATGGTTAATATCAGCATGAGACTCTTATGAAGATTATATTTTCAACAACTTTCGTTCATTTTATCATACACAATAAATTTTATAAGAACTATGTATGTATATGTTTTTGCTTAAATTTCAAAAATAAACTAACAAAATTCTCCTTTATCCATTTACTGCCTCAGACGAAAAAAAACATTTGCGGAATAATAAATAAATAAAAATTGCTGAAAAAACAATTTTTTTTTTCATTAAAAGATTTAATTTTTATCAAACTGCAAACTTGTACCGTTAATTATATATATTTTTTTTGTGACAAACATATTGCAGATTTTAGTATATGTGAGGTTAAAAACTGGTTTTGTTCACGAGAGCCATTTTAAAGATTTACATACGTGTATCTTTGGTGTACCATCAATTTCATAAAACGCGCATATCTCTGGGAGGGAGGTGTTGTCAAAAAAAAAAAAAAAAAAAAATAGATTTTTTACCCTTAGGTCCCTTTCTCTATGCGCTGTCACATATTTATTTTCTTATTTTTTATAATTAGCTTGCTATACCCGGTGTGCTTCGCTACCTCCGTTGTCATTTAATAAAACTAACAACTGATTTGAACATTCAATATTGTAGTTGCACCGATATCAGAAGAGTTACTTTGTAGCACTGGCCACTAAAAAAATCTGTTCCGACCGTCGGTTAGCAGAAACGTCGGCGAAGTAAAACAATTAATAAAATGCCTGGTAATACGGCTTAAGAAATTCAGTGCATCTACTTAACACCAGAGACGCTGAAAACCTGCTCTAAAAATTAACAAAAGCCGCAATAGCAGAGTACCTCAGTACCACCATGACAGTTTTAGTACTTTTTTGTTTCATGTAAGTTATTTTATTATTTGCGTGTTTTTTTCCAACTTTTATACGTTAGCAACATTGACAACAGTTCAAATAAAGGTTGAAATTAAGAAAAGCGTAGAATGCATAGAATGCTTCAAACACGTAGCTCCACCTTAAGCAAAAATTTGTGATTTGACCAGCGTAGCAACTAGGTGCGGGGTTTGTCCCCGAATTGGATATTTTTAGTATTTTTTTTACTTATTCACATAATCGTATTTAAAATAAAATATAATTTTTAGGAAAAAAAATTCGGGATTTTAGTTATTGAATTCGGATGTTTTGGAACACCCTTCTTTAAAACTGGGAAGCATGAGGCAATATTTACTGGATGTGACTGACCACTTCGATGATGGCAGACATTATTGTTCATGTGTTTGTGGCTAAAACTTATTTTGATATAAAATTATCACTTTTTCTTATAAATACTTTCTTGGTTGAATTTCAGTACGACATCAAATTTTGAATCTCGCATCACTGATCTACTTTCTCTATCTTATCCCTTTTCCTAAGCTCTGGCGCAATGATTAGAAATAGATTTTTTATAAAAGTTTTTGTCACAATAAGTCATATTTTATTTAAAAAAAAGTAACAAATATATTTCTATTTAATTTCACTAATATGCAGCATGACATTTATCATGATCAAGTGAAAATTCATATTCATATATTGTAGTGTACATACTAACATACATACATACATACATATTTTTAACTAGTTCATTCTAATCTGCTAATGTTTTTCACGTCTAATCTGTAGAGTAAATATTTATTGAGTTTCTTAAAAGCAAGCAGGGTTGTAGTGAACTAATTTAGATAAATTTATTAAAATATTCGCCCAAAATGTTTATCACCGATTATAGTTTGTTTTTTGTTTTCCAAATGAAAAAGTTTTAATACATTTAAGAGTTTTAAATTTACTATCCAAATCGTTTTCTTGGTAACCTAAATAGTTAAGACGTTCTAGATTATAACTACACTGAAGAAACTTTTATAATATTAAAGGCCCTAAACGATCGCACTTCATTCAAAAAAATATCTTATAGAATTCTGCAGGATTTTTTTGTGAATGAAACAAAGTGTACCGTTGCTGCCACACTATCACAGTGTAAATGAGAATAAATATTGGCTACTGTAAAGTAATGCTGACTGTATGCATTTTGTGGTTGAAAAGTATGTTGCTTGGAAATACATTTCCTTGTTTTTTTCTGTGTATGTTATATGTCATGCATATCATTTATATATGACTGAGCAAGATAATATTTCGGCGGCGCAATTTGATGACAACTATTAGGCTTCCAAGAAAAAAATATATTGCTAAGAATTAATTATCAAATCTCCTAACAGTTTAATGTCTGTTATATTTTTTTTTTCTCTAAAGATTTATGGTTTCAAATCATAAATCACTTTTTTTAACTTTCTTGGAATTGCAGATAAATTTTGGACAAGGCATTATTTAGGACACGTCTTTAAAAATGAGAATTTTTTAAATTAACATTTAGATAAAATTCAATTTAGATTATGATTTAGTCCAAACCAGTTACTTTGACTGTAGAGTGAGAGAGAGAGATAGAGAAAAGTACTTGTACTTAAGTTATAATATGATTGCTGCAAAGTATTGGCATACCCGGCAATAATTTGATAATGTGTTTCTATTGTCCAACAATTAGTCCAACCACACGATGAAAATATTAGTTGTGGCTATCATTCAGATAATCAATATTTCAACCGCTGGAGAACCAAATTATTTTTTTTTTTTTTTTATTAATTGTGTGTAAATGTTCGTTTCAAAAAGCTTTAATACCATAAGAAAATAGTTCTATAGTATTTAGGCCGAAAATTCGCGAAAAATTGCAACATTTTAAAGATTACAGATCACAATGTTGATAAAAAAAAAGAACAGGGCCGCCACTACCAGAAAAAATTCTACAAAAATACAATAAATTTTTTTCTCAAAAGTTTACAAAACACATACAATTTGAACTTACCAACCAACCAAAAAATGTTTAACATACCGAAAAATTCTACCAACTTTGGTGGTCATCAGATCAAACTGGCAGCCCTGAGCAAAATGTACTTAAAAATGGAAGAGAGCCAAAAATTTTTAATGAATATTTTGAATATTGGAAAAATTCCCCATTCCCACGATATACTTGTGGCTTTCTCTGATGTGGACTTTGCTTAATTTATACACAACGAATTTATTTTATACACATACAGACATATTTGCCTGAGCTATAAAAGACTGCAATCACGTTAATGATTGCTAATTTTTTATTGCTTTCAAAATTCTAAAAATTTATTTATGATTTCGATTTTAAATCAAAATGATTTCAATCACAGAAGAATGCAATTTCTGACAAAATTTCATTTTGAAATCTGAAATAATTTTGAAATCAAAGAATGATAGCAGCTTGGTTGAAATCAATTTTATTTCAATGCCAATTGATTGGAATTTCTTACAGCTCTGATAGCTGGTGGTTTTATGGCACAACCCATGAGATATATTTGATCGAATCCGTATGTTATAATGCATTTTGGTGGGCCCTATTTTGTGTTTGCTGGGTATAAACTTAGATAGAGAACTAATTATAAACATAAATACAAAAAAAAATTTTTTATAATTTTCTCATATAAAGTTATTTTTATTAAATTTAAATAAACCTTTTCTTAGTTAATTTTCAAAATTTTCTTTTCTTTGTTTTTCTTCTTTTAGTTTAGTACATTATATTATTATTTTTCTCAATAAATTCTTATTTGACGCATTTTCCTATACGCCAGAAACAGCGTGTTGATAGTCTTCTGCTTCCTGCAACATTTCGTCGATGGCTGTTAAATTCATCGGTGGCACACATATAATAACCCTTTTGAGAAATCACTGCAGCATCCTCAACAAGTTCAATAGTCCAATTGTCTTTATTAAAATTATCCGTGGAGTTGCTACCTGATATCGCATAGTTGTTCGTTTCATCATTCATTATATAATACAAATTATGTTTTGTACTTTTTAATCTAACATTAAGTAAATTTCCATTAGATTTGTCAAAACCATTAAAATCAGCTATAAGATATCCAAAATCATCTATGGTATCCTCCTTTTGCCAAATCCAAACTTGTCCATACTCGTTTACATAAATAAAATGCTTAGAGGCTACATTCAGAAGACAAAAGTGGCCCTGCGTGATCATATACTTATAACCCTCATTCGTATCGTTCCAACTTTTCTCGACTTTTAATTTTAATTCGTTATCCAAAGTGTTATAGAAAACATTGTTTTGAAATTTGTATAAATGTGTGGGATACCAAGGAATAGATTTCTCCGATTGTTGTAATTGATCTTTCAACATAACTGCATATGAATTTTTCAAATTATCTATTGCTTGAGCAAGTATTTTACTATAAACATCATTATTATATCTATAAATGATAGTTCTCATTACGTCTGTGGTAGTACTTGTATTTTGCAGAGTGTCCGTTACAGCCCTGATAAAAATATAATCTCCTTGTTTTTTTATATCTTCATCTGTAACGCCGCGTATTGTACCAAATTGTAGAAAACAATTTAACAGAAAGAGCAAAAATAATTTAGATACTTTCATGTTGACAACTAGATCCGAAATGAGACTTCTTTTTAAATTATTTATACAATTCAAAACTTATATTATCACAGATAATAATATTCAAGATAAAAACTACAATTTGTTTCTGCTAAAAATTGAAAAGCAAATAATCAAGTTTCTTATATAATCCATTTAGTGATTTGCGCAGTTCTACTAAAAAATGTTATTTATTAGTTATTAAAACTTTCCATTTCATTTTTTTAATCTATACATACGTATTTATACATACGTATATATAAAAATTAATCTGTGTTTGTTTGTATGTTCCTTATTAGACAGATCGTCTTGAAATTTTGGAGCCGTATTACCGATGACCGAAAAATTAAAACAGGAAATTTCTTTTTAATATTGTAATGGGGGAAGGTGTTACTACCCATTCAAATATAATTTTAATATTCCTCCTAGAATAATATAAATTTTGCAGCAAAATCTTGAAGCGATAGGAGTATAAAAAGGGTAACCCCATACCCAGAAATATTGATCATCGCATAACTCCCCCATAACTGGACCGACTATGAAAATACTGTTTAATTTTTTTCTGCTAAATTCCAGTTATCAAACACTTAAGCTGACTCTGTTCAATACCAACAACGAACAAAAATATATATACATATATTTTTTTTTCTTAGCTTTTATTTGTCGAACTGAATTCAGTAATTTAGCTGTATTGTCTAAGACAATTTATTAGAAACATGCAACTCTGTGGTCAATACCAACCATGCTTTATTATTATTAATATTTATACATGCTAAAGTTCCTAAATTTAATAATCAGAGAAATAGTAGATATACACTGTTAACATATTTCAATGCCAACAAAGTAGACGTATTTAGCAGCAACATATTTTTTATTTTCGTCACACTGAAGGTCCTTCGATTTAGCTGAGTTTGAAACCACACAGTACCGAATATTGAAGACTCGTTTTTCGTACCCACCACACTTACTGTTGCAAATTTCCTAGTATTTATTATTCATGCAAATAATCAATTTCTCCATTCTGGCTTTATAGACAAAAACTTAAATAGCAAATACTGAAACCCACCATAGTTGAGTTTAACACCACATATACTATAAAATTTAGTACTACATAAAAATGTGAAAATTGTACTAAATTTTATAGTTGCAGAATCTCTTTAAAAACAATTATTCACTTCTTAATATTAATTTTAAAACACATTATTTATTGTATAGCAGCCACACAACGTCACACAATTTTTATAATCACATATCAAAGATTTTATGTCATTAATATGTTCATATATGCCATAAAGTTCTGGCACCCAAAATAAGAACCATTTGCATAGCTAACGCCAAATCTAATATACAAAATTCTCGTGCCACGATGTTATCGAACTCCTACGAAACGGCTCGAACGATTTTAATGAAATTTTTATGCATATTTGGTAGGTATGAGAATAGTTTCTAAAGAATATTTTAAATCGCTTGTGGAATTATGAGGGGTGGGAGGGGGCAATTTCTGTATTTACTAAACTATTAACCCAACAGATGGCGCTAAGTCTGCTTCAAATTTATTTATTTATTTACGTTTTTTTTAATTTTTTTTTTATTGTTTTGTATCGAAAAAAATTATCGAATAAAATATTCTAAAGGTATGTTCACCTTGGGGAAACATTTGATGAAAAATATTAAATATTTGATTGCTGTAGTGTGACCATAAAATATTTATTAGAGGGAAACAGCAAAACAGCTGTGTAATGGCAAACAAAATTATTTGCTGCCAAACAAAAATGTGTCTAATGTGAACAAAGTGTGACCACTAAAAGGCAAATATTTTTATTTATTTTGGGAAAACAATTATTAGATCTTACAAAATTTTTGTAAGAACAAACAGAGTCAAATAAAAAATATCTACCTTTAGACAAAATGCTTCAATAAAAGATTTTTACGGCTGATAATTTTTTGGCTGCTTTGCTCGGCATGCCTCGTGATTCTCTAAAACTACTACTGCTGCTGGCTGATAAAAACTTTAAAAAATTATGTTGCTTCCTTCTGCGAGAAAAGCGAAAAATCTCTATAAATTGTAATATTTTTAAAAAGCCAAAATTAAATAAAAACAAAAAAAAATTAAAAAAAAGGCAAGAAGTTTGGCAGAATTGCAAACCTCGCGAAAAAGGGACAACTTGCGAAAAATTATTATATATCAATAAAGCCATAATATTAAAGAAAAAACGCTAAATAATTAAAGAATGCAAAACAATTCTTCCTAAATCGAGAATATGGCGAAAATTTGCAAATCCTGTTAACGAAAAAATTACAAACCCACAATTTTGCACATAAATTAATCAGAAATCGCAAAACTGTTAAAAAAAAATAAATGGTAAAAACGCGAAAAATCACACTTCGCAAAACAAAATTGCTTATTACTTGTGTTGAAATGTACAAATCGGTGTTGTCTCAAAATTGACGACGAAATATGGAATAAGCGTGAAAGTAATATTTTTTGTGCAATTTGCAAAAATATTTTGTTAATATTACTGCAGAAACTAATCATTAGCAACGAAATGTTTGTTAAAAAACAAATTTATGTTTTTTGGTAGTTTTTTCTAATATTTTGTTAAGGAAAATATTTGTTCAGGTGTGACCACCGGGAAAATATGTTTTCCCATGTTAGCACCTGCCGTTGTTTGACAGCTGTTTCATCAAACAAAATGGGAAAATAATTGTGCTTAGTGTGAACACAAAACCAGTTGTGTATTTATTTACCTAAATTTTTGTTAAACACAAACCAACATATTTGAAGCAAATGTTTCCCCAATGTGACCGTACCTTAAGCCTTGTAAACTTTAAAAGGGTTAAATAAGTCATCTTTAAGAAGAATTTATTTCTGAAATCGGCGCCGAGTTAATTCGATCGATTTTCATCACATACCAGATTATTTATTGTATAGCAGCCACACAACGTCACACAATTTTTATAATCACACATCAAAGATTTTATGTCATTAACAGGTTCATATATGCCATAAAGTTCTGGCACCCAAAATAAGAACCATTTGCATTGCTAACGCCAAATATTATATATTTTTCTCCATTCTAAGTAAACTTTATAGAACTTTATGGCATTGATTTGACTCCAATCGGCAAAGCTTTACGGAAACTCCGAGCTTCGCGCAATATCCTGGGATATTCCTACTCCAGAAATGACATGTTCCTAAAATCCAGATATTATTTAGGGTGTTTTCCAAACATAAATGATTCATGTTTTTGATATTTTATGACTTTTATTTATTGTAAAATCCTAACAACCTTTTATTAAGTAGACGCATTAAATTTCTCAAGCTGTGTGAGTAAAGGCACGGTTACATTGGGGAAACATTTCATGAAAAACGACAAATATTTCCTTATCGTAGTCTGACCATAAAATATTTATTAGAGACAAACAGTAAAACAGCTGTTTAATGGCAAACAAAATTATTTGCTGCCAAACAAAAATGTGTCTAGTGTGACCACTAAAAGGCAAATATTTTTATTTATTTTGGGAAAACAATTATTATATCTTACAGAGTTTTTGTTAGAACAAACAGAGTCAAATAAAAATATATGTATATCCTTAAACAATATGCTTCAATAAAAGATTTTTAAGGCGGATTTTTTTTTTGGTAGCTTTGGACATGCTTTAATAAATGTAAATAAATGCATGAATAAGACAAGCTAATTCGCGGAAAATAAGATCTTGAAAGATACTGAAAATTTTAAATCCAAAATAAAGAAACAAGCAGCGGCAATTTGCTAATTATCCTGGTTGTTGTGAAAGAGATCTTGTTTAATTTTTGGCATTTGCAAAATTAGTGCGATTTTTATTTTATTCGTGATTCTCTAAAACGTCTACTGTGTTGATTCCTGCCACGAGAAAAGCGAAAAATCTATAAATTACACAATTTTTAAAAAGCCAAAATTAGAAAAAAAATGTTAAAAAAAACCAAGAAAGCCAAAAAGTTTGGCAGAATTGCACACTTTGTGAAAAAAGCTACAACTTGCGAAAAATTATTTAAAGAATCATCAGAGTTGTCTACCGCTTAGACCTCACTGCCACCACGGCAGCTGCAATCAGACCAGTTAAAGATCCTCTACATTAATTAAATCTGCTGAATTACATGTAAGTTTTACACTACAGCTTTTTATAATTTTTAATGGGTTGGAACTTTACTATACTTTTTTCAAAGTCTATCTTGTTCAAGTTGAGCTTTATTCTAGTGTCTCTTATTTCATTCCCAGGTGGCAGCCTTCGGCTACCAATACTCTAGGGATTTTTATTTGGAATGCGCTTATATATACAGCTGTTTTTTTTTTTAATTGTATAAACTACTGTATAAAAACATTCCTAGCTACGTGCCTTTAGTTTTGTAATTAATTTGTGAAGTTTTTATTCGAACTGAGTGATGTTTAATCAAAGAAATTTTTAATTTTTCCGGCTTAAGTTCGTTTTCTCTAAATTTAATTTTATTATAAATTAAATTATTATTTAAATTAGAAAGAAAGACAAATCTAGTGGCTCTTAATACTTGAAACAGCCAAAGAAAGTTTTTTGACTGCGCGCAGGGTTGAACTGACATCGATGTTTCGAGACTAACCACAGTCTCATCATCAGAGTTGTCTACCGCTTAGACCTCACTGCCACCACGGCAGCTGCAATCAGACCAGTTAAAGATCCTCTACATTAATTAAATCTGCTGAATTACATGTAAGTTTTACACTACAGCTTTTTATAATTTTTAATGGGTTGGAACTTTACTATACTTTTTTCAAAGTCTATCTTCTTCAAGTTGAGCTTTATTCTAGTGTCTCTTATTTCATTCCCAGGTGGCAGCCTTCGGCTACCAATACTCTAGGGGTTTTTATTTGGAATGCGCTTATTAGTGATGTTACGAATATCAATTTTTAGTATTCGCGAATACGAATACGAATATTTAAAACAGTATTCGCCGAATACGAATACGAATATTTCTTTTGAGGTTTTTATTTCAAACTTAATTGGAAAAAATCCCTGCCTTTGCGTTAGTAACTATAAATGAAAAAAAAAATTTAGTGATTTAACATTATTATTGCATTAAGATGCCGAATTTGAAAACCTCTACAGAACATTTTTTAATTATTTTACTTACATACTTTCAGATTTCGTTTTTCTTACTCTGTTTGGGTTTTTAATTAATAATTCAGTGCTGTTTAGCGAACATATTTTTGCAGAAGGCGCATCCACCTGTGTCAGTGGAATTTCATATATAAAAAGTTTTAGTTTGATTCCTGTAGCTTCCCACCCTTATACATTTACATATAAACAGAATCAAAACATCTCACCGAGTTTCTTTAAATATCATGCATTTAAGTTATACGAGTATATTCCAATTTATTGCCGATAGATGATGTACTTTGTTCAATTCACTGCTGCGAAAGCATTTTTAATTTTATTAATACATTTGAGACAACTTAAATTATAATTATTTAAAACCTTCTTTAATATGTAATCAAAACAAATAAAAGCAACTGTGCTGTCAATTTTACCTATCATGCAAAAGTCTACCACACTACCATGGTATTTTATTATACCCATGGTCAAATAATAATAAGGTCTGCTTAATACTACAAAAATAATACAATAATACAGGTCCAAGCGAGCGAATGTTTAGTGGTGCGGGGCTTATTTATACACCGCATCGTAATAGGCTTGATGGAGAAAATGCTTCAAAACTTCTATTTTTGAAATTCAACATTCCTCTACTGAGGTTTGATTACTAATTTAACATGATATAAAACTTTAATTTTTGAATACTAGTTGCAAAATACATATGTATTTTTGTTTGTTTTTTAAGAAGGTTATTACTTTGCGTGAAATACAATGGGTTTTTTTTTAATAAAAATTAATATATTTTTTTACATTTTATGTACTTTTTTTAAACTTTTGTGTGATTTTTTTTTGGAAAATGTATGGGAAAATTATTCGAAAAATATTCGCTTGAATTTGGCGAATACGAATACGAATATCCTAAAACAGGCGAATAGTCGAATAGTCGAATACGAATACGAGTATTCGTAACATCACTAGCGCTTATATATACAGCTGTTTTTTTTTTTTTATACTACGTTCACACGGAACATGCTTCGCTCTCTATTCATGCTTCACACCCCAATCATGAGCGAAGCAACATGCTTCGCCATACAAAATTTTGAGAGCGAAGCATGTAGATTCATATTGAATCTACTTGCGAAGCATGAAAAATTGCTGTCTTCACTAAATTTTATCGTAATTTATCGGAAGTTTATCTGAACTATATGCAAAAAACACAACAAAAACTTTAATTAAAAGTGAAAAATTGAATTAAAACTATAAAGATAAAACAACAATGGAAGCAAAAAATATGTTTGTGCATTTTTAAAAATGCGTAATAAATTTAACTTTTTTTTTTTGTGTATTTGAGATTTTATTTGTTATTAAAAAGAGAACTATCAACTCGAAGCAAGTACATGAGTCGTGTGAACAGCTAGATTCATAAACATGCTTCAGAGAGCGAAGCAAGTGCTTCATCTTCTCGTGTGAACATAGTATTAATTGTATAAACAACTGTATAAACACATTCCTAGCTACGTGCCTTTAGTTTTGTAATTAATTTGTGAAGTTTTTATTCGAACTGAGTGATGAAAAATTAAAAATTTCTTTGATTAAACATCACTCAGTTCGAATAAAAACTTCACAAATTAATTATTTAAGGAATGCAAAAAAAATCTTCCTAAATCCCTTGAATCAACTTGAACAAGATAGACTTTGAAAAGCTGGTCTGATTGCAGCTGCCGTGGTGGCAGTGAGGTCTAAGCGGTAGACAACTCTGATGATGAGACTGTGGTTAGTCTCGAAACATCGATGTCAGTTCAACCCTCCGCGCAGTCAAAAAACTTTTTCTTTGTCTGTTTCAAGTATTAAGAGCCACTAGATTTGTCTTTCTTTCTAATTTAAATAATAATTTAATTTATAATAAAATTAAATTTAGAGAAAACGAACTTAAGCCTGAAAAATTAAAAATTTCTTTGATTAAACATCACTCAGTTCGAATAAAAACTTCACAAATTAATTATTTAAGGAATGCAAAAAAAAAATCTTCCTAAATCGAGAATATCGCGAAAAATTGCAAAATCTTGCTATCGAGAAATTTACAAACCCAGAAACTTGCACACAAATTTATTAGAAATCGCAAAACTGTTAAAATGAAAAAAAAAAAAATGGGAAAAACGCAAAATATCGCAAAAGAAATTTGTTTCATCACTTGTGTTGAAATGTACAAATCGGTATTGGCACAAAATTGACGGTGAAATGTGGAATAAGGGTGAAAGTTTTTGTGCAATTTGCAAAAATATTTGTTAAAATTACTTTTTGGTTGCCAAGCACCAGAAACTTATCACTAGGAATGAAATGTTTGTTAAAAAACAAATTTATGTTTTTTGAGTTTTATTTAATATATTTTAATGAAAATATTTGTTCAAGTGAGACCACACGGAAAATGTGTTTTCCCATGTTAGCACCTGCCGTTGTTTGACAGCTGTTTCAACAAACAAAATGGGAAAATAATTGTGCGTAGTGTGACCACAAAACAACTTGTGTATTTATTTACCTAAATTTTTTTTAACATGAACCAGCATATTTGAAGCAAATGTGACCGACCCTACCTTAACTATTTCATTAATTACCTAACTTCGCCGGAAGCACACATGACAAAATTTTTGCAAATTTTTGGATAAACACTAAACTAGTTTTTAATAAATATTTTCCTAGTTTTTATTAAAATTTAATAATTTGTTTATATTTTCTTTAAATGTTCGTCCTATAAAAATTATTTAATCGAGTGCCGATGAGTAAAGGTATCAAGTAAGCAAAAGTGTAAAAATTTTTCAACACTACTTATACTTTCCATTAGGTGTTCCCTTAAGCTTACGAATTTTTATAGTTTTTACGTACGCGTACTTGTTTAGGCAAAAATTACCCTCAAACTGCATGTCTTTTATGTCATTTACAATATATTATACAATTGTGTACATTTTTCCATCCCTGGTACAAATAAATCATCACAAAACATCAAAAATCAAACTTGTTGCAGAATCGCTTGATTTCCCCCACAAGAATATAAAGATAAGCACCACTGGCAATGAGTCAGAAGCACAGAAATCATGGTGGAATAATAAGGTGCGCGTAAGAATACAACAACAAAAAACGACATGCATTTTGTTTGTGTATAATTAATTCAAAATTGTCAAAACAAAGCTGTATACAAAACAAAACAAAAGTTGTTTTGTATGTATTTATTGGTTATGCAAAAACAAAAAGCATAACGTAAACAAAAATATTCATGATGGCGGCCAAAAATGTAAACAACTTTTGACAAGAAAAGCATACTTTTCCATTTTTTTAACGGTCAAAACACAACCCTACAAAAAATCATATTCCTTCTTGCGCACACCTGATTATTCCACCATGCACAGAAATAATCAAGGCGTATTCATAACAGGTGAAGCTGAAAACACAGCTGATCTACTTTTTTCTTGCATAGTGGAGGCTCGTACGTCAAAATTTGTACATGCCAGCATAGGAGCTCATATGTCAAATGTTGTTGTAATGTTGTACTTGTTAATACTACAAACTTTACCTGTTATGAAATTGCCTTGGAAATAAGTAAATAACAAACAAGAACTCTCCGAAAGCCGATGAATATAAAAACAAAAGAAATAAATGTTGTAATTAGACGAAAACAATATAAAAACTTTAACAATTACTATAAACAAAAATTACTAAAAGTAAGGAAATTATTGGCAGAATACCGCAAGGAAAGAAGTCTAAACAAAAAAAAAATCATCATTAACGTTTGCGCAACTGAGACACGTAGAAAGGCAAATGAAACAAAAAGGAATCCACTAATTAAAAATAAGACCAAGAGTTACAAAAACGATATTTTACTACAAAAAAAAATATATCCATTTCTCTAAAGAAAAAAATGAAAACTTTGGAAGAAATTAAGCAAGAATATCCATTGCATTGGCATATCTGGCAAAATAATATTGATGAACTGAACGAGTTGGTTAAAGATGAACAGGTATGTAAGTTGGATGTAGCAAATACCTTTGACTAATAAACTATAGTAAAGGGGTGCCGTTCTAAGGAATGGTCATCTGTCTGTCCTAAATGTGTTAAGGAACAGATTAAAAAGCTACGAATGTGAATAAAGGCTTAAGAGGGTCAAAATATTCACATCCAAGAGAATGTCTCAACACGGGTGCATTGGATGTTGATTAAGTCAAGCAGATTTGCACTTGGAATTTATGTCTGTGTACAAATGTATTAGCGCTGACAAGCTTTGTTAATTTCAATGATAAGAAGCTCTATAAAAAAAAATGTATATCTTCAATATATGCTAATTTTTGCCTTTTTAGATTGATAAAGAAAAAATCGATCCCCGTGGCCGTACACCTTTAATGTTAGCGGTGAAATTAGCACATTTTCAATGTGTCAAACATCTGTTAGCTGCCAAGTGCAATGCCACCTACGAACATGAGGGTTGGTCCGGTAAGTTTAATTAGTGAAATGAAATAATATTTCATTTTATATTCGTATGATAACTTCTATTTGCAGTGTTCTTAAAAAAACATAATCTTTGTATTAATTTTCGTATGTTTTAGTTGTGCATGAAGCTGTTTGTTCGGGTAATGAAGAAATATTAGCTGCCATTGTGGAAGTACGTGATTTGCAACGTCACATCCAAAGAGTCACACACGTTCCAAAGTTATTGCAGCATTTATTCGATGCTCCCGATTTTTATATTGAAATGAAATGGGAATTTACATCGTGGGGTAAGTGCGACGGCATATGACCATAAAATAGGTCTTGGCAGAGCCAATCATTTATAAAAACCATAATAAAATCAAAAATGTTTAATTTGCGTCAATAACAGGATTTTTTTTTAATTTCAGTGCCACTGATGGCACGGCTTTGTCCAAGTGACACATATAGAGTGTACAAACGGGGTGCAAATGTACGTATAGATACAACTCTGTTAGGTTTTGAAAATGGCACCTGGCAACGGGGGAATCGATCATACATATTTAAAGGATTAAGTAAGTCGTAATATCTGCACTTACCTTGTAGTTATTATTTTTTATTTGAAACAGAAAACAGTGCTTCCATGATTGAAATCGATCATCATACACATGATGTAACGATCGAAGAAATGAGCTCTAATTTTGGTGATGTAGTTGCAATACCCCCGCGTACTGGCTCGGTAAAGGCCCGCCTTCATGCTCCCGTCATAACAAATAGCATTGAAATGGAAAAAATCAGCTTTGAACGTAACAAATCTGGAATTTGGGGTTGGCGTAGTGAAAAGTCTGAAATGATAAATGGATTCAATTGTAAAGTGTATGGTGCGAGTAATGTAGAGTTTATTACTAAAACCAGAATGGATCATTTATCAGAAGAGCAAATAAAGGTGCTTGAATAATAGCAATACTTTCTTATGCCTTACTTTATTAAAAATTTAATTTAAATAATATCATTTAGGCCAAATCATCAAGAACACTATTCCATAGCTTTTTAGGCTTAGCCGAAGATGAGTATATGGGCAGTCCAGACTTAGCGCCATTAAGAGAAAAAGTAAGCAAACAAAGAGTAAAAAAAAAACAAACAAAATTGTTAATTTCAATTGATTCTATTACAATTAGGCGCCCACACCTCACACTGAAGAATATAATACAGATGGCACTGACGAAGTGCCCACTTCCAACAGCAATAGTCCTAATAACTCTGGTACAAACTCTCCTAAAGGCCTTATAACGCCGCAGGAATATTTTACAGCCGATGTAGATTTAAATGGCCGCGATATAGGCCGCCCCAAAAAAGTCAACACTAAAGTAAGATTTTTTTTCTTTTTAATTCAAAAATTTGATAATTTCTTTTCTATAAATTTTATTTCTATTGTAAAGGTTCAACGTTTCAAAGCCAATCTTTGGCTTTGCGAGGATTATCCCATGCGATTACAAGAACAAGTTCTTCCTATTTTAGATCTAATGTCCACTATGGCCAGTCCACATGTAACCAAATTAAAAGACTTTATTACAATGCAACTGCCTGCCGGATTTCCAGTTAAAATCGAAATACCATTATTCCATGTGCTTAACGCATGCATTACATTTGGTAATGTGTTCGGTATGACGGTGCCAATTGAAAATGTCACAACGATTAATGAAGATGATCGTATAACATGTATTGTGGATGATCGTTGTTTTGATATACCGCCACATTATAGAAATAAGGGTAAACGGCACATATTTTTAACCAAATTTTTTTACAAATCAGTATTTAGGTACCAATTTGAGGCGGCAAATGCCTGTAGACGAAGATGATATGCTGCAGTATGCTATTGAACAGAGTTTGGTAGAATCTTCTGGTGGTGCTTGTAGTTTAAATCTTGATGATAGAGACAAGGTGGACATATGGGAGGCTTTAAGAGGCCAAGGTGTAGGGGCTGATGACGAGGAAGATGAACAATTGCAGAGGTAAGAATTTATAAAGTTTGTATTATCTTAAAGTTGCATGAACTATTTCTGTAGGTATAATCGAAATTAATTAGCTTACATACATTTTACTTTTAAAGAGTAAATTTTATTTAAGCTGATTTACCAGGCTTTTTACTTTTTATTTCCTAATGAAGAGTATAAGTTATGTTGACTTGCAAAAACTAAGGCGTAAATAAGGAGTAGTTATATAATGGTAGGGCAAATCATTGGGAAAATTTCTGTCTTGTCAATTGTGATTCTATAGATAAAATTATTTAGCATTTGATTTTAAATTGTTTTCACTATTACATGAACGTAATAGTGAGCCAGAATTAAAAGGAATATTAATAATTGATTGTGAAATTAAAACTGCATTAATGTTTTGAGTTTTAATTTTGTACACTTTAAGGCATTTAATATCTTTGTTATTTTTTTTTTTTTTTGTATTCAAAACGTACATCGTTAGCTGAAATTCAAAATCACGTGACTAACGAAAAATTCAAAATCACCTTTTTAATTAATTCTTGTGTATTTTATTGAAATGCATGTGCAAAAAACTTTTCAAATCTCTATCGGAGAAAAAAAAATCAGCCAAACGAAACCCAAATGTGTTTAGTTCAGCCACTTGAATCATTTTATTTGGCTTTTGGCTTCTCCAATAAAATTTCAAAAAGTGTACATAGCTATGTGATTTTGCATTTTAGCTAACGATATATTACATATGTATGTAATTGTATTTAAGTCCAATTGAAAATTGGAAAATTTTAAAATGCATTGTATAAAGAAAGCATGTCTTCATTGAATTTAATCGAATTTTTTTTTTATTTTTTATATTTTTATTTCTTCCGTTTTAATTGTATCCCCTATAAAATTTTGTCCACGAACGAAATACTTTCCTTTCCTCTGGCTAGATTGTTGGTAACAAAAGTAAATTTCCGAACAACCCCAAATCGTTTGACAACCGAAAACTATTATACACAATTTCGCAATATCAATTATGGCAAACATTCCCCAAATCCTCTAAGACCAGCACGAAACTCAAATACACCAGCCACTTCCGTTTCTTTAGCACCCTCACCCACAGCCCAATCAAAAAATCGTACATCTTCAACACAAAATCCCACACAATTTAAAAATGATATGGAAAAAATGAAAAATATTTTCAAATAGTTTTAATGCATGTTAATTAATTGTTTTGTTTTCTTTTGATCTGATTTATTTTCATTGCAAATTTTCCGTTTTTTTTTTTGATGCTTTAACGCATGTAAATGTTAGATATTTTTTAGATGTTTAAATGGTTAATTCCTATTTATCGCTATTTAACCTTTATATTTGATCCCAAAAAAAAACCTTGGCCTTTTTTCTTTGTGGTTTCCTCCTTTATGTGTAGAGTTTTGCAAGAATCTTTATGTGCCGCCAATACAAAGGATGATGGTGGTGGCTCCCCCACTTCTGAAGATGACGACGACGATGGTGGCTTCAAATTCATAGATCCGGACTTGGCGTTGGCTCTTCGTCTCAGCCAGCATGATCAACAGCAATATGAATTGGAACGCCAACGGGAACAGGATATGATAGAGCAAGCCTTAAAATTAAGCTTACAAGACCATTAAAATAAGTGTTTTCTTTTTATCATTTTTTTTAATCTATTCCTTTTATATTTTCATATTGTTTTTCTTCCCTTTTTTATGTTTTGAAACTCAACAAAAGGTTGTGTTTAATTTTTATTTTTTTTTTACTGCCTGTTGGCCGATATCGAAGAAGTTCTTTTTTTCGAACAACTACATTTGAAACATAAACAAAATTTTTGAATTTGTTTTTTGTTTCAAATGTAATTGCTCGAAAGAAAGAACTTCTTCGATATTGGCGAACAGGCACTTAGTTTTAAACTATTTTAAACTGGATTTGAAAACGTGATGCTTAATTATATAATTCTAATTATATACACACATACATACATATTAAAATAATTGAAAATTCTCTGAAATGCATTTTTATTTCAATATTTTAAATTTTATTTATATAAATTTATTTGTAATTCGTGTTAAGGTACGTTCACATTCATCAAATATTTTTTAACATAAAAACCAAGTTAGTTGACATTATCCTTAAGAAAAACCAGTGGTTACGTTTTTTTGTACAAATATTTAATAAATGTGAACGTAGCTTTAGTTTTGTTTTGAAATTTTTATAAATTATGCCAAATTGATGTTAAATATTATCAATATCTGTATACGTATAGAGAAAAGAGAGAAGATATCTAGAATCATCTTAGGAATCAGCAATTATACACTTAAAATATGATTTTTACTTTGTATACTTAATGAAATTTACATGTATACATAACCTATAAACAAACCAAGAAAATATACTTTTAAGGACACGTTATATACACCAATACATTCAACAAAATCACACACTTCTTTATATATACAAAAATCTTAAACTTAGAAAACAACTATTATATTTTAATTTGTTATAGATATTATTATTATTATAATGAAAGTAAAAATTGTGAGAAAAAATCAACTAAAAATCTAAAATCACAAATAAATCTTTAGAGAAAATCACTATGAAAACAATCAAAAAAGTCGTTGGTTTTGTTTTTATTTATGGAACGCCAAAAGGATTACAAATCAAAATAAAGGCTATAGTTGAATTTGTTGGAAACAAATGTTTGGGCTACACAGTTGTATGCTCTCGGGATAGCTCGATAGCACTGACATTCATTCACACGCTGTTAAGAGCACTTTGGGCTTAGGCCGTAATAAAAGGTTCTCACATTAATCTGCAACACATCTGTCACATTTTGGCTACACAACCCTAACTTATGAACACAATGGCGAATTTGTTTTCGCCAGATTTTTTATTTTGTAAAAAAAGAAACAATTCATCCATCTCATTTGAATAAATTTTTAAACTTTATTTTTTTATATATTAAAAGAATAATTTCTTAAATATGACATGCGCTGGTATAAAAATAAAGGGAATTAGCTTCTGTTTAGGATAAAAATGTTCTTAGGTTTAAAATAATGTAGCATATACATACATATGTACATAAATATTTATATATTATGTACATCCATTCGGAAATATATTAGAACTAATAGTAGTTTTTTAAGTACTAAAATAAAATATACAAAAGGGTTACTGCCACATTCATTAAACACATCAACATAAATATAAAATATTTTCTTCAGCATGAACATACTAGTAGATTCCTAATAATTTCTGTGAAATCAAAATAAATACTTTGTATTTTCGCATTTATAAAAATAGCCGATCCATTAATATGTATATATGTAGGCCCTTCTCCAATTTCGCTATGCAAAACTAAAATTGCTCTACAAATGTCTTTATGGTCCTTCAAACTTGCAAAGCATCACAACTGCAAATCAATTACACAATGGAACAAAATTAAAATATTTTTTTTTTTTGTTTTGTATGGAACATAATAAGCTGTTGTTTATTAGTCAGCTCACATTTTTAAGTTAAGGATGAGCACTACTCGGACCACATGAATAACATGTTGTAAAATTTCGAGCAGCTTGGTTGTAATATGAGCATTAAGGTACACACCTACATAATAATTTTGGCTATTTCCCTGAAAATCATAGAGATATTAGTGAAGAACAAGGTAAAAGTTTCAATCAGTATGTTCGTACTATATAGGGACCATAGGGAATCCGGCCAACTGTGGATAGCAAGGCACACGATGTTATTTTAATGACGTTGTGTGCGTTGCTATCTGCTCATGGGGAGCATAGCTGAGTGCTACCGGACGCGTCACAGGTTGCGGATAGTGATACGCTCCGTAGATATACGGAGTAGCTGCTATTTGTAGTAGCCGCGGACAGTCAGCGATTTCAAGAGGAGAGTCTCGGAGGGTCTTTCGAGTTCCCACAAATTCCGAGTATGCCGATGATCCTTGAAATGTCATGGCGAGTATTTGGCGCCATAAAACCAATAACCCACAGTATGTCTGGATACTTTAATCGGCAGCCCCGTTACCAGACTCGGATGCGATCGGCTAATTCCCGGTCCATCTTAAACTTCCTTTATTAATGAAACCACAACAAATAAAAACATAAATGATCGGAATTCGTTGACGACCTTCAGCTTTAAAACTCGGACTCGATTTGGAACATGGAACATTAGAACATTGTTAGAAGCATCACGTTTAGAACAGATTTCTAAAACATGTAAAGATTATTCTCTTATATTTACCGGTCTATGTGAGACTAGGTGGCCAGAACAGGGTGAGGTTAAAACGAATAATGGGTTTAATTTTCTGTACTCAGGAAGAAAACCTGACCTACCAAGAGGAAGTGGTGTAGGGTTCCTATTAGCCAAGGAGGCCATGGACGCTCTAATAGATTGGAAACCACATTCTGACAGAATTATATCAATCAGATTGCGCACAAGGGCAAGAAATATTACCTGCATTCAATGTTATGCACCAACGGACTTAGCTGACATTATTGAGAAAATGAATTTTTATAGCTTGCTAGAAAAGGTTATTGCTGAAACAAACAAAGGCGACATCCTTATACTGATGGGAGATATGAACGCGCAGGTTGGCGGTGACAACACAAATATGGAAAACGTGATGGGGATGCATGGTCTTGGTAGAAGAACGGAAAATGGGGAATTATTCACTGAATTCTGCTCGAAATATAATTTAGTTATTGGAGGCACTATTTTTCCACACAGGAGGGTGCACAAAGTATCGTGGGTCTCTCCAGACCAAAACACCGAAAACCAAATAGACCATATCGCAATCAGCAGAAAGTGGCGAGGCTCTCTTCTTGATGTTAGAAACAAAAGGGGTGCCGACGGAGCTTCGGATCACCATCTTATTATTGGGGAGATAAGGCTCAAAATTGCTGCAATCAAACAAAACAAAAATCGTGTGTCACGAAAAAAATTTGCAGTAGAAAAACTAGAAACTAGTAATGTGAAGAATGACTATATACAAGCACTCAGTATAGCAAATCAAAATCTACACGCGGAAAACAAAAGAGAATGGAAGGATATAAAAAATGTTTTCATTGATGCCGCCAAACATTATATAGGTTATGCAAAAAAAGACCGGAAAATATGGATATCTGACGTAACCTGGAGTATTATAGAAGAAAGAAAAGATGCAAAAGAGAAAGTAAACAACGCTAAAACACGTGCTGAAAAACAACTTAGGCAACGTGAATACAGTGATATTGATCGAAAAGAGAAGCGCAAGGCAAGACAAACGAAAGTGGGCAGAAAACCTTTCTGCAAAAGCTCAATCCGCTGCTGAAACCAACAGATCGAGAGATCTGTATAAAATATCTAAGCAGTTGACTTGTCGGCCCGTTATCTCTAACCGCAACTTGAGAAGGAATGGGGTCTTAATAACATCTAAACAGGAGAATCTGAATATTTGGACAGAGTATTATAAAAATATGTTAGCAAATACAGACTCACAACCAGTGTGGCAATGTGAATGTTCCAGTCATAGGGAAAGAGAAGATATTGATGTTAGTTGCCCGTCACTAGTAGAGATTGCAATTGCCTTAAGGTGTCTAAAGAATAACAAATCACCCGGAATCGACGGCATATCACCTGAACTCCTCAAAGCTGACCCCACAATCAGCGCAAAACTTATAAAGCCAATTATAGATGACTTTTGGATAAATAAAAATATGCCTAATGAATTGAAAGAAGGTGTTATAATTAAACTTCCTAAAAAGGGAGACCTCTCGAACTGCAAAAACTGGAGAGGAATAACACTATTAAGCATGATTAATAAGACCATATCGCGCATTATATACTCAAGACTCACCCCCTCCCTAATGAGCAGTTTAAGATGTGAACAGGCAGGTTTTAGGCCAGGACGTTCTTGTACGGACCAGCTCAATAGTCTTCGTATCATCGTAGAGCAGTCTGTTGAATGGCGTTCTCCTCTGTACCTCGTATTTATTGATTATGAACGAGCTTTTGACACCCTTCACCATAAATCCATATGGAAAATTTTGAAATGTCGTGGAGTTCCGGAAAGTTTGATAGGCCTTATCAAGGAGCTTTATGACTCTGCCAGCTGTCGAGTGCTTCATGATGGACAAATTGGTGAAAAGATTCCAGTAAATGTTGGAGTTAGACAGGGTTGCATCCTATCACCACTCCTTTTTAACATCATATCGTGTTTCAACTCTCATAGTGAACAGACGCGTTTTTATAATCGTCGCAACTGAATATAAAAAAAAAAATTTAATAAAAAAATATTTTCAAGTCACAAAAAATATAAAAAAAAAAAACATTTATTGAACAGTTATTTTACTGGTTTTATTTTATTTTTTGCTTGTGTGCAATATACATAAATATTTGCATACACAAACTAATATAAGTGAAAATAAAAAAGAGAACTCTGATGAGTTCATCTTCTGAAAAAAACAACAATAATCCTACAAGCAGTAGGAATGTGCAATATATAACTTTAGTTGCTGATGACGACAGTAAAAAAATGAATTTAACAAAAACCTGAATTTAACAGTAAACACAAATACTCGTGCGCGATCATTATCTCTGAACATGTTAAATAGTGATCAAGAAGCAACAACAATTGCACCCATCAGCAAACTTGTCAGCTTAGCTGTACAAACAAACAAACAAACAATAAGTAACAAGGTGACCAACGTGCACAAAATGGTAGATGCGGTGAGTACAATAAATGATAATAAAATTCAAACAGGAATGGACAGATACATAACCGTGTTAAAAAGGGGAAGAAGTCCAAAATCAGCTCAAATTGCTTCAACATCGAAAGTTCCCAGAGATGGAAAAAACAATATAATAAATTCCGAAAATCGTTTCGCGATGTTATCTGAACAAGGCGATGAAGGCACAACTACAACAAGTTCGAGTAAGCCCCCACCCATATATTTAAGAGAGCAGAATTCCAGTTTGCTGGTTAAAAGTCTTATCTCATTAATTGGAGAAAATGAGTTTTATATAACTCCAATTAAGCGCGGAAACATCAATGAGACAAAAATTCAGGTAGCTCATGAAAATAATTACCGAAAAATTGTTTCAGATTTAGAATCTAAAAATAAAAACTTCTACACGTACCAATTAAAGAGTGCTAAAGGTCTAACAGTCGTAATAAAAGGTATAGACTCTAGCGTGGATCCGGAAGAGGTCAAGTCTGGCCTTGAAAATAGTGGCTACAAGGTGAAAAATGTCTCAAACATTAAAAATAGAGAATAAATCCCCCAACCAATATTTAGAGTCGAGTTACAGCCAGATGGCATAAAAATAAAAAAGAATGAAGCGCATCCAATATATGACTTAAAGTACTTGTTGCATCGAAGAGTTACTGTTGAGCTTCCACATAAAAGAGCTGGGCCTGTTCAATGCCTGAACTGCCAAGAATTTGGGCACACGAAGACTTATTGCAAGTTGCCTACAGTCTGCGTTGTATGTGGTGAGTTACACAGTACTGCTAACTGTGATAAAATAAAAGGTGATACCAAGGCGAAAAAATGTGGCAATTGCGGCGGAAATCACACTGCCAACTATAGAGGCTGCCCCCTTTACTCGTTTTTTAAGAATTCATTAACCAAAAAAACCAATGCTACTCCCGCTCAGCCTAAAACCCCTATTAACTATCCACAGTTACCTCAACCGTCCACCAGCCAAAATCAATTTTCAAACATTTTCAAGTCTAACGCGACTAGTGCTCAACAACAATCTAACAACAAATTTTCATACGCTAGTATTTTAAAAAGCAATCAGAGTACGGCGCAAAAAACCGTAAATGTAAATGAAGATTCGGGGTATAATTTTAGTCGTATTGAAGCCTCAATTGAGAGCTTAATACAAACTGTAAACACATTTACTCTCAACATGTCCTGTATGATGCAGGAAATGTTGAAAATGCAGTCTACCTTGTTGCAGGCTGTACTAAGCAAACCATGAACTTAAAAATCTGTTTTTGGAACGCAAACGGCATCTGCCAACATAAAAACGAAATAGAATATTTTCTTCAGGATAAACAAATCGATGTTATGCTTATCTCAGAAACTCATTTGACATCTCGAAGCTGTTTCAGAATTAGTGGATATAATTTTTACGACACCAAGGATCCCCGTGGCAGAGCTTGTGGTGGTTCGGGAATCCTAATAAAAACGCGAATAAAACACCACCTGTTGAATGATTTTTGTGAAGATTATCTTCAAGCAACGAACATCTGCATCGAAACTTACTATCAAAAACTTGTAATATCATCTGTCTATTCGCCCCCCAGATTCACAATTACCGAGAGTCAATATACGGCTTTTTATAAATCACTGGGCCTCCGTTTTCTAGCAGCTGGCGACTACAATGCCAAACACACATTTTGGGGTTCACGTTTAATCACACCTAAGGGACGAATTTTATTCGACACAATATCTAAAATGGGTTTGAATGTAGTTTCAAGTGGACAGCCAACATATTGGCCAACAGATCGACAAAAAATTCCTGATGTTATCGACTTTGGAATTGTGAAAGGCGTGCCCAGCGAGATGGTTGAAGTTGAAGCATCTTTGGACTTATCTTCAGACCACTCGCCTACTATTGTCACTATTTACTCACACACAACATGTGATTTAGCGACGACATCTGCACGCATTAACTGGCTGAAATACAGAAAATATCTGAGTGCTCATTGCTCGGAAAAAATGCCGCTGAGAACACCTTCAGACATAGACGATTCTCTCAGGTTGTTTGAAGCGCATGTTAAACAAGCTGCTTTTAATGCTACTTCAAATGAAATAAACCAACCAGTGAGATTTAACAATATTTTTTCTGTAGATATAGAAAGGCTATTGACTGAAAAACGGAGAGCTCGACGAGATTGGCAGCGCTACAGATCGCCCCAGCTAAAATTAAGGCTTAAGGAGTGTACCAAGCAGCTTAGGAAAGTTTTGCAAACTCAAAAAACAGCTTCCCTTCAAAAATTCCTTCAAGAGCTAGATGCAACACCACAAACAGATTATTCACTGTGGCGTGCAGCCAGAGGACTAAAAAGGCCGGTGATATGCAAACCCCCATTACGAGCCCCAAATGGTGACTGGGCAAAAACTGATGATGAAAAAGGTGCACTTTTTGTTAAACACTTAGAAAAAGTTTTCACTCCGAATATTTCTGCTGATATTGTTGAACTGCCACCAGTCGTCCCTTTACCAGAAATACCGATGAGATTTAACATGACGGAGATTGAAAATACTATTACTAATCTTAACACCAGAAAAGCCCCAGGTGTCGACAAAATAAGCAACAAAATGCTTCAAGAATTGCCTTACACTGCAAAAAGAATAATACTATTCATTTTTAACAGTATTCTACGCCTAGAACACTATCCTAAAGAATGGAAGGTTTCGTTAATTACTATGATACCAAAGCCCGGCAAGGATCATACAAAGGTTGAATCCTATCGGCCTATTAGTTTACTGTCTAACATTTCAAAACTATTTGAAAAGCTGTGTATGAGCAAGCTGATGCCTATAGTGACTAGTAATGGATGTATTCCAGATCATCAATTCGGTTTTCGCAGTCAACATAGCACAATTGAACAAACTCACAGACTAGTGAATGTCGTTAGAGACACTTTTGAAAAAAAGAAATACTGCTCTGCGCTCTTTATTGATGTCTCACAAGCTTTCGATAAAGTATGGCACGAAGGTCTTTTCAATAAATTAACACAAAATCTACCAGCAAATATCGTAAAGCTTTTAAAAAGCTATTTAATGGAACGTAAATTTGTAGTTAGGGAAGGCAATTTTTTAAGCCCTCCGCAGTCGATTGAAGCCGGAGTCCCTCAAGGCAGTATCTTCGGACCCTTACTTTATTTAATATATGCCTCTGACTTACCGTTAAGCAGTAACATTCATACATCAACATTTGCGGATGATACAGCCTTTCTAAGCGTTCACGAAAATCCTGTAGAAGCTTCCCGCAACTTACAAGAATATATATCCAAACTGGAAAAATGGCTCAAACAATGGCGTATAAAAGTTAACGAGCAGAAATGTGCACACGTCACTTTTACGTTGCGCAGGCAAACATGCCCGCCTATAAAAATTAACACCGAGACTATACCACAACACACTGTAGTCAAATATCTAGGCGTTCATCTTGATCGTCGTTTAACATGGAAATCGCATATAGACGCAAAGTTGACTCAAATGAAATTAAAAGCAGCTCAAATGAATTGGCTTATTGGAAGAAATTCTATACTAAGCCTAGACTGTAAACTACTATTATACAACGCGATCCTGAAACCAATATGGTTCTATGGAATCCAGTTATGGGGCACTGCCTCAGCATCAAATGTCGAAAAAATTCAAAGGCGACAAAATAAAATTCTACGTACAATTACAGCAGCCCCCTGGTATGTCAGAAACCATCGAATTCATAAAGACCTAGACGTTCCGTTGGTGAAGACAGTATTTTCAAAACACGCGAAAAAATATATAAAAAAACTTGAGTTGCACCCAAATCCACTTGCGCGCAATATTCTTCATTATAGAGGCCACACCCGGCTGAAAAGAAGGGATACTCTTTTTCTCAGCCGTTCACGAGAAATGTAAAACAACAAAAATTAACCGTTGAAATTAAAAATTTTGTTTAGCATTGGCTAAACTTATATTTAATATTTTTTTAGATTTAAGATTTGAAAAACTTATTGATAATTCAATTTAAATAATTAAAGATTCAATAAATAATAAAATTATCACAAAAAAAAAAAAAAAAAAATATTAGACACGGTCATGGTACGTGCAACAACAGCAAGAAGAGGCATCACTTGGGGTGTACAGAGAAGACTGGAGGACCTAGATTTTGCCGACGAAATTTGTTTGCTCTCACACACCTTTGATGATATGAATGCAAAATTGAAATTGATTGCTGAATTGGGAACAAATGTTGGGCTTAAAATCAATTATGGCAAAACAAAGGTTATACGCATCAACACCACCAATATCTCCAAATTTGAAATTGATGGTCACGAACTGGAAGACGTTAACAGCTTCTGTTACCTCGGTAGCATCATTTCTCCTTCCAGTGGTTCCAACGATGATATCAAATGTCGTAATAATAAAGGGAGGCAAGCATTCGGAGCTCTTCAACCAGTATGGAAATCTTCCAGAATTTCATTAAAAACCAAATTAAGATTATTTTCTTCGAACGTGATGTCTACCCTTCTTTATGGATGTGAATCTTGGAATACGTCCAAAGACCAGGTCAACCGTCTTCAGGTTTTTGTTAACAAGTCCTTAAGAAGAATCCTGCGTATTTACTGGCCAACAACTATTTCAAACAACGAACTGCAAAGAAGAACAAATCAAGTGCCAGTAAAAGTTGAAATAGCTAAGAGAAAGTGGAACTGGTTGGGGCATATATTGAGAAGACCTCAAGATGATATTGCCCGAATGGCAATTGACTGGAACCCACAAGGCAGTAGAAGACAGGGTAGACCAGCTCATACTTGGAAAAGAATGTTAGAAATAGAAATAAACTCAACAAATAGAAATTGGCGCGAAATAAAAAAGCTGGCAGAAGACAGATCTGAGTGGAAGAATTTCGTTGTGGCCCTATGTTCCTCCATGGAATCCCAGGAATAAATATATATATATATAGGGGCCATACCAGGGAAAAGATTCGAGTTAAGCGTCCCAAGCAATCCAAAAAAACCAACTTTTAGTGCTTGGATAAACAGGAACTGCGCGTCCGTGTGTTCAATGATAAGCGAATGTCATCAATACACCAGCCATTAATGACTACAAATTCAAAAATTTTGTTTTTGTTTCAAATGTAATTGTTCGAAAGAAAGAACTTCTTCGATATCGGCGAACAGGCAGTAGGCTTTTTTTATTGCCATGCAAAGTTTATTTTACTCACCCTCCTAAAAGTACGCATGTTTTTTTATTGTTTACAACAAATGAAGTTACGAGGCTGTGCACATATTAGTAACGCTCCAGGGTTTGGAGGGGGCATTTATTACGGATTGGAATTTTTGCACTGAAAAATTTGAAAAAAGCGTTACGAAGGGGGTGGGGGGCATAAAATTTCTGAAAACAGCGTTACTTAACATGTGCAAAGCCACGTAGTGGAAAATTTCATCGTCAATTCCATTTTGAATTTTAAGTGATTTGAAACAAAATTTTCGTTTTGTAATGACTCCGACTTTTGGAATCGAAACCACTTTCGATCGGAATTGAGTTCTGTAACATGGCTGTCTGTATATTTATGTATGTAATTTGATTTTAGAAACTGTTCGTTTAGAAATCACTGGAATTACAGATCGGTGGAAATAATTTCAATAATATTATTAATTTCGTTCGAAAGTAATTTGGAATTTTTAAGTAAAAATTGATGTTTTAAAATAAAACTCTTATGACACATTGGAACAAAAAATAAGAAGCATTTGTGATATCTCAAATATAGAATATTATATAAAGTAGTAATAAAAATTTTTAAAGTAACACTGGTCAACAAAGAAATTTAGTTTATTCTAAAATATAAATATGTTTTAAAAGTACTTATGTATGTGAAGCTTTAGTCGCTCATTTATTTTTATATATTTTCTTTTTTTTTTTTGTAGTTCGAGTATCTTTATGTGTTAGGAGTTTTGTTAAAGTATGTATTATAAACGACATTGTTGACCAGCATTTATTGCACCTTAAAATAATTAACGATATTTGTTTGCTAATGTAGACGATTTTTTTTTAAGATTTTTTTTAGAGATTAAAAACGGTTTTTTTTTTTTTTGTGTTAAAACTTAATTGTAAACAGTATGTTAAGACTTAAAAATTTACTATTTTATATATATTTAAAGCATTTCTGTTTATCGTGCGGTATACGTGTTTTAAATAATATCGAATCGGCTCGATATTGCGTATTTAATAGGGGTGTATAACCAAACACCTAAAACGAAAGGAAAATAACATGTAATTGAGAATATTGAATGCACTGTTTGCTAAAATATTTATTTATTGTTAATTCAAAGTAGAATATGTACATATGAATGACACGAATTAAAATAATGGTAACAGTGGAGATTTGTTATGATAAATATCAGATTAATATCAATTCAGTATTTAGTAAGGTAATTCTCATATTAAAATTTCGTAAAAATTTGTGTTGTTCTATTCTCCTGTGTATGTGTTGAATATTAAATTTATGATTAAGTTGTGAAGATTTAATTACATTTATGTTAATTTGACATCCATTAGCGCATGGTGTATAACAGATAATTCCGTCCGATTTTAATTTTTATGATCGGTCTCTGTTTCCAATGCATCCCACTATACGGAAGAATTTATTCTTTATTTTTAAATATTTTTAAATTTCAGAGAATTTCTTGATTTGTGCCCTTTTTATCCAAGTATTATTTTATATCTTTACGCGATTAAGTGAATTTTTAGAAATTTATTATGGAAAAATTTTAAATAAATTACTTTTATATTAGATTCGATTTATTGTTGTTTTTTATACACACTATGTATACAATTATATGCAATATTTTTTTTTCTTTAAATATCTGAAAAAAGGGTTGCTATTTGATCTTGTAAACTAGTTTAGAGAATTTACATTCACCTTCTTCGTTTATAATTGTAATGTTCGAAAACCATAAAATTAGTTAAACAAATTTTCTGATTTTGTTAAATACAATTTAAAAAATGAAAGAAGTCTTTCATATGCTATGACTTTTTGTAGGGTTTATTTATGAAAATGTCATTCCAAACCTATAATTTTCTTTTGAATTAAACCACTTGGCGAAAACTCGATAGATCCGAATTTGTTAAAAGAAAAAAAAATCAACACGTTGGGTGACAAACTGTACTAACAATTTCTTGTTATTTGAATGAAATGTGGCTACAAAAAAACAAATATTCATGCATACTTACTAACATTCATACATTTTTTATGTCAATAAACTTACTTGTGTAAAGAAATTTATACATTTATGACGTTCCTGAAAATGTGTATCATCTTCGCTTAATGATACTGGACAACCAGGACATCTAAATGTCCACCGTGATGTCACCTTCACCGGTGGTTTTCTTGTAATGTGCGATATTAAAAAGTTCATAGCGATATCTTCGCAATTCATATATTCATCTACTTTATCTCGTATGGCCTGTGGCAAATGATATGTATATAAATACATGTAGTATTTGTGTATGAAAGCGGCACCCGTCAACACCATACTCAGCTCACAACTATAATTTGAATTGTAATTCCAATGATGATTATCATTTAAGTCCCACGCATGGAAACGTCCGGGGAAGCCAACAACACGATCACGATGTTCTCGCCACACACGAAAACCAAATAGAATTTCATCGTGCCGTAGATGAGCATCATCATCTATCGAGAGTACAGCTTCAGTCTCGATGACATCGAAGGGCAAGAAGCGATTATTAAGAGAATTTCTGGGAGCTCTGACTACTGCTACAGGTACACCAATATCGGGCCATCTTAAATCATCTAGAGGCGGTTTTGGTGAGTTCCAAACAACTACTACTTTATGTAAATATGGTAACCCATAGAGACGACCTAAAGAATCCATTAGAACTTGTTCTCTCTCGTATGTTAAAATAACAATGGTAAACTGTTCCCGGGGATAGTTGCCTCCTAAAGCTTCACTGAACTCTTTGCCAGCACCACCACCACCTTTGCCAATTGGGCGAAAGCCCATGTGCGAACCCATGAATTTAGCCTCCGAAGGCAGTACGGGATCAAATGGCAATTGAGGATACATATAGAAGGGGTCAACCTAAAGCCGTATTAAATATTTATAAAATTTTTTAAGGAAAACTACATACATATAAACAATACAAATTATGAAAGTAATTATTTCAGGATACTAGAGAGCAGGAATATCAAATATTTAATAAAGTTATTTAAGAAAGTTTACTACGAGAGGTTTATATTCACAATCTCTATCTAATGATTATTTATTGCATATTTACAAATTCACTTTTCTTTTTTCAGAAAATTCTGCTGCTGAAATAAAGCTAGTTTGTTATTATGTATGTCTAGCTAAATATTAAATCAAAATATTTTGAGAACTTTTCAAAAATTATGTTTGAAATTCGATTTATCTGTTGAAATGGAGTCACAGAATTTCCAAGCCCATAACATACAAAAAATGTTTAAGTAACAAATTTCTGACAATCGGGCACTACGACACTGGGTTTAGGGATTCCGTATATTTCATATTTTCATTTTACAGTGATAGTTTTGTATGGGTGTTTGTGTAAATTGTTTTTACTTGCAATGCTAGCATTGAGCTTCTAATTAACATGAACATTTTATGAAGAAATATTTGTCTGACACTCCTAAAAGTATGCAAGCTTTTTTAAGTATTTACTGCGAATATAGTTAGCAGAAAAAGATTTTGTAAATTTAATTTTTAAATATAAACAAGATTTTTGGTTTGTTTTCGAAAGAAGGAGCTTGCGGAATTGAAACCAAGTTCGATCGGAATGATGTTTTGTGACTTGGCTGAACATCTCAAGTAAATATAATAAATTATTAATTAAAACGAAAAAAAATTGGAAAAAATTAAAAAAAAGAAAAAAAAAACATCAAAAAAATGTTTGTCGTTTTAATTAACTCTTAAAGGCAGGTGGAAGAATGAAATAATAATTTAAATTAATATAATAAATTATCCGAAATCAATATGTATCTACGAGTACGAGTAGATAGTCGTACATGCGCATTTATATTTATGTAAATCTCACCCAATCATTCCATGCCTCCCTGGATTGCATTCTTAATATGGTGTAATTTCTTCTAAATGCTGGACTGGAATAAGGTGGCTCTATGGGACCCAAAGATTCCTCCGGTTCTGTATCCATGACCACTGGCGGATCTGATTTTAAGGGTATAAACGTATTATTGAATACACTTTGAGCGATAACTGGAGGCACCGGCCGTGGTGGTATACCCAAACGATCCCTTAAGCTAGCAATGACCGTGTCCACTGTAGCCTGCACAGAACTCAAATACCGTTCCCATACTGAGCGACCCTGACGACGCATTAGCAAAAGATCACCATCTTGTATGGCACGCAAAAGAAAATGTAGCTCGGTTATGCGGGCCTTAGGCAGCAATAGAGCAATTCGACGCCAATCTATGTTCTCAGTATAAGGCAAAACTACTTCGTCTGCTCCTAGTATAACAGGTATGGCGCCGGATCGCAAGGCCTCATAAATACGTGCCAGCATTAAAGTTGAACTAACTCGTTTCTCCAAAGGTGGCAGAATTAGAGCAAATGTAGAGTCTTTTAATATGTTTTTACGCGACGAGTCTGTACCACATAGGGCCCAATCTACTACGGAATTCTCATCATGCTGTTCGGTAGCAGGAACACATTTAAATTGTAGTAAAAATTTATCCTGTGTGGGTCCTTTAGACATTTCCATTAGATGGTCCAAAATGAAATCATCTAAAGGATGTGGTGTCATTACAGGCTCGTTTAAGGGTCTCAATTCTCCCTGGAAAGAGAGCAAATATGTACGTCTAGCCGGCACCATAGCAGCACATTCTTGCCACACATCACCACCGGGAGGGCCCAATATGGGGGGTACTATCAAATCGTAGTTGTTACGAAATTGTGTGGCTTCAAAAGACGATTGTACTACAATTGCTCTCATAGTATTTCTATTGAGTAGAGCATTTGTAGCCTTGGAATTTAAATTTCTTCGTGCTAAATTAAGCAAAACATGATTTCGACCATCTCCTCCCCAATAAGGAAGTCTATAAAGTTTACCCATATCAATGGCATCATATTTATGCGTTATATTAGAACTCATTTTAATCTTTTCTTCCTCTTCTAAAGCTGCATAGCGATTATTTTTCAGCAAATCATTTTCCAACAGGGCTTCTCCTATTAGGACCAAATAAATGCAAGCCAACTTTGGATCTCTAACAATGTGAGCATTATATCCCAACGTTTGTTTGATTGTGGTCCTTAAAAACCCCTCAATATCATAGCCAGGCTTCAGGATATTATAAGCATCGGGATCGTAGAGATAAACGGGAAAACCGGAAGTTAAACTGCATCTAGAGTGATCAAAACAATTATGCATTTCACATGTGCTCATGGTTTGTGCTGAAGTTGGTGGCATTTTTCTTGGTAAAGCATTGGGATAGAGAGTACGTGGTAATGCCAAATCTGGTGTATTACGCTGCACAGCTTCTCGCTGTGCCAGTTGTGCTTGTTCTACAGATATTTTCAGTCTTTCGAGTTCGGTTTGTTCACGCATCAGTTCCTGTTTAAGTTCTTCGATTTTTTGATTGTATTGACCAATATCCAATTGTAATTTTTGCCGGCGAGCTTCAAGTTCGCGAAGCTCTATAGATACTGTGCTCTGAAAACACGTAAATACAAAATGGAATGGTTCAAATAAATATCCCGACCTAAATGGGTTTTTACGTTAGAATTTTCTTCATTACATTTTTGCCAAATATGTAAGTTGGTGAATTTAAGAAAATGTGCGAGTATATTTTTCTATATGCTTCAAAATTAGAATTAAAAAAAAAAAAAAAATATAAATAAACAAAAAAATTTCTTTAGATGTAACATTGGACTCATTGGATCTCAATGGGCAGCTTGAGTCATTAGGGACAGCAAATTGAGTGACAACAAATTGTGATTAACTTTCCTTTACTTTTTAAAATTTTGTTTCAAATGTAATTAATCGAAAGAAAGAACTTCTTCGATATCGGCGAACAAGCACTTAATCTATTACATCAATATAAACTTATTTATGTTCAACTAATATTACTCAAAAATATACTTAATATAACATCAAACGTAAACTATACCTTAAGTAGAAAAAATAAAAAAATCAGGAGATTGGGAATTATACAATATATATGTAATTCACTGGCAACACTGGCAACACTATTTTCATTCGAAAGTTGTATATCGTTAGCTAAAATGCAAAAAGACGTAATAATACAAAATATAATTTTACAGAAGCAAAAAACTTGGTGAAATGAAAATTATAAACACTTAAACGTCCCTTTGTTTTTTGTTAATAAAAGCGTTATTTTAGATCGCAGAAGTGTAAAATTTTGCCAAGACATGTAGTTTAATGGCATTCATAATAATCAGCTAACGTTATATGTGATATTTAATCAGGTTCAATATGGCTACCTAACAAGTAGTGAAAGCAAAATCTTGTGTTGGCGTTAGCAACTAATGAAGCGGAGCATTAGCTAGCTAGCCCATACAGAAAAAATTAAATTGTTGAAAAATAGATTCTTGAAGTTAAGTGTCATGACGTAAGCTCTTACGTAAAACATATTTAACTCGGCATATTTATCTTCACACACATATTTTCACTTTGTTTCAAGTGAAATTGATGTGTTCTACAAATCGTTTTCACCACAAAAAAGTAATTTGAAATCGAAGGCAAACAGCCGCGTGAAATAAAATACTTTTTGGTAAAAATAATAGAAATAATTTTTCCTAGCTTTATTTTCTCAAAGTTTTAACAATTTTTAATTAAAATTTTGCCCAAGTTTTTGTTTTTTTTCAGATTTTGCGGAATTTTTAATCAGTATTTATTTACTCAAGATTTCTCGACTTTTCGCCATTTTCGCGATTTCTACAATTTGTTTTATATTCTTTAAAGGTTTAGTGATTTTTAATCATAATTATTATATCTTTAAAATTTTTGCAATTTTTCGCAATTGGAGTAATTTTTGCAAAGTTTTCGGCATTCTTACATCTTTAGGGACTTTTAACAAACATAAATTAAAAGTTTAGCATCTTTTTGAACTTTCATTGAACATGGGGGTTCTGGGGTTTTTTTTTTTAATTTTCGTGGTAGGCCAATGCAACAAAAAAATTGGCAAGATTGCTGAATTTTTTTATTGCAAATCATAAAGATACAAATCAAGTTTTTTTGCAATGTGAGAACAGAACAAAACAACAGAGGCCCATAACTAGAAAACTAAGCATAGCCGACAATTTTTTTTTCTTTTTTTATTTTTTCTTATATGTACATATTTTGATTTCCATCGGGTAGAATTTTTTTTAAGAACGCAGCCAAACTAGATTTGTTCCCAATTTATTTCAAAAATTTGTTTGAAACAAAACAAAATTTAAATCATAGATCATAAAAATCATAAATTTAAAACATAGTTTCATATCATCAACTTGCGTGTTGCTTCTTTCAATTAAATATATACGAATTATTGCGGCTCTATTGTATTTTGTAAATACGAAAATATTTGGAACATTTGTATGCTTGTATGTAATGACAGCTTTTCTAAAATTTATACAAGCCAAAGTTATGCTCAAGACATTTTTATCGAACTCTTACCTTGATCCTCAACAATTCTTCTATTCTCATTTTCAAATCGCTGGCGCGCATTGAACTAAAATCCTCATATGCGTCTAGCAATGGCCTGGCCCTATGTATATCCAATTGAGGAACATCATTGTCAGGCTGAAATTCCAAAACCACCGATATTTTAAAAATATATAAATATTTTTATAATAAATTTAATATTTTTTGTACATTTAATAAACTCCTATGAGCAAATAGGGGCAGGAGCACCAGCAGCAACAAAATCAATAAAATTGTTTTATAGATTCGATAGTGACGAAACCATGAATTCATAACGCCACACACAACTCCAACTATATTGCTAAATGAAACAATTGTCGACGAAGATGAAGGTGCTGAATTGACACCTGCTGCTGACGGTAATGAAGATGAATTTGCTTTTATTAATTTTTCTCTTTCCCTGTCCAATATATTATAAGTGCATTCGGAATTGGTAGACGATAAGATTGTTATTTGAGCCGCTGAAGTATTACTGTGGCTATTTGTCACGGATGTGAGGTCAAATGTTGTCATGTTGTGCCAATTGTCGGGTGACTTGGTAAAAACCTTTATAATTTCAAGGTTTTTGCACACCTTCAATTTTTTAGTAATGAGAAGATATTTTAATTTTATTAACACATTTTTTTTATTAATTTGTTTGTTATTTTGTGAAAACTGATGAAGTTATTTTTTTTTTTGAATGACTACAGCTGTCTACAAGCAAATTTGACATTTGATTTTTTGGGACAAATCAAACAGTACTGCACAAGGTAAAATTTAATTTAATATATAAAATTTTATACTTCACCGGCGGGTTGAAATAATTTTTTTTGCTAGACGCCGCTACAAATTTTTAATCAGCTTGTTGCTCTGCTACATACAATTTGACATTTGTAAAACAAAAATACACGGACAAAATGCCGGGACAACTTTACCTTATTTATTATATCATGGGTCAACAGATAAGTAACTACAGTTGTCAAAGTGCGCCAAGTTAGCGTCGACGAATTAGCGTCGATTTTAAGAATAAAAAAACGGGGAAAAAAATATGGAGATTTTGGGGGGATTTTCCAAGTAAAGTAATAGAAATAGCGTCGATTTTGGGAATTAAAAGCGGGGAAGTATATACTTCATCCTTAGGACATTTCCTGGCCAATACAGGCTTTCGCACGCATACAGACCCTATACATTTTATAATATAGACCTTAAAGAACATTTTGCGCGAATCGTGCTAAAAATCAATCGGGCCGTTCCCGAGTAATCCCATCTTCTCCAAATTGGCCAAAAAAAAAGCGTTGCTGATTTATCCTGTCCAATACAGGCTTTCGCACACTTACAGACCCAATACATTTTAAAATATAGACCTTAAAGAACATTTTACGCGAATCGTGCTAAAAATCAATCGGGCCGTTCCCGAGTAATCCCATGTTCTCCAAATTGGCCAAAAAAAATCGTTGCTGATTTATCCTGTCCAATACAGGCTTTCGCACGCATACAGACCCAATACATTTTATAATATAGACCTTAAAGAACATTTTGCGCGAATCGTGCTAAAAATCAATCGGGCCGTTCCCGAGTAATCCCAACTTCTCCAAATTGGCCAAAAAAAAAGCGTTGCTGATTTATCCTGTCCAATACAGGCTTTCGCACGCAAACAGACCCTATACATTTTATAATATAGACCTTAAAAAACATTTTGCGCGAATCGTGCTAAAAATCAATCGGGCCGTTCCCGAGTAATCCCATGTTCTCCAAATTGGCCAAAAAAAATCGTTGCTGATTTATCCTGTCCAATACAGGCTTTCGCACGCAAACAGACCCAATACATTTTAAAATATAGACCTTAAAGAACATTTTGCGCGAATCGTGTTAAAAATTAATCGGGCCGTTCCCGAGTAATCCCAACTTAAAATCCCAACGTGCGAAAGCCTGTATTGGCCAAGAAATGTCCTAAGGATGAAGTATATACTATGTTAACATCTTCCCATAAGAAATACACAGTACTAAAAGTCAACATCTTTCTACATCTTTAAAAGATGTTCCTGTATCATTTTGTTCCAATCAACATCTTCCGATAATTTTAATGTCATCTCTAGCAAAATGACAGATACATACATATTGATAGTTTAATTTTTTGTGAATGACATACATAAATGACATATGTACATGAATGACATCCATACATAAATTATCTTCATATTCATCTTTCATAATGGATCGCAAATTTTCTGCATTAACAATTGTGTTTGTTCTTGTAAAGCATGAACGAGTCCAACTATTAATGTTTCTTCAAAATTCATTTTAATTTAACATTTATTTTTTTTCCACAAAAAATTATGCTGTAAGTATTTTTATATTTTTGACAGCTGAGAAGATGGTAGATGTTAGATGTTGCCAATGGAAATGCAATTTGACATTTTCAACATATTCCATTCATTCCTCTAAAATGTATGCTAGTGGAAAAAGGCTATAACTTGGCCCACTTACTAGATACAGTGGTAACGCTGTAACAGCTGCTTCTACAGTTGGGAAGTTTCTCACAACAAAAACAATAACATTGTGATATGTCGGTAGTGCAGAATTATTTAAAAAAAAATATATATATATTTTAAACTCATTTAAAAAGAAGTGCTAATTAATTAGCTATAATTGTAGATTTTGGTTGTTTATTTAAAATATTTTTTGTGTACTAAATGTATGTGTTACAAATACCAGTAAGAAATGACCATGTGTCCTCAAGCGACAAAACATTAGATGGTCAAATAATTCGTTTGGGAGAAAAACATTGTATATCTCAGCTACAATCTCTGATAGATAAGACTTCTTCCAAGGAAGTAAGTTTATACGCTTAAAGTAATCACAAAAAAAAATTATTGACCTCAAATATGTTTCTCATCAGCTTTGCTCGCTTATCAACTCAAAACTAGGTCGCAACGATTGCATTACGCTTTGGAACTATCTTTTGTTGGGCTTCAAACCCACTAATTTCGACTCGAAGGAGAAGCGTTTTGCGTGTGTTAAATGTTTTCTGGATGGCCTCGCAAAGGTTGAATTAAGTTATAAACAAACCTACGATCTTATAACGCGTCTGTGCCAGGATCTAAATACATTTCCCAGTGATCAGTTAATAGAGATCTTAGAGCATTGCATTGACGGCTTACGTGCCGGTGACCCTAAATGTGTTGGCTGGAAAGATTTATTGCCGGAAACTCTAAATGTATTGACAATAATGTCAAATTTAAGTGTAAATTCTATAACAATGAGCGGCAAAGAATACCGCGATATGACGGTGAAAAATCTATGTGCGATGAAGTGGCCGAATGAGGTCATGACACCGATTGCCGATATGTTTAAGTAAATCTTTTGTATTTTTTACATTTGTATCTATTATTATACAAACACAATGTGCAGGACCCTTCTTGGTTTATCTACATAAACATCCAGTAGTCGGGGAGCGAACTAATCTCGTATAAATAAAATTGCTTATAAATATTTTTCTTTACAGAGAACTACATCTAACCGCTTCCGAAACGGTAACGGTACTTAACAAATTTGCCGGTTGCTTGCAATCATTAGCTCCAGATGCTTTGCCAGCACTGTCATATCAACTATTCTCTATGTGCTCTACCGCATCACAAATTATAATTCCCATTTTGGCCTTGGAGAAATATTTTCATCGTTTTTACTATAAGAAACTGTTTTCCGATATGAACAGTAATTCAACCGATTTTGACAGTATTGGTATTATACATACATACATATATACTTAAGATTAAAAAAATCTTTTTATGAAAGCTTACAACACTCTACTTAACTTTTAAAATTTGCAGATGCCTTTTCTGATAAAGAACTACGCGAAGCTGAAGAAACAATTTTACATCATTTAAACTATTGTACACAATATAAAATTAATGAAATTCAATTGTGTATTGTTTTACGAGTAATTATTTTTTTTATGGTTTTGCACATGTACTTTAAGTCTCTTTTGAGAATTTCTTTCCCTCTTAGAATTTTTTAGCCATGCCCGATGTTATTTTAACTCCATTTGTCTTAAGTGCCGTTTTGTCGATGACAACCGCAAATCGAGAACCCGACTCACGGTTGTCTTCCTCTGTTCTATTGCCGTTTATACGTACTGTTATTCGTAATAATGAAGAAGAGAGTACTTTGTCCGATTATTCTGTTTGGTGTCGTGATAGTTTACAACGTAAACGAGTTGATATAGATCAACTATTTACAGTTTTAATTGATCAAAATAAAGATGGCAAGGATACCGTAACTCCTGGACTTGTTAACTTAGTTTTTGTTTTATTGAAAGCAAAAAATTCTCCACATCTTAATCAGTTGGCCATTTTATTTCTAACAAAGTTTATACGCAAACGTTTCGTGTTTGGTCAGGGCATAGTGAAACGTTTGTCTGAATGGATGATTGTTGAACAAGACCAAAATCAATATTCAGGTATAATTTTGAAATTAAAACTTTATTCAAATATTTTCTATAAACTTTTTCTTGCAGAGTGTCTAACGATGTTAAGTGTGGCTGACACATTTACAGTGTCCGAATGTATCAAGACTATAAATTATGTTATGGACTACTTTTTATGGGTAATAAATATTACATTATATTTTTCGCTAGAAAAACTGCAAATGTCCTCTTTATATTTCTAGATACCGGGAGACCAAGCCATGAGAATGATGTCTTTTATTTTGCCAATTTTGAAAATATCCCCCATTGTAAGGGATGCTTTTATAGAAGTTTTAAGAAAAGCCATGACATCCAGGTAAATAATGTATTTATTCTATGTAATATATTTCCTTAATTCAACATTTTGTTCACAGTGAAACTAAAACACGTCGCATGGCAGTTTATGGCTTATGTATGATTTTGAAGCAACTAAACAATAGTAATTCTCAGCGCTCTCAACAAGGCGCTTCGTCTATGTTTACCCAACATAGTATTTCTGGATTTTCACTTATGTCACAGGCGACTTTAGGTAATCGTAACAATCCTCAAAGACACTTTGATATGTTGACATTAGAAATAATAGGAGTTCTACGTAATTGTTTTCATCAGTCGTTGGATATTAAAATCACCTTGTATGAGAGTAAGTCCACTGCTTCATTTTAGCAATTTCATTTATCAATACATACTTACACTTTTTTAAATACAGATCTTCAACGAGCCGTTGAATTAAATCCCAAACTAGTTCCTCACGTCTTACAATTCATTGACTGGCATTTTCGATCATTTTTTGAGGCTCCAATTGAAGAGGATTTTGATCAAGTGTTTTCCGTTAAGTTCGATAAAATTGTCTCAGCCAAAGATAATTTAGAAAATGAAATTGATATTCATGATAATTTGGGAAAACTATTATTGTTTGTCAGTCATTGTTTAGTTGTTTTTGAAAAATTCGAAACTGAATATGATATCAGAGAAATGAAACGTATAATTAATGTTTCATTGGAGAAAGTTATTGGAAATAATTTGATATTTGAGGATACGGTAAGTTGTAAATTTTTAAAGAAAAGATTTTTTTGTGGTTTAGCTGATCTACATAGATATCGGACTTGTTCCTCAAAAGCGTAACAACTCAAAATTTTCAAATTTTCACTTTTTTCAAAAAACCAAACCACAGTGCTCATATCTACCCACTGTAAAAATTTTACACCATTTTCTCCACTCTTTCACCAAAAAATACAGTTGTATCTCTCTTTGTGATAGAAGAGTAGTATTAAAAAAAAAGTTTTTGGCTCTACTGAAAATTCATGAATTTTGAGTTGCTATGCTTTTGAGGAACAAGTGCGATATGTACATACATATATATGCAAATGATGGATTTAATAAATACAATTTTTGAAACGTAAGTTCTTAAAAATATCTCAAGTTAATTGTTACATTTTGCAAAAAAAAATGTTATTTTGTAACCAATTTTCAACTTTTCGGCATGTAAATGTAAACTTTAGAAAAAAGACTAGATTGAAAGTAGTGTATTTTACCATAGAAGAGAGTGCCATTGGTTGAGCTCTAAAGCTCTTTTACATACATATTTGCTTATTTTTGTTTCATCAAACATAAATTCCGAAAACCATATTTTCCCTGTGGTCAAATATTTTCTTTAGCAAAATATTAGATAAAACCAGGGTTTAAAAAAACTAATATATTTACTAAAAGTTCCCCTCATATTTAATAATTTTATGTGAAAACTAGAAAAATATTTACGTGATAACAAATAAATTTCCAGTTTTTTTAAAAAAAATTTTGTACTTGACTTGTTGAGCAACAATTTCTTGTCAGTGAAAACTAGCCGTCCACACAAAAATGCAAAAACACACATAATATGTCTAATAATATAGGGTCTGCGCAACAAGGAATATGTTTTTTTTTTTAATTCTTGAAATCTGCTGTTATCAACGCATATTTTGTGTTGCTAGTTTTTTATTCAAGGAGAAAAATTTTTAAATATTAGTCATTATAAGATCGGCATGTTTGTCAACTAGTCGAAGTTATGTTTGGTTGGATTGGCATATACTTATTTTATTGTTTGGTATTTTTTATAGCGGCATATTGTAGTAAAAAATATTTTGTGTATGTGTGTTTTTTCATTTTTGTGTGGATGGCTAGTTTTCATTGACAAGAAATTTTTGCTCAACAATATATTACATAGAATTTATTTTCATTTTGTGTGCTAGTAAAAAATTTTACAGTTGTTAAGTATACAATTTTTTTTAGAAAACTGGAAATTTATTTGTTATCAAGTAAATATTTTTAGTTTCTCTACTATCAAAAATGGAAACGGATCATATTTTCTCACTAATCGCTAGTATAATAAATAAAAATAAAAAAACTAATTTTAAACAGTGGGTAAAACTATCAAAAAACATAAAGTTGTTTTTTAACAAACATTTCGTTCCTAATGATGAGTTTGTGCTGTTGTGCCAAAAAGAGTAATTTAACAAAATATTTTTGCAAATTGCATAAAAACTATTTCTTTCGCCCTTATTCCTCATTTCGTCGTCAATTTTGAGTCAAGATCAATTAAACGCAATTGATGAAACATTTTTTTTTTGCAATATGCGAATTTTTGCGTTCTTTCCGTGCTTCTATTATGTTTTGACAATTTTGCGATTTCTGATCAATTTGGGTCCAGTTTCTTGTTTTGTTATTTCCGCGTTTGGCAAATGTTCGCCATATTATTTTTTTGTAGTCTTTAAGGATTTATTCATATTTTTTTGCAATATCGCTTTATTGTCATTCAATAATTTTTCGCAAGTTGTCGCTTTTTTCGCGAAGGATGCAATTCTACCAAAACTTTTGGATTTCTTAAATTTTCTAAACCAATTTTATGTTAAAATTTTGGCTTTTTAAAATTTATACAATTTATAGCGATTTTCCGCTTTTCTCGAGACAGTCAGCATGCAACACAATTTGTTAAGTTTTTATCAGCGAGAATCTGTAGAAGTTTTAGAGGATCACGAATAAAATGAAAATCGCACTAATTTTACAAATGCCAAAAAACTCGAAAATATCTCATTCACCATAAACACGGGTTACTCTGTATTTCGAATAGAAAGCAAATACATTCGAATTTCAATGTAAATAAGATATAAATTCGAACAGAGTAATTACAGAGTAACTCCCCTGATTTTTCGCGAACTGGCTCGTCTTATTCAGGCATTTATTTACATTATTAAAGCATGCCCAAAAATAGGTGGTCTTCCCTCAGTACTCGTCCTACTAAACAAAGAAAAAATTAAAGTTTGAATCATTTTATACTTTTTTTTTTTATAAAAACGACGAGTGTTAGGGAGTATATTCTCTATAAGAAAAAGCAAGTTTGGAACTGTTCGTCTCTATATATAAAATTAGAAAAGTCTAAAACAGATTTTGGTTTCGATTGATTAAGCCAATCTTAAGATAATTATGAGAGGCTTGCATATACACATGTACATCCATACATCATCGTAATAATAGAATAGTTCCCATAACCTTAAAACGTTGTAATTTGATAAAAATTCGAATTTCGAAAAAAAATTTTGATTTGTTCAAAACTAATTTCTTTTCTATAAAAAAAAAAACCAAAAGAAGAATTTAAACCCGACACTATTTTATTTAAAACTTTTAGATTTAGCTAAAAGTCTATTTAATGCTCTCACTTACAGACCGGCAGCTTAACCCACCTGAAAAACGAATTGATTTTACAACAATTAAATTTTATAGAGGGTCTCATGTCCTATTCTGTATTGACTTCAAAACAAACCAACGAAAATGTACGAAATATTCTGCCATTATTTAAGGAACATGAGCAACTTCATGAAGGTCTTAAGGTAAAAATATTAACAAAATACACGTAACGTACAAAAATAGTGCTTCAGGTTTAAAAACAAATTTATTTACAGTCGCTTTCAAGCAAAAAAGGTCAAAAGAAATCGAAGAATCACACTGAAAGCGAAAATACCGCAGCCAATATCACCGTGAACGGCGTAGCCCAGAAAAAAATACAATCACAGCCGGAAAATATATGGGATTTGTTTGTAATAGAAAGACTATTACGTTTATTGCACGAGTAAGAAAGGGCATTTCAGCAGTAATTTAAATAAATTTTATATATAAAATTCTTTTTAGAGATATTGTGCCGTTTGCAGCTCGCAATGCAACCACATCTTTACGTTCGAATGTATCTTTCGTACGATATGTTTTAGAAGTTTCAACCTTTAAAGTTGAACAAATTCGCTTGGAACCGTCCTATAAGCAATTGGCTCATAGCAAACGGACCTTAAAATATCTAACAGACATTTGCAAAGTTATCTACGAGCGATGTATTAAACGTTTGCCTGAACTGTGGCGTGATTTTGATTTAAAAACTGCCTCTTTAGCAGCAGAATGTTTTCTACAATGCCTACAAACGGCCAATGAAACCTATAAATCGAAATTCTCTACTGTATTTGTTAAAGGTTTTGATTTTCATGTGATTGACAAGAGCAAAGAATGTATTGCTGTGTTGCACGATGTCATCAATGCATTTATGCAAGAAGAATTTAACGACGATACCGATAACAATGAATCAATGCTAAACGACAGTAATGGACGTAAGATACCCCAAAATTTGTTGCTAAGTTTGGAGATTTTATATGATAATATATCGTTTGGCAATCGTATGACTATCGAATCGTATACATGGCTTTTGAATATTTGCAAAACTTATGATATTAAAAACAAAGAATTGGGCTTAGTGCACAAACTGTTGTTCAAACAAAGACAAAAAACCCATACTGGAGCATTCTTTCAGCTGATACCATTGCATTTCGGCCAGGTGTGGTCTTTTATCAAGGATCATGTGCCAGACGAAGAGGTAAGTATTTCAAGAGAAGATAATAACGATTTTTTCATGCCAAATTATAATTTTACTACAGGATGTTTGCACCCAATTAAATGTAACTTTAAGATCTATTACTGATGTTACCGCCGAAACTTGTCTTCATTATCTTTACGAATCTTTGCGTAAACAAATCGAAGATGTCGAATATTTTATAGTTAAGGCGAATAATTTAAGTTACCGTTATCGTATTGTAGCTGAAGAGGATCGCGATTATTGTTTGGGCTGTTTAAAGTCCATGGAGCGATCGATATGTTCGCAATTGGTTCACATATCGAATACATTGAAAAACTTAACAAATGTTTGCCTGCCTTTGGGCACCTGTATGGACGGTTTAATGAAACTGCTGATGCAACATTTTATTTGCCTAAAAAATCTAGCTAAACATTTCCTCAATTGTTGTTCGGGTGGCGTAAATGTTTCCATGCAAGGCACCAAGTATGTCATATAATTTTAATTTAATTTGATTTCATTCAACTTTTTCCATTTAAATAATAATTTTACTTCCTTAGATTTGATTTATTGCTGAGAGTGGTAGGTAAACCTTTGCCTTCGAATATTTATGCCTTAATAACTTACATTGAAAGTAATTGTTTGGATGAAACATCCAGAAAGAAAACTAATCCTCAAGCTGAGAAGGCCAAGGTTTTAAGAGAAACAAAATTTATACCGAAAATTGTATTATGCATAGAAAATTTCAACAAACATGTAATTCTTTTGGCCAAAAAAACCAACGATCGTTTGGCGAATTTACTGCACTACGGCACAGTGAGAGATTTTCGCATTAAAACATCAGATCTAAAGGCAGCCATAGATCGTACTCTTTCGCATAGCAGTCAAATTGAAGATGAAGAAGACAGCAATGTCAATGATAACGAAATCACATTAGACAGTGATGGTGAAAATGAAGAAGAAATTTTGCTACGGCAAATACAAGAAGAATCCGAAGAAATAGAGAAAGCATCTGAAGCTAATAGCAAAGAGGAAGAAGGAAGCACAAAATCAAATGAAAGAGAAACCAAAAGCGAACGTAGCACTATTTCCAGTAGAAGTTCTACAACAGGTGGTGCCACTTCTTCCAAACAAGCTCAAAAGAAAAAAACTCAAGAAAAACAAAAACAAACTAAAGAAAAAGAAAACGCACCGACTAAGCGAAAAAGAACGAATGAGAAGAAAAAAGATAAGGAAATTAAAAAACCTGACGAAAAATCCAAAAAGAGAAAAATTGGCAAAGAAGTTAAGAAATCTACTAAATCGTCTAAAGTAAATAAAATCATTGAAATTGATTCAGATAATGAACACAATTTCAGTCATATAACAGCCGATGATGGCGAAACTTTGGACAATGAAAGTAATCGTGACTCTTGTACTCAACTAATGGAAAACTTGGCAAAAATTAATGCAAAAACTGCAAAGAAACGTTCCATACGCGATTCCGAAAATCAAGATGATCCAGATGTTTTGTGTGCTCCGCCCTTGGAGCCATTGCCTAAAAAACGTAAAAGTACTCGTAATACTAAGCGAAAGAAGTAAATCCCTTTTATTTTTAATGTTTTTCTTTTAAAACTATCACATGTTTTTTATGTCCAGTTTTGTTAAAGTATTCAATGCAGAGCAACAACGTCTAATCATAAAGATGCACTCTGATATAGAGTTTTTAAAATAAAAACATAATTAAAAAAAAAATCGAATCAAAGATTTTTACATTTTGGGGGCATTTGAAACATTTTTTTTTTAATTTAGAGTCTTTTGATGAGTGGAAGATGAATGGGAGATGTTTAAAGTCTCCGAAAATTCCAAAGAAAATTAAAATTTTTCGAACATTCTAAAAATTTTACAAACTTTTTAATAAATTAAATCAAACCAAATTTGACGAAAAATCTCAAACATAAAAAAATGGTTTTTATAACATTTTCTAAATCATAAAAAGCTTTGGGTTTTGTTTAACAAAAATATGTATGTCCAGTTCAACGATGCCGAGAGAATACTATCTTTTGCACAATTATATGAAGTAGAATTTGATTTTTCTTTAAAATTTAATTGTACGACAGAAAAAACACTGTCCTCATTGCTGAACAAGCAGTTAGTTATTGAAGCGATGCTAAAATTTCGAAATTATGTTAGAATTTTTTATTTCTAACGTTACGATTCTTTCTAGATTGAGCTTTTCAAATATTCAATATAGAAACATAAAAATCAAAGCAAAAAAGGAAATAAACGGTAACACTTTGCTTTGCTGTGATCAACATCAATTTAATAGTTACATAATTTAATTCTCGTATGCCAATTTCGCAACAAGAAATCCGATAACATTCAACCACATCAGTTTTGCTTTTGACTTGAAAATATCTATAATATATTTTAGGTAGCCGGAATTCGCGTTAAACTTCAATTTAAAAAAAAAATGCAATTTTGGAAAAATTTTGAAACAATAAAAACAACCAAAGTAATAAAATTAAAGCAAAGTATGTCTTAATATAGAAACTAGAAAAAACGTGAGGCATATACTTTAGCAACGTCACCACTGACTGTCGTTGTAAAGGCGAGTACGTCAGCTATCATGCAACAACAAACGCCATCCTTAAGAGTCTCATAATCCTGGGTAACATTTAAATTTTATTGCTACGAAATCTAATTAGAAAAGTATCATCTTTTCATGCACAATTTTTCTTGAGTTGAAATTGTATGGTTTTTTATGCAGATAAATAGGCGACAAAAGTTTCTGGGGGCCGTAAAAGTAAATACAACAATATTCAAAATAATCAAACAAACAACAAAACAAAAATTTGCATGACTGATCAAGTCAGACAAAGTAAATATTTGACGAAAAAAAAATATAATAAACGTAACCAGTAAATAATTTATGCAAGTTTGTACCTCCGTTTTTTCTTTTTTAAAACAGTCTTGGCATAAAACCACTGGTGGTGTTTTTTTTTCAATAAATTGCTGAATAGCATAAAAAAATGTGGGGAGTAATAGACTTTCCAAACCGATTTACTATAACAAAAGGGACCAGGATGACTTGTAGATCTATCAGAAATTAATACCAGTGGGTTACTCTGTATTTCGAATCGAAAGCAAATGCATTCGAATTTCAATGTAAATAGGATACAAAATTCGAACAATTCTCTTTTCGAAACGAATTACAGAGTAACCCTCCAGGTAGAAATTATAAAAAATTCAAAACACAAATATTTTTCTGCAAATAGTTGTTAGAACTTTCGTTTGTTGTATTTTATATCGAAATTTCATAATTGTTTTTAAATTATTAGAAAAATAAACTTACCAATTACTCTGCATTACAACTGAAGTGATGACAAGTTGTTTCTTTGTATGCATCAGAGAACAATTAATTCGCAAAATTTAATTTTCACTTTTTTTTTATTATAAACAAACACTTTTTTTCGCAATGTCTGACCCTTCTCATTTATTTTATTTTTGCTAAGGTTGGCTATTGCTGCAGGCACTAATATTCTATATCGTGAGCGAAAAATACACTTAAATTATATAAAATAGAATTAACGCGTAACTACCGCTTCCGAATTACCTACAGTTGCTTCAAAAATAAACTTTAAAGTACCGTTAAATGAAAATATTTCGTTGCCGTTCGTTTCACTTGAAATCACACAAATAGAAAAAGAAACCGAACGAAAAATTAAAAACGATCAGCAGACAGAGCAACCTTGCTGGCACTTATTTTTCTTAATCACGGATATAAAACTGAAACACAGACACATACTCTTCACTCTTTTGATTAATTTTTAAATTAAAAAATGATGACACGACGAGTGACCTGCAATTAAAAAAATAAAAGGACAATTAATTAGTTTCATTTTGTTAAGAGCAGTACTTCTTGATGTAGATTTTTTGTGTATCTTTTCATTCATTTGTACACACAATAATAGGTCTGTTCCAGGTGACTTCGAACTAATGAGAGAAAACTCAAAATTTACTCTTCTCAAACTATAAAAGTTGCATTTTTTATCAACTTATGCAATTATATTATTACGTTTTGTTTAATAACTCCGTTGTTGTTCTGGCAATACTGTATGTTAATAAAATCAAAATCAATAGCATACTTTAGGGGTTAACATACATTGGGCGATTTAAATACTTAAAAAAACAAAAGACTTAAGAAACAAACTTTGTGTCAGGTTTTTTCGTTTCAAAAACTTAAGACTTAAGAAAGAAACGTTTCAAAATTTCTTGATTCGGTCGCCTCAAAGCCCGCGATAGAAGCTATGCTATAGCTTAAAAACAATTGCATCATTGGCAACGACTGTAAAAAAATTCATCAGACAGACTTGTTCACTGACCTGTAAAATAATTTTTTTACATTGAAGAAAGGGTGATGCAAAAATGTAATTAAAAGTTACAGTTTCTTAGAAAAAGCCTTCCATGTTTACAAATTTTCTATTTCATAAGTAAACAAAAAACAGCTGATTATTTACATAGTTCTCGTCCGAAGTTACCGAAAGAAAAAGTCCGTACACCTTTACATACGTGAAAAGAAAAAAAAAAATGTTATTTGGAACGCTTTTGGGTAACTTTGTGCAAGTTCGGATTGTTTCGCTACCTGGAACAGACCTAATAATTATATAAAATTTTTTTCTGTTAATAGATAATTTTCTCACAACTTATAAAAGGAAGAAAATAATAAAAAAAAACAATTCTATGATGACAATTTCGAGACATTGTTAAACTATAACCTCTCCCTTTTTTTTAAGTCGGTTAAAAAATCGAATACTTCTGACCCGACAATGCAAAAAGTTTGAATTGGAGCAGTCAGTAGCAACATAAAATTTCTAGTTCTTTCAATTACTTTTTTTAGGCCCCCTGTTGTCGCCTGTTTCATTTCAAAACTCCAATTCTTTGGATTTTGTTTCCTGAAAAATAAATTTCCAAAGTTTGTATTTCGGCATTTTCAGCATGATTATCTCGAATGTAATTCATTATAAATTTGATGTTCTTTATTTGTATGATTTTTATTTGATGGTTACCTGCTTTTTTTCCTATTTTTTTTTGTTCGTTTTCGTTTAGGCAATTTTTCGTGCTAAAAAAAGTATGTTAACACATCTTTTAGCGGGCAAAAAAAAAAAAAATAAATAATCCAAAGAAATGTGAAATGTTTGTTACACTGTTTTAAAAATTAAGCATGTTTTTGATTTTACGACCATAACTTTTTCCACTTTTCCACAATTTGTTTTATTTAATTTATTTGGTTCTTTTTTTCGGCTTGACCCAGAACATTTGTAATCATTTCCCTAGATTAGTTTTCGTTATACGAGTGTGTGTATGTATGCATGTACGTCCATCTTATGAGGTGGTTATTTTCATCATTTTAATGTAAGAAATGTTTTGATAAAACTTTTCAAATTTTATTGCTCGTCTTATGTTTGTTGTTCTCAAGTTGAATAAATTTAATTCAAAATAACTTTTTGTTTTTCTTTCAAATGCATTTAAGTAATTTACAACATACGATTTTTATGGTTTTAATCACAGTTTGGATTATATGTATGATTGGAAAATATTGTGTGTTTGTGGACCATTAAAAAAATAAAAGCTTGTAAAAATATTAGGAATTTTACTTAAGTTGAGAAATGAAGCATACTTTTCAGCGAGTCAAATTTAAAATATTTGTTTCAATTTCGAAAATCCAAGCTGTTTTGGAGTTGATTCGTTTTTGGATATGATTGGTGCAGTAGTTTAAAAATTAATATAAAAAATTCATTTTCGAAAATTTTAAAAATATATCGAACCGTAGATGGTATTTCTTCATAGGATCTTTTTCAATAAAATATGTATCAATCACGGATCCTTTTGAAAGGGGAAATTTTAAGTAAATTAAACGAATTTTTAAAATTTCGTTTTTAAAAAAACTCAGAAATGAGGCATATTTCATTTGTTTTCAATGACGAAATATCCTCTCCCCTGTATCAGCGACTTTTATAGCAAATATTTGGTTTTTTAATCTGGAATACAGTAGAAAATTAGTGAATTTAGTTTGAATAAATTCCAATACTGTACAACCAAAATCACAATCGAAACGAATAAAAGTGGACTATAAAGAAAACATACTTTGAAGCACCCTGCTTAAATGTAAATAACACAGGACAAAGGACTGAATAACAAGATTTTGACTACGGACTTCCGGTAGATTAAAGAAAACAGTGTATGTATGTACGTGTGTTGGGGTTTTGGAAGTTCATTTCTCTATTGTTTATTTAATGGGGAGTTAAATGCTCTCTCCTTCTACTTTTACCTTTGAACGAGCATAGGGAATCCTTTAATTTTAGCTTTTTTTTGTAGTATTTTTATAACATACTAGATGACCCGGCAAACGTTGTTTTGCCATACAAAATACTTCTAGTGCATATTTATATAAAAAATAGCGAATTTATTGTAAGTGTGTGACGATGACTGCCGATGAAAAAATACCAAACAATAATTTTGTTCTGTTTGAACGTCGACGCTTCTCCTGCATGAGGCGGACGTAGCAACATCTGTCATTCAACAACAAAAATAATTATTAGGCGGAAATAAAAAATTTCGTAAGAATCGGTCAAGCCGTTTCGGAAATACAGAAATTGCCCCCTCGCTCCCCTCCTCATGCCCCTAGCGAGCACCAAGCGATTTAAAATATACCTAAGAACCTATTCACATACCTACCAATTATGCATAAAAAATTTCAAGAAAATCGGTCGAGCCGTTTCGGAGGAGGAGTTCGATAGCAAACATCGTGACACGAGAATTTTATATATTAGATTTTCTACCCATAAGCCCACGGAGTACTTCTTTTATTTCTACAAATTTATAAATATCCTGTAACAAAATTCAATACTCCTTTTTTAAAATTACAACTAATGAACTCAACGCAAGTGTTAAAGGTCATCTGCATATGATGTACACACATACATACATACATATATTTAATATAAAACGTTAAAATTTTAACACAAAAGGCAACAATTATTTGCAACAAAATGTTGCAATTAAATATCGAGCAAAAAAAAAATCATTCAAGCTTAAATGTACAACAATTAGTGATTGCACTCAGGCAAGTGATGACATTTGATTGATTTTGTCGTTATATTTTTTTAGCAAATCAAATCTTCGACATAAGCAAAAATATCAGCAACTTTTTTCTGTTAATTGTGTGTTCTATTAACGAAACAATGTGAACTCAATTTCATGATGGACATGATGTGATATGAAAAGAACACACGAAATTATTCAAGCAGGACAATTCAGCGAGTTAATCGATTAATAGAAAAAAAAGGAGGTAACAATAGCAAACATCTACAATAACAACAACTATTGGAAAAAAGACCACATATTTGTGGTGGTTGTTAACTTTTCGCTTTATCAGTAAATGTCACAATTGTTGTTGTTGGTTCGTTAGTAAATTCAATACAATTTAAAATTTTAATTTATTTTCTTTTTGTTTTTTTTTTTTTTTTAAATGAAAAGTCATAGAAAAACCAAATCAAGCATTTATTTAAGGAAATAGCTAACGAACTAACTAGCCTGGATGGTAGATTAAAATCATACATTCATTCGAGTATTCTTGTTTTCATACAATTGCTGCTGTAATATCGTCCTTTTTATATACATATCTTCATACTTGCATACACACGCTCACACATACATATTTATGTATGTACATACATACTTATATTCTTATCTAGAAGTTGTTTATATTTTCAAGATATTCGTGATTTTTTTTTTTTTTTTTGTAAATTGTTACAAAATTTTATATTCAAATTTTGTTTATGTTTGATTATTGTTTTTAGGGTATTTTTTTTTTTTTTGTTGCAGTAAAAACATTTGGGAATCACAAAATATGTAAAATATAAATTCTAAAGAAAAAGTAAATAAATTGTGAAGACCAATCTTTATTAATTTCTAAATTTAAAGAATTTTCAAATATCAAGTGGCTAAAACACGATGCAGAAATATATTGTAACTACGTACTTGTAATGGAATGTAATTTTTTTTATTTTTTGATGACGGTACATTAATTACACTGTGCAACACAAAAAACATATCAACATGATTCTACAATATGATGTACTCGTATTAATCGGGGTTTTTAAAATTTCTAGTTTTTAGATCGTAACTCATACTAGTGATCATAATAACGAATATCTTTGCTCGCTGGATAAATAAGAAGCCAAAAACTGTGCAATTAGTTAACCGAAAATCAAAGCATTTTTATTCAGAAAATATCAGCTGTTTGTAGCTGCAGTAGGTGGTGTGTAATATTTTTAACATTTTATAGAAAATTTTTGTTATTTGTATTTTATTGTATTTTGTTCATTATAAGTATATTTGCACAAGTAGCACATATTTCGTAGATACTTGCTTCATACTGGTATTTCTAGCAGTGTTGCCAAAACATGGGGAAACGTTATTGTTTATGTATAGACTATTTCAGCAATATTTAACATACTTAGATTACTTGCATTTCCGTCTTAAGTACGACCATGATATAGAATGAGGATGGTGTGGTGTTGGCTGAAGTGGTTAGCGCAAACTATGGTGGTACTAAACAAACTATGGCTTATGTCACGATTTTCTCCAATGTACATTATTGTGGCATTGTATTATCTGCTATTGGAGTGTTAAATCATTTACAGTGAGTTTTTAGGTGGCCGATCAGAGATTTACACAACTTTAATCTGGATTAACTGTTTTCAGGATCACAATTAAGTACATTTACTTGAAAGTTTAAGCGGCCAATGTTGGTGGGTTAAACTTACTGAAATACGGTAACACAACACATGTAAAAAAAAGCCAGTTATCAAAATATTATAAACAAAACAATATAAGAACATTAATAACAGTTTTTTTTTTTAATTTTATACGGTTTTTTAATCTTTTCTATGCACTCCATTTTATTTTCAGATATAAACTTAATAAAATCTAAAATTCCTTCTTATTTGGCATAAAATGCGGTGTTGCTAGGAAAAAAACATGGCCATTTGGTGTAAAGTGTTGCCAATTTTTGGTCTTCAGTATGGCCATTTTGCACGGTTTAAGCTGTCGCTTAAAAACAGCAAACACATTTAAACACGATTAAATTTATATTCAGATTAACATAAACGTAGTTTGAAACTACATACGTTTAAACTCTATTCTAAAAACTCACTTTTAAAACTTTTCTTTTAAGCTCAGCTTTTTTAAATATAGAGTAGTAAGGAGTAATAAAAAGTAACATAAATCGCCCGCTCTAATCTGGAAAAAGTCTTGTTGCTGCAAAATCGTGTAAAAGGAGACCGTGTAAAAAAGGAATTAAATGCAAGTTTTTCACATTAACCAGTTTTTTAATCATAAATTACCAAATTCATTTTTTAGAAATAAAAAAAATCGTTTAATTTTCTAATTGATTCTCACGATCATTTAAATGTTAGATGCAAAATCTTTTCTGGCAACATTGATTTATAACTACATTCAATTGTAATTCATGTCTGCTGGTAGCGTCTGCCACTGTTTTGTGTGATCGTCTGTTTTTCTGTTTGTTTGTTTGTTTGTTTCTTTAATTTTTAAAGTTTCAATTCAAACGTGTTGTACTTTGGGATTTCACATTTTCAGTTGATTTTAAGTTTTCACAGTGTGTTTAACTTGTTGCCGCCTGAGTCTCAATTTAAGATCGGTCGGTTGGTTTTGTGTTTTTCTTTTTGCTTTCTGATCATCAGGAAATAATAGTCGTGCTAAAATATATTTTATAATTACTATCTTCATAAATAGTACGTACTATTTATTTATGGGGTTCCTTTGCTGCTGTTTAAATTAAAGCAAAGTAAACAAAAATTATTTCATTGACTATTGAAATCATTGTCAGCTTAATTCGTTATTATGTTTGCTAAATTAAATGGCTTAATTATTTTCCTAATCGTTTCGTTGCAAATGTGTGTGGCAAAACTGCGTAAGTACTTTCTTTTTGCTTAAACAAAATATATTAATTTTGTGAAAGTCTTTATTTCGATTAAACTCAGATGTACAAAGCTCAAACGTAAATTTCTTAAAAAAAAAAATTGTGGAAACAACATCCACGTTTTATTGCATTTTTGCTAGTTTAATAAAATTTATGGGTCGATTATGGATGGCAACCGAACTCCAGTTGCGTTGTCAGTTGCTGACAATTGTATTACGGATGCCAACTGAGAGATTCCAGTTTCAGTTGCTATTTAGTGCTTTTCTGGCAACCACAAAATTTCAGTTGCCGGCTGGCAACGCAACCGAAATTCTAATTTTAAACTGATTCGCTAGTTCCACTAAAAGTTGTTGGATCTGGTGTCACAGTGCAAGCCCGGTTATCGCGACGGCTTAATTTTTAAGATTGCAGGTTCTATAATCGCGACAGTTTACGAAAAACGGGTTCTGTTCTTTTAAATTTGATTACAATGTCTATAACCAAAAAAGGGAAATCCCCGTCTTTTGGTATATTAACCTTTTTGGATGATTTTGATTTTCAATTTTGTTACTTTCTTCGTGTCATTTGTTGTGTAAATACATCTCTTAATATGGGAAAAGTTCAAAATATTTTACAGCCAAGGATTTCCCAAAAATTAGAGATTTAAAAGCGTTGCACTTTAAAAAAGCTGAGTACCCAAGAATGAAAAATAAACGAATCGGCTCAAAATCTCCAATTTCTTTAAAAATGTTTAAAATGTAAATATATCAATAACAACAATTCTAATTTTTAAAGTTACATACAATTATTCAATAAAATTTTTGGTTCTGTTATCGCGAAAATTCCTTTTTTTGCGACAGGGTCCAAATCGTTACATCCGTGAACATATTACTCGTTACGTAATAACTGTATAATTGGATGGGAAATTACGTGACGAGTTGTACGTTTACGGATGTAACGATTTGGGTCCAGGTCTGGTTTTTAATTAGTCGCGAAAATCGAGCTTGTAGTGCATCAAGTTTTTCTCTTACATCATTATGATATCTTGTATTCTCGGCTAACAAAATCGCCTTCATCTAATTGCGGTTTTATTTTAGAATAAAAGTATTATTATTTCAATTGCCGTGTCTTGAAAATGTTTGGCTTCCAAAAGACTACAAAAAGAACGTAAGCTGGAGTATCAATTGCTTCTTAGGCGCCACGGATGCTGTTCTTTTATAAGCAAATTCATGTGCGGAAATTTTAAAAATATCTTCCATTTGGCCTCAACTAATTAGATTTCGTACAGAAAAAAATAATGCAATTCATGTTAATTAATGTTTAATATATTCTATTCACACAATTTGCCATCATCGTTAGCATTTTTGCCTTACGAAATAAAATCAATGCAGAAGAATTCTATTACAACATATATTTAGCACATTATATACATACATATATACATATATGTATATACACATGTATTCTGTAATTGTTGGCGATGCTCTCAAGTCTAAAAATGACAAAATCGAAGTACCGCCACACCTTTAATGTAAAACAATTAAGACGCTAAGTTTTTTTTTTAATGCCAAATCTTTCGCATTTAGCTAATTTAGCGCGAAGGTCTTTTTGGTAAGTTTTAAGCAAATAACTATTGTTGTTGGCTTTTTGGCCAACTTGTTAAAATAATTTCGAAAAACTATTGCTTTTCCCTATTCAGCACATTGAATTGAAGCAGCTTTGTTTCTTATAACTATAAAGAATAGAAGCTTAGTTGTAGCCAAGAAGCTTAATATTTTATGGAAAAACTGTAAAGTCGGTAAATAGTTCTCGTACCAAACAACAAATTCAAAGATAACGGACGGCTATCGAACAAATAATAAAAATTAAATTAACATCATGAACCAATCGAAAAGTATATTGTGAAAAATAAATTTCAATCCGGTAGTTGTTTTCATGTGCAGATTTCAGATGGTCTTTGGACCCTCTGTTACAGAAAAATTTTACTAAAGGAAAAGTGGAGGATGTTAGTCCATGTAGTATAACAAAGAGCAAGGAAACGGAAGGGGTGATGGGGGTAGGGTCGAAACTCTAACTATCGCAAAATAAACCTTCCAAAGGCTGACATAAATGGATTATTTTCAAACTCATTTTGTTGAGGATTCCCACAAGCAAACAAATAACAAAAAACCCCGCAATTTATTCCAAAATAATTATTTGTTTTGCTAAAAAAATTTTATTTGCAAACTTCAACAAAGAAGACCGAAATCAATAAAATATTTTAATTAATATATCTAGTCAGCAGCTTTTAGGCATCAACTGTCTGTAAACGTGTGATTGACATTAAAATTTAATGTGGGTGGAATTTTAATTTGGAATTTGGAATAATAATAACATTAAATTAAAAACTAACAAATTCAAGAGTAGAGGAAAACACAATTGTATTTTAGTTGGTTATTTTTAACTACAAGTGACTGCAATGCGATCGATTGTATGATTGCTGTAAGCGTTTCTTATAGATTCTCAGCACGTTTAAATTATTCAAGGTCGTCGTTTTAAAGTTTGGCTTAATGTAAAATATGGCCATAATTACGGCGAAATGTTAAATAAAACCAACAATTATTTGAAGACAACAAATACTGAGAATTATATAAATTTAAATTTTGATTACAAGAACTTGACATAATAAAAAAAATTAATGCTGGGAACACAATTGGGACGAACGCCGAATTTCGTCTAGCACGACGAATTCGTTGGCAAAAATTCTTTGCGTAAATTCGTCGTGTGGCGCTCAACTGGGACGAACAAACAACTGCTGTCATAATATTATATGGGTATTTTTTATTACAAATTTGTTTTTATATACATACAAACATAGCAACGATAGTGTTACCGTATAAAGAAAATAATTCCTTTATAAATTTAAACATTAAAAAAACCTATTAAAAACAAATTTCATCATTAATAATTATGTATATTTAACTAAAATGCTCTATATCATAAAAAGAAGAACTTATTAAAGTAAAAATTAACATTATTTACTAATATATTTTAAAACTAAAAAAAACATGGTAACGCTGTACCGAATTTTTCGTCGTTCGTCGGCGTATGAAATAGAAATAAATCTATGAGAGAATTCGTCACGTACGACGAATTTCGTCGACGTCGGTGCTGTGTTCACTTTCATATGAATGCATGTGTTCTATTTTTGACGACGAATATTCGCAACGAAAAATTCGTCGTTCGTCCCAATTATGTTCCCAGCATAATTTATCGTTACCTTAATATGTAACGGCCCTAACTCATATTTCGATTTTAAAAAATAAAACGATTTTGTAAATTTTCTTTTGCCAATTTTTTAATTTATTTGGAGGTTAGTTGGTAAACTAAGAGGTTTTTCCAATTTTTACTTTATAGTGAAAAGTCCTAAATTTCCAGCGATTTCTAAATATTGTTCAATTTGTCTGAAATTTAAAGCATACATACATTTTTTTGGCAATTGGAATAGAGGTTAATTTGCAATTTGAGCCAGTTTCCTAGCAAACTTATGATTGATTCATCATGACTGTTTTTTTCTTTCAATTTTTATTATTTTGTAAATTTCTCCCTTTTTTTATAACAGCCTCCTCCATTGTGCCCTGCCAACGTAATGATATTAATTTGAATAGTTGCATCGTTACAGCGGTGGAAAATATAAAACCACTTTTAGCTCATGGTAATTTAGGTGATGGTTATACTACGCCTCCTTTGGAACCATTATACTTAGACAACATAGATCTGGGACGAGGTAATCAATTTCATGCCGTCTTCAGTAATATGCAAGTTAAGGGAGGCAGTAATTTTATTATTAATAAATTGTCGTAAGTAAAGTAATTATGATTTAGTTAAACTTTTCATAATTAAATTGCATGATTTCAGGGCGAATGCTTCAAATTTGGCATTTGATGTTACCTTAACACTGCCACGCATTGATTTTACTGCCAAATATTTAATGAGAATTAATATTTTATTGTTGAATGTACAAGGACAGGGCAATGTCAAGGGTTATGCTGGTAAGACAAATTTTTATTTCTATGCGGATGTGTGTATGTGTTCATATGTATGTATATATATTTTAGAAAACGCTAAAGCTTTTGCCAAAATTCGTGGAACACGTTTACCCCAAAATGGTGTTGAATTTGTTCGATTTACAAAATTAAATTTGAAAATCAATGTAGATGTTTTCAAAATGCATTTGGACAATCTATTCAATGGCGATCCTGTATTGGGTGAAGTTGGCAATACAATTATAAATGATAATCGTGATCTGTATTTGAATGAAATTATACCGGGACTGGAGACAGAGTTGGCGCAAAAGTTTTTGGATATTGGAAATAATGTGATGAAAAACACAACATTTGATGAAATGTTTCCCATTTAAAATCGACATCAAAATTAAGTGATTTTAACAGAATATGCATAAGTAAATAAGAGTATTAGTATAAACTAGATAATATAAGAATACTATAATAAGGGGAAATTTTAATCTCATATAAATTTTATAAACTCGTATATAAAATAATTTAATACTTAATAATTATAAATGTGAACTGAAAAATATATTATGTATATAAAAAAAAAAACAATTATCAGTTCTGCTATATCTAGGGAACTACAATAGTGATACTATGAAAATAGGGTTTGTTTTATAAACATACATAGTGGAATCGGAACGGAAATAAGGACCAATGAAAAATTGGAACATAATTAATTTTTAAAATATATAATTTTTACTAGCTAAAAACTACATAATATATTTTTAAAATTATATATTGGTATCATAGAGTGTTTTTAAAGTCAAAGTATGCTTTAAAAGCGGAATTTCAATTAAAATCCATATTTTTATTTGAAACTAAGTTTACAAGACAGCTGGATTAACTTCATTATTTATTTTTAAATAAAAGAGAGAAGTTAAAACTAAGATTATAATTGATGCAATAATTTTCTTCGACCTCAATTGAAAGGCTTAAAACAAAATTGAGACTTTAGAAAAACCCAATAGTATTTCCAGCAGACTAATGGAAAGTTTAAGTTCCGAATAAAATAGCAGAATTATATAAATAAATCTATTAATACTATAAACTGTAAAAAGAAATCGCCGTACAGTATGAAAATAACTGCCTGTTCGCCGATATCGAAGAAGTTCTTTCTTTCGAACAAATACATTTGAAACAAAAACAAAATTTTTGAATTTGTTTTTGTTTCAAATGTAATTGCACGAAAGAGAGAACTTCTTCGATATCGGCGAACAGGCACTAAATGATTAAATTTTTCAAATCCCCAAAAGTATAATATAGCAGCAAGTTGGTAAAAACATTAATATGATTTGCATTCTAATTAGTATACACATATTTTCATCCATTTAAATTTTTCTACTTTTTTCAAGTTTTATACTCTTTGTATACGCAACCACAATTTATAAACCAATAATGCAAATAGCAATAACTACATGGAACGAAATTTTCTATTTCCTTTTCCGTTATTCTTCTTTTAAAAAACCCACACAATTATTATATTCAATTTGAAAGAAAAATTTAAATACAAAAGAAAGAGGTATTTAATTTCCATTACCCATCTCATTCTTCTAATATGAATCACACATAAACACACTTTTAATATCCGAGAGAGAAGACAGCGAGAAATCAACTCAAATAAAGAACAAATAACAGAAAGAATATGCGCCGACAACTTTACGACATTGATTTTTACAGAAAACTGCATTATCAGCCGCCTTCGCTTTTTCCATTAACGGCCATTAAATGCTGCGTCATGTAACTTTTGTAAAGAAACGACGAAGTTTATACTTTAAAATCGAAACATTATCAATAACTTTAATAACACATTAATAGAGCAACTCCTACTCTATATTTATTTAATATTTCTATTATAATTTAACACTTTTTAACAATTTTATTTCATATTTAAGAGAGTATACATAAGAACGACCGCGTTACCGAAAATTTGCAAGTGAACTGATTAAAGAATTGAGGTGTGCAAAAGAGTTAAAGAAAACTAACTAGTTGTTGTTTTTTGTAAGGGCGAGCAAAAAAAAAAAAGCGAAATGGTGCTTGAATGAGCTTAAAGTAAATTGCATTTATTGTACAGTAGGACAATTGACTGATTATGAGGAGAAATACAAACATGTGTAAGCATTTGTGAAAGAAAAATTAATAGAATTAGTTGAAGCTAGAGTTTATAATTTTCTTATATCCTACGAATATTATAAATTTGTTTTTTTTTTAATTAGGACCAGCACTCAGAGGATGACCCCTATGTATGCAGTGCATTGTGCCGGAACTCAGAGAGAGGGATAGAGTAGAGAAGATAGATGTTGAAAATGTAGAAGGCTTAACTATTTACAACTCTGCTTTGCGCGCTATGTTAATTTTTATAGCAGTGTTGAGGCGCCTCCGGTGTTAGGTTAACTTTGTTAAGCTGTACTAAGCAGGCATTTTATAAATTGTTTTACTTCGCCGATGTTTCTGCTAACCGACCAAGGAGGGCGATGTTGTGTACATTAGCTTGGATAGCATCAATCGCTGTCGGAGCAGTTTTTTAGTGACCAGTGCTATGCCTTAATCACTTAAATAGTCCGACAACAACTAATACAATGTCTCACTAATGTACATTACAGAAAATAATGTTGTTGATTGACTTGCTCTGGACAGGGTTTGAACCAAGGCCCCAAGTCATTGTTTGCTTAGTAGTCAACGCGCTAACCACTTCAGCCAAAATTTAGAAAATTTAGATGTTTTAATGTTTGTTTCCTTATAATGAGAAACAAGCTGAATGGATTTGGATGAAATTTGGTAGACGGAAAGCATGTGATCTAGATTAAAATATTGGATACTTCTTTAAGAATACTATATATATTTTTATTAATTTTTTTATGTATTAAATATGAAATGAAATTAAAATTAAAATTTTATTATTTAGTTTTCTTTTCGGTAAATTCGGTACACATATGTATATATGAACATATATAAAATAAAGTGTTGGAGACAATCAAAAACTGTGAAGAATTTAGGTAGACAATTAAGTCAATGGTTATTCCAGCGCTATCAATATGCAATTAATTTATAATATTGGTGCGTAGCAAAAAATTTTGTGTGAAAAATCTTTGCACTAAATTGTTTTATGATGTGATGATTTTTTTAAACATATATTTTTGGACATACATACATACATACGTAACTACGGAATATTCTAGCATTTTTGTCATCAAATTTCTCCAATAGTTGTTGAAGACATAAATGTTATTATTATCTCATAGAATTTATAAATAAAAAGGTTTTGCAATATATACAAAAAAGCCCTATTAATGATAAACTTAAATGTTTTAAATTATTAAAGCTAAAACCACCAATTTTTAAAAACATGTAAATCAATAAAAATGTATGTTTCCGAAAAACTTAAGGAAATTTTTTCCAGAATTATTTTAATATCTTTGATATAAATTTAATATTTCTAAACTTAAAAGTGGCGTTTTTATCAATTTATAACACACAGGTTCTTTCCCGTGACTTCGTTCACACTACATGTTACTGTTGGCAATAAACTGTATGTATGTATGAATATATACCCAATTTACCGAAAATAAAACTAAATAAATTTCCATGTTAATTTTATTGTACATTTAATACATAAAAAAGTATTAAAAATATAAAAAGTACCAATAGGTGCCGCTTCAACTAATTCTATTAATTTTTCTTTCACACAATCATACATATGTATGTATGTACGTACTTACGTATTTCTCCTTAAAATTAGTCAATTGTCCTGCTGTAAACTAAATGCAATTTACTTTAAGCTCATTCAAGCACCTTTTCGCTTTGTCTTTGCTCGCCCTTACAAAAAAACAACAACTAGTTGGTTTTCTTTAACTCTTTTGCACATCTCAATTCTTTAATCAGTTCACTTGCAAATTTTCGGTAACGCGGTCGTTCTTATGTACATATACTCTCAGTTAAATATGAAATAAAATTGTTAAAAAGTGTTAAATTATAATAGAAATATTAAATAAATATATAGTAGGAGTTGCTCTATTAATGTGTTATTAAAATTATTGATAATGTTTCGATTTTAAAGTATAAACTTCGTTGTTTCTCTAGAAAAGTTACATGACGCAGCATTTTGCTGTTATTTTTCATTCGTGTCGTTCGTTTATTGAATGTGTGTTCGCTTGTGTGTATTTAATTCTTGGCCGTTAATGGAAAAAGTGAAGGCGGCTGAAAATGCAATTGTCTGTAAAAGTCAAAGTCGTAAAGTAGTCGGCGCATATTCTTTCTGTTATTTTTTTCTTTATTTGAGTTGGTTTCTCATAATAAACTTTTTTTTATGTTACGTAATTATAAGAAAGAGAAGGGAGTAGGAAATATAAAAATTATGTTTTCAGTTCCTTTTATATGTTTCGTTGGCTAATAAGCATTGAAAGATTCCTACTGCATGTTGTTATTGTGGTTGATTTATAAAAGCTATTTTTTTCTTATGAGTTTTTTTTTGTGTTCGTGTACATAAATGCATATGTATATAAAATTAAATGTAGTAGACAATCAAATAATGTGAAGAAATTACAGAGGCAATTACAAAAGTGAATGTTTATTCCAGCGCTATCAATATGCAATTCTTTTATAATATTGGTGATTTTAATAAATATATGGTGAGTTGGTCTAACTTTCATGAACATATTTAAAGTTTTAACCGTCATCCATAGCAAAAAAAAAAAGAAAAAAGTTTATAATATTTTATGTTTCTTATATTATTTACCAATCGATTCGATTTTAGTTTATTTGATATTTTATATTATTAAAAGTTTGGGATCGGTGGGTTGCGTCTGTGCTTCGATCGTAGCGTTTATAATTTAAACAGATTTTAATATTTCTGTATTTACATACATACATATGTACATACTTTTTTTCAGTAATGTGTCCATTTTTTGATTACAACGTGTGCATTATAATGATAAAGCTATGCTTTTGGATAAATGTGGTATTTCTATACTTATAAGGAGATCTAGACATGTTCCACAGTTGTGCTTTTTAGTTTGGGTAAAAATTAATTAAACATATTTTTTATTGTTATTTTTATATAAAAAGTTGACTAGATTCGTCGAATAACTGTAGAAACTGCATGCTGAAAAGGTCTGTATGGAAAACACTGTTACAAGCTGCTTTCTCTTTGTTTTATTATATATGTATTTTAATCAGCATATTTTTAGAGTTATCTTAAGAATATTTTTCTTATCATTCTTAATTTTTTATTTAATTAGATTACATATAATTCTTAACTATAAATAAACAAATAACATATAATTTTTAACTATAAATAAACAAATAGTGACTACTAAGTTAATTGAATTACACAGTCCCTTTATCCGGGCTCTCTAGTAAAGTTTTTATTTATACACAATCATATTTACTTGTACTTTATATTGTACATGTTATATTTTAGATATAGTATATTTATAAATCTATCTTAACATAATAGGCTTATTTGTGAGGAAAAATTGTAAAGAGTAAAAATCTCACTTCATAATTATGGGGCAAGGAATGGTCAAGTTTTTAAAATTGAGGGAGAAATATTGTAGCTGAGCCACCAATATTTATTCTTTCTTACATTTTACATATATTTTTATCAGCGGGATAAATACAAGTGCTGAATCTGCAGTTTATATTGGATAGCTCTTTGCTTGTTATCGCTTTGTTGTTTGCTCTTCTATGTATGTGGAAAAATATAGGTACGCCTAACTCGTTTTGAATATACCTACCCAATTTTATCGAGAAAGATAAATGCAATACTGATACTGATATTTATACGAATTAAAGTTTATGTGTACAAGAACATGACATTTTCGCACAGAATCTATCAAGTTTCACAAAATATACAGAACAAAATCCTATTTACTTTTTACTTCAATTGAGAATTGGTTTTCTTTATTAAAACCTTTTAAAATAGACTACATATTTTATTTCAATGGACATGAATGTATACTGACATCCTTAAAAATTTATAATTTGATTATCTAAGCCATTAAAAGTAAAAGTAATGCTCTTTTTGATTAAGTCTTTATGCTTCGAAAAACATTAAACGTTTTAATTTTTTTGAACAAAATTTTATTTCCTCTTCCACGCCAAATAATGTTAAAATTAATTTCTCTTTAAAAGTATTATACAAAATTTTGTGGAGTATGCCAACATATTGTTTTTAAAGTAACAAACAATAAATGAAAGTATAGAAGCCAGTGGGCCGGTCAATTTTCTTCACTTGTTCTCTTATACCTAAAACACACGAAATGGGTTGTAAATTTTTTTTAAGCCGCGGTTCCAATCAGCCCAAAAAGAAGCAGAATTTGATAATTTTTTTTAAGATTTTTATTATTGTGACAGCTTTGAAAACTTCTTTCTGTCATTTTAGTGATCCGTAGTTTAAAAAGAGCAGTAGAAGTAAAGAAATAATATTGTATAAAAAAAGTTTAAAATATAACGCGGCAATTTTTGCCTTCCTCGTATAAATACATATATTTTATTTTAAAATTAAACTTGCAACCATTTGTAAAAATGATTTATACGAAATTTCATTCTGAAGGCTCATTAAATATTACTTTCTGCCTCCATCAAGAAAAAAAAAATAAATAAAAAGGAATCCCTTTTTTACTCCATATAAATGTCAACTTCTTTTAAATAATTAATAACATTTTTGAAGAACAAAATAAAGCTGAAATGTTGGGAACGCGCGCAGGTAATTTTTTCTTGAAGGAAAAGTGATACATACTCGTACAACTGGAATAATAAAATGAAGTTTTTCTTTATTTGAAAGAGCTTTCTATTATGCCTTGGGTGTTTGTTTATTCTAAGCACCCCTTCAACGGCAGTTGTCCTAGTAGCAGCTTAACAGCATCAGATCAAGTTATCCATTCAGTTATTTTTGTCCACGACCACCATCTTCTGCTGGTGGGCCCCAAACCACTTTTCTTTTGTAAATGAAAACTGCACAAAAAGAAATTGTTACTGTCTACGCATACATAACGCGTTTTAAGAAAATTTTACATGTATTCAAATTATTCAAAATACTTGCACAAACATGTTATAATACAATTAAATAACACGGTCATGGTCGAATATGATTCAGGTTAAAATTTTGAGAAGAATTATGAGCACTGGCGTTAGTGAGAATTAAAACTATAAAAGCGTTAAGTTTAGAAGACGATATAAAGGATGTAATAGTATTTTAAAGTCCTGCTAACAATTGTTATATACATTTATTTTTACTTATTTATTGTCCAAACGACAATTTTTCAATTCAATATGGGATACGGTTGACCTTAAAAACATAGACCCATTCTAAAAACCAGTTTTAGAGGCGTTTTTGGAATTATGAATATAAATTTGCAGGAGAAACACAGCCATATAATCTTAGAAATGCTAACGACTTCAGGATACAACAGGCTCGCCATAATGCTATAAAGAGAACGTTTTTCCACAAGGGACTGACGTTGTACAATTGGATGTCAATATACATACATAAATTAAAAATTAAGAAAATATGATATAATATTCAGAACAATATAATATAATAATATTTTTAATTATAATTGTCAACAAAATTTTAACATTTATTTGAGCATGTACTCAAGTATTTATGTTTTATATTTTATTTATTTGTTGCGGGTTAGCAATAGGGTGAAGTATAGGTATAGCTATATATATATAGCTACCAACGAAATATATATCTAGATATTGCTAACCCGCAACAAATAAATAAAATATAAAATATAATTGTCAACTTTTAAAGTATAAAAATACTACTCAATTCTCAAATAAAAAAAAAAAACTGTTTCCGATCTCGACGAATCAATCGATTTCAATAGATTTTGTAGTCGACGTTGTTTTTTGAGTTTAAATCTGATTAGATTTTTTCGATCCAGTAGCATCCATTTTTTTATAAAATCTATTGTTTAGAAAACACTGTTTTCGAAAATGCTCAAAATCTCAAGTTGAGAGGAGTTAAATAGTTACATGCAAACATACAACCATACGGAAATCATTGTAATACATGAATAACAATGGAATAGGATCCCTTGGCCTTAAAACGTCGAGATGTGATGTAAATCCGATTTTTGAAAATGGGGGTAAAATCAATATTTTCTTTAAAATAATTATTGATGAATACAATGTAGTATTTAGTAATATTAATGATAATCAATGTAATATTATTACTCTGCGCACAGCGGCTCTCAGGGTCTCTTCACCCTATCGCACGGTTTCGGCCGCAGCGGTGTTCGTGATAAGTGGAGAGATACCTGTTGACCTATTGGCACGTGAGCGAAAGGATGCATGGAACTCTAGGGGCGAGCACCCCAGTATTAGCCCTGCAGAGCGGAGGTCCCGAACTATCCAGCGATGGCAAGAGAGATGGACCGCAGAAACGACTAGTAGATGAACGGCGAAGCGCATCCCCAATATAGAAAGGTGACCGCAAAGAGAATTTGGGGAAGTAAACTACTTTCTGACCCAATTCATCTTAGGTCATGGGTACTTCCAGAAATATCTGTACCGCATGGGTAAAACAGGCGACCCCGGTTGCATCTATTGCAGCGAGACGCAAGATGACGCCGAACACACGTTTTTCAACCGCACCAAATGACACGTTGAAAGAAACACATTGAGGGATCAGATCGGCGAGTTTAACCTTGACAACATTGTCAACAAAATGCTCCAATGTGAGAACAAATGGAGCTCTGTGTGCAACTACGTCGAATACGTTCTACGGATGAAAAAGAGAGATCTTGATAAATCGCGCTAAAGCGAACTCCCATGAACAGAGGAAGAGGAACCAGCAGAATCAGGCTGGCTACAAAATACGTACCCAGACGTGGGCGAATAGAGAACTGTCCTTTTTATAGGACGTTGTTTCTGGGCCTTCCCGAAGTAATATAGACAGCAGTTCCGGGAAGGCAGTCTACCCAGAAAAAGAGGAGTATTGTTTTAGTGGAAACACCACCCGACGCAGCTGACGACGGTCACTGTAAGTGCGAAGGCATTTTAAACCCTGCCTCATCCGTAAAAAAAAAATATTACTCCCACTACGAAGTATTTTTCTTTCAATGCATATACCTATAGTTCGTATAACCAACGGCCGACACAATTGATCGTATTCTAGATGTAAATAATGTTCTTATATCAACCACAACTATAATTATTTAATAATACGATTGTATGAATTCTCATGTATGCACATATATTATTAATAAAACAGAACGGTTAAATACAAAACCAAACTACATTTCAATGGGCAAAATCAATTTACTGAGCTCTCTTCACGTTCATTTTTGGTTTGTTAGTTCGATTTTTAAACTTACATGCATGAACCCACAATAATCCAAGTTATCTCGTTCATTTCTGTGAATATATATTTTCAATTTGGTATCAGTTTTGTCAAAATCGGTCAAATAATGTCAGCATAAAATCCATCACAAGAAATGGTCTTGCCTATTAATAAAATAATAGATAAAATTTGATGACATATATTCATAACATTTCTGATCGATTTATCTGTATTCCTTTCCATTTCCTTATTATGATGATTTATGCAATAAAAAGATCAATGCCCTTTTTAATGGGCTTTGTTGTCATTATCGACAAAGTGTAGGGTACTTAAGTATTTTCTAAATACTTTAACACTCTTTCCGAACAATATGGACAAGAGAAAAAACAAGTATATATGTATATACGTGTGTATGTACGTATGTATATACGACTATAATAAAAGTGGAGCTCTTTGCTTCAAATTATTTTAATGGCCACTTTGTTGCCTTTCCATTCTTTTTAAAATATGCCAAAACTGTTTCTATTCTATGCTTTTTCATATACGATTTCTTTTTGTTAATTTTAAAATTCGTAAATTACGCACAATTTTTAAATAAGAGCCTTTTCTCTGCTATGGAATGTTGTTGTCGTTGTTGTTCGTCTTATTTAAATGCTACGTTTCATTTAACATAGTCTCGTTTTACATCTTCTTAGAAGAAGCCCTTCAAAAAGCGGATTGAGGAGGTCGTTTAAACTTTGTTCGCGTATTCATTTTACTTTTTGTATTTCTAATGAGAAAAGGGCTTCTTATTCAGGTGTTCTTTCCGTTCTGGTGTATATACTCTTATTCATATATACATATGTAGATACATATTTTTACATCAACACCATCTACAAATATTAAGAGAATAAGTGAAAAATCCTTATAAGAAAGTATTCATTAAAAAATTTAGTTTGTTTGCCTGAAAGTAGATACAAGTACGTTTTTCATTTTGAGTGCCCATTTGGGGGTGGGAGTAGAATTAATGTCCATTCTAGGCTTTCCTTTATTTTGAATTTTTTTTCTGTTGTTTCTTTTGCAAGGGTATGAGTAATTTTCATTTTATACTTTTTCACTTTTTACTTAACGCCTTTAAGTGTACGCGTTGTGTACTATTTTATTTCATTTACTTCGGCCAAGAAAAATTACTATGCCTTAATGAATTTTCGCGTTGTTGTAATGTGAGCTAATGCACTGTGGAACAAATAGGCAATACATTTTGTTTTGGGAAAGTTCGTTGGAAAATTAAATGTTTTTCGTGTAAAATGGTGGTACCTAAAGTTCTTTCAAAGGAACAAGAGAAAAGAGTTCATGTTCATACCAACTCATTAGTAGACTCTAAAGCATAAAGTTTAGAGAAGAGTTGGCACAAGCAGCAATGAAATGCAGACCTTTAAGTTCGCTCAACTCAAAACTCATTAATGATTTTTGCGAAAGTAATTGGAAGAATAACTTCAGAAAGAATTAAAAAATTATGTAAAATTAGTTAATATTTTCTTCTTTCAAAACAAACATTCTTATCCCACCGTTTCTTAAGTATCCCCAAAAAATAATAAACAAGCGAATGATTTTTTTTAAGAAAAGATGAACATATTTTAATGGATGTCACTCTTTGAGAAATTAATTTTTGTTTTTTCTCCTTTGTTCCGTAATTTTTCTCCATCTTCCTAAAACACAAATAAAACAGGAAGAAAATGACAGTTTTATCGAAAAAATGTGTATGTAACACTGATTGTAGAGAGAGAAGAAAAAAAATTATGATCTCTTTTTTTAATCAATAAGACATTTAAACTATTTTTTTAATAAAGTTTTTATAGAACTTAAAATAAAATTATAGATCCTTCCATTCTAAATTTCATTCCTGGCTTATCCGAGAATTACTAGTTTCCTAATAGTAGACTTAAAATACTTACATACATATGTTTGTTTTTTTCATATTTTTATTTTTACGGTGTGCGTTTTTCTTTGTCTTGGCGACTTTTTTTACCTCTTAGACGATTTAATTCCGTTTTTTGGTGATTTTATTTAGGTTTTGTCGTCTTTTTTTTGTCTTGGCGATTTTTTTCAATTTTGCTATTTTTGCATATTTTTGGGTTTTGTCAATTTCGACAACTTTTTGGGGATTTTCCATTCGTATTCTACTTCAGATTACTTGAAGGGATGATATAGTAAGTTTTAACTTTAATTATTGTTGCAGTCTCTATAATAATACACTGATTGCGAAAATTTCATGTGCCTAATTTCACGATTCATTAGATACAACATATTTTGAAAAATCTATTACCTGATAGAACACTCTTTAGCTTTTTTTTATTATTATAAATGATATACTAGCAAGAGATTGACTCTTTCTCAAAATTCCATCTCCAAATTACAATAACTGATACAGCACCCTTTAATTATTAATTATTTTTTAATTTTGGTATCAATTGTTATATGTAGTTTCAAGAATAATAAAACAATAAATGTAAAATGTCTGTAAATTTTTAATATTTGTTGTATAAAAATATTCTGCGAAATTATCAGTTGTGTACCCGTTAAGGTTCTCGATTTAGAAGCCTGTGACAGACAGCCTGGAAAAACATAAAAAAAAACCATACCCGCACTTATGCATTTCTGTATATACATGTAAATGTAAATGTATGTATATGTAAAAGATAAATAAACAAGTCGGCCATTTTTACTTTCTCTAAAACTTTAAGACCTTTTAAATAATTAGCGCTTTTTTGTTTGTTGGTTTGTTTGTTATCACACCCCAACTTGCTGCCTGTGTGCCACACGATAAAAATCTAAAGTAAATATTTATTAGAAAAAAAAAAGTATCAACAAAAACTTAAAAATTCCTTTAAAACGTTTATCTAATGACCATAATGATTAATCAAAAAATTGTTTCACTAAAATTTTTTCCAATCCCAATACCACGAGTATGTAACTTGTACTTTAACCATCTTCTAAAAAAAAAAACAACAAACTTTCAAGTCATTTATGCACGTTTTTACACAAACAACAGTGATAAGAAGAAAAAAAAATAAAGGAAAAAGAAAACTTTACCTGTGTCCAAAAGCCCTTCCAACTTTTGTTTTTCGTCTTATAAAAAAGAAGACACAAAAAATTAAAACAAAAATTTTAAAACTGACACTTTCCACAAAAAGGCTCATTACGGTTAATGTTTGCATAGGAAATGTAATTTTTAAGAAAGTGGTTTTTGTGTTTCCTCCTTTTGGTTTCAAAATTTTTAATATTCATGCTGTGGCCCTTAAAAAAATAGCAAAGAAGAAAGTTTTCTTTTGTTTTTCCTGGCCAGTAGGTCGCAATTAGATTTGTTTGGAGATTAAAAAGTTTTCACACACAAATGGAGTTAAAAGATAAGAATGACAAAAATTTTAATGATATTAAGCAATAAGCTATTAAGTAGTGGTTGGTTAGAGTACAACACTAGTGGTTGCAACATATTTCATAAAGTCTGTGATTCCTGTAATAATGAAATAAAGTTGAAACTTTAAAAATGTTTATTAGAAGTTCGAAATAAATTCTTAAAGATTTTATGTGTAACAACTGTCATGCCATATTTGTCCCAATATACAAGATGTTGTGTATCTAAAGAGCAATGTATAACTTAAATATATCTCTCGCAGGACAAAATTAAAAAGGGGCCAATAGTTCTTCCTTTAAGACATTAATTAGAATCAACTAGAGTAAGAAAGGGAAAGTGAAAAAGAATACACCGATATGTTTGACGTGTCGTTTTAAAACATAACAATCCTCAGCTAAAATTTTAATTTAACTAGCAAAGATTCAAACCAATAATTTTAGTCGAGCCAATTTTGCACTTAAGAGAGCACTGGATAAACACTTACCCATAGCAAGTTGATGAAACTTGATTATGATGAAGATAAGGGGCTGTGCACGAATTACGTAACGCTGTTTTCAGAGATTTTATACCCCCACCCCCCCTTCGTAATGCTTTTTACTAATTTTTCAGTGCAAAATTTCCAATCTGTAACAAGTCTTTAACCCCTCCCCTCCTTCGTGTTGTGTAGGATAATCCCACTACATACGCCCTTTTTATGGAAACCAAACATTATAAAAAATGTTCCCAGAAATTTTTTTTATATGCAAATTGTTAAGCAAACTTTTCACAAAATTTCCAAAACTATTTTAAATACCTCATAATTAATGGGAAATTTTAAAATTTCAGAAAAACACAATTTATGATCTGAATTGGAGGGCCACCGTTTTCCGTTTTTTCGTATAATTTTTTTTATCAAATATTTACTAGAAAGTCATTCGTATGATAAAATGTCCTTAGACTTAGTAAAAGAAGTTTCTCCTTTTAATTCTTTAACAAATTAAATAAACATTTAAGTGAAAATGACGGTGGCATTGGCTGATGCGGTTAGCGCGTTGACTACTAATCAAACTATGACGCATGGTCATTGCAAGTCATCAGCATCATAAATTTTAGTGTGGCATTGTATTAAAGTTGTTGGACTGTTTTAGTAATGAAGGCATAGCACTGGTCACTAACAGAAATTGTTATGATAGAGATTAATGCTGTGCCAATCTAAATTACACACCACAGCGCCCTTCTTAGTCTGTTAGCAATTTAATCCGTCTACTTAACACCAGAGGCACTCCAGCAGTGCTCTTCAACAAACCCAAAACGCGCAATAGAAGAGCTGTAAAGAAATTAAGCCTTTTACATTTTCAACATTTATTTTCTTTATCCTATCCCTTTCCCTAAATTTTGACACAATGCATTGCATAAGTAGAAGTCATCCCCTGAGTGTTGGTCCTACAAAAAAAAAAACTCCTTTGATTTTTGATTTTATTAATTAAAATAAAAATAAAACTAAAATTAAATAAATTTTTTTTTTAACTATTACGAAGAAGATTGTTCACTTAAATTTAGTACATGTCTTTATTTTTCTTGAGTGAAAGTATCTCTTATGGTTCTGGATAGAGACTACTAGATAGACAAATGGACAGAGGATCCTTTTCATATGTGATGTAAGAAACTCAAAAAAGAAAAAAATGTGAACTAGCAAATCGTTATCCAAGTTCTTAAGAAGATTTTAATAATATATAATATAATAGATATAATATTCGTGCCTCCATGCGCTGCATACTTCTGAGATGTTTAAAGAATTTCCAAATTCTTTATTTATTTATCGGTCACATATAAAAATCGTTATCTTCGTTATAAATTTTTTCTTTTTTTTTTATAACATTTTATAATTATTCCTACTGATTTAAAAGAAATTTAAATGTCAAAATAAGTAGAACTTCATGTTGACAAAGAAATAAACCCTTGACCGTTAGAAAAGAAAACACAAAAAAAAAAAAAAAATCCAAATGTATTGTTATGACAGCCACCGTTTAGGGCGGATGGATAGAATAGAAATATATCGAAACTATAATTATATTTAAGATTTTGTAAGGATAACAACAATAACTAGAATAATAAAGGTAAAAAAGTTTTAACCAAAACAGGGATAAAAAGGTAAATTTCAAATATGTTTTATTTATGCAAAAAGAAAAAAAAATCTGAAAAACAAATTCACACAAATAACTCCTCATTTCCATATTAAAAAGGAAAATATCTTGAAGATTTCAAAAGAAAAATTAAATCGAAAATTCATTCAGGCCTAAAGTGTTGTTTTGTTATGATTGTCCTGTTTATTTCATTATTGTTAACCTTGATTTGAAAAATATTGCCAAATATTTAAAATACAATCAAAGTTGCAAGATATTATTTAAAGCGTAAATTTGCATGAGAAATCAGGGAATTTTTTATAATTTTTTTTTTCTATTTTTTATGGATATTGAAAAGGTAGCAATCAAACGGAATGTCCTTTTCCTTAGGCTTTAACGTTTGTTCTCATACATGTATGAACATAATCCCATAAGAATGATGGTTGTTGTTATAGCAAGCCTGCATACAATTTTGTTGTCCCTTGTTGACCCTTAAATGATTTCTTTAAAATCTTCTTACTCTCACCAGTTCTTTGTTTGTTTGTTTATTTGTTTGCTTACTTGTATTGGGGTAAACCAAGGGACAAACACTTTCACTAGGATATGGGTTGTCATGTTTGCATGTGTGTGTGTGTGTGTGTGTGTGATGTATTTGCGTGTGTTTATGACAAGCATGTTTGCATATGTATGTGTTTGTATGTAAATTTAATTTTTTGTTTATGATTTTTTGATTTCTTAATAACGATAAGAAGTGTTAAATTCTTTTTCGCCCTTAAAAGAAATTTGTAAATCGAAAAATTTGATTTATTTAGCCATGAAGTAGTCATAGAAATCATTATTTCCTACTTTTTTCCCACTCCTAAGAAAGTGCTGAAGTGCACCCAAAAAGTTTTCATAGTTTTTATTTTGCAAAAAGGGATTTTCGTAAAAAAATAAAGATTTTGTGACAATAAAAATAAATTGATTTTTTTTTCTAAAGATTATTTTGAAATTCTTGTGCAAATTATTAATTTGTTAATTTGCCCATGTAGAGATAATCATTGTAAAAAAAAATCATAACTTTAGAAATAATTACCTTTTATGCTTGATTGACATCTGGGGATGGGGAAGTTATAATTTCAATATTTGACTTGCAAACATTTGCGAATTAAATTAAAATAAATGTGTGAATATAAATTTAAATTTAACAAACAGAGATGCAAAACAGCCATTATTGCTGTGAATATTTGGAAATCGTTGTAAAATTTTTTGAACTTTTTTCAGGCTTCGGTATTTAGGAATAAGTACAGGATTCATATTAAAAACTATATACTTCACTAAAAGGTGTTCTAGAGATCTTTTTCAGAAATTAAATAATATCGGTTAAAAAAAACCAAATTTAGAAAATTGCCATGAGCGGACCTTGAATTTAATAGAAAAATGCTTTTCCTATTTCGTTGAAGATAAAATTTTTTGCAGTTACAGAGGCCTTAACTGATTTTTTTTTCTTATTTTAGAAAATTTTATTTGATTTGAAAAAAGTTTCTAAATTTTAATGAAATTATAATTAAATTTTCAAATATTTTTTTAAATTATTTGGAAAGAAATTTTGTAACCAAATTTAGTTAATGTGTTTTTTTAAGTATTAAAATACTGTAGCCAAAATGTCTACCAATTATTTTTTTTAAGAAAATAAAAAAAATTTTAACATATAAAATTAAATTGATCCACCTTAGTTTCTTAATTGTACCAAATATAATTTACTACCTATAATCTACACTAACATAACAAATTTCACACCTTCAATAAATAATCACAATATTTTTAATTGCTTTTATTATTATTCAATGACTGACTAACTTCTTCATTAATCACCCAAACAAAATTTTTTTTACTAAAACTCGTACCAAACAAAAAAAAAAAAAAAAACTGAATATAATTTAAATCAACAAAACACCAAAAAAGGAACTAAATATTTAAAAGTCAAGTGTGGGGTAGATTAATTATGAGAACTAAAGCACAAAATCAGAGGTAATTTAAAACCAACTTAATTCAAAACTAAACAAAAAAATAAAAAAAAAATTATGGTGAAACAATAAAAAATTTTCCCTGTGACAGCACGCGTTCCTCATTTAGTTTCAAAAGTTTTTTTTAATTTTTTTGCGTTTAGTTTTTTTTAACATAATTTTAAGGTAATAAACTGGATTTTTATAAAAAAAGAAACTTGTTTGCCACAAAAAAAGTCATTAAAATAATTAAATTATTATAAAAACCATTAGCAGCTTAAAGTAATGAGAAAAGATTTTACACAATTTTTTTTTGTTGGGTGCTGAAACTTCCATCTGAGGACGTTTTTTTAGATGAGCGTTGATTTAAAGAAAAAAAAAATATTATAAAAAATTTCAGTTTTATGAGAGGGTTGAGCTTAAGGGGTTAATGTTGTAACGTGACCATACAAAAGTTTTTTTTTTTGCCAACACACGCAGCTGTTGACACAGGATGAATAAAGTAGTAGTGATACGAAACAATGTTCAGGAACCGGTTATACATCATCACTTGCGCTAATTTTGTGCCATTTCTTTTGTGACGCATAGAGCCGAAAGCGTCAAGATGTCCTCAAATCCAAATCGGCTAAGGCGAAGTGTCTAAACCATATCGACGTCACTTCCATCTCCACTTTTACTATTCTAAAGTTTTCATATCCTGCTTCTTATAGCAAACAGAACTCTACTCTAATGCTTAACCCATATCTACTCCCTTAATATATAAGAAAATCCTTTTCCTTAATTTTTGTGCAATATTTAAGCAGGCTTGTACAGTAATAATTCAGTAAATAAATTAAATTCATTTAAGTTTTATTAACATTCATAAATTTTATTAGAAACGTGAAAATATTTTCAAAAGCTCATTTAAATTAAAAAGTGGAACACATTTACAGCTGTGTACCAAAAATTGTCGTATACATAAAAAAGAATTTTGTGGGGTGTCATTATTTTTTTTTTGCCTATCCAATCGTGTATACTACACCTTAACTTCATAAAACATTAACCCTTAAGATTGATGTAACCCAGTCGCTTGTTCTTTCTTTATATAGACTTTTAAAATAATAACAACAAGGATGAAAACAAAATAATCGGTATATAGAAAAAAATGGGATACACACATTTTTTATGCATAAATTAAAGTACTGCTGACATTAAATAATTTTACTAAAAGCAACAAAAAAGAAAAAAAAAATGTTAAGCAAGCAAAGTAATATTGATTGCTGTTGTTGTTGTTGTTTGCTTTGTTATAATTGGAAAAAAGTAGATAAGAGAGTTAATGAAGGATGCACACGAATTCTAAGTGCCCTACATTACATGTTATTTTCATTGTAAATTTCTGCTTACTCATAATGCAATTCTCTACAATTCTCTTAAATGCATTAGTCATACGTGTCCATGTATTAGTAGCAACTTTAAACGCTTATAGCTTCCAAAATACTGAACCCAACAATAACACACAATATTTCCTTCACGTTGAATAACGCGGCCATAAAGTGCAACACAATGCCTGTTATTTATATAGACTAAATATATAGATGTTTCAATTAGATATAAACTGTACTGTACAAACTGGCCTTGTAAAATCCCTGTTTTTTTTTTTTTGCATTTTATTACAAATTGTGAATCACTACGAAATTATTTCTGAGATACACTTCAAGTTTTAACTGATTTTTGACATTCAAGGTAAGTTTTCAGTACTTTTTAGGATTCCCTAGACAATTTTTACAATAATTTAAGGCCTCTGCAACGTCGTTGAAGAGAAGTTTTTGACTTTTATTAACAAAGAGGATAATAGACCCCTACAGCGACGAATTAGAGTGTTAAAATGAGTATAAAAATGTTCAACACTTTTTACATAATAAAAATACACTGATGCAATGACAGTTATTTAACTCTATTCATTAATTTTACGCAAAAATTCATGCAGTTAATGAACGCTTACATTGATTCAATGAAATTATTAATTTTCGGTCAATTTAAAACGATTCATTGAAGAGATCTAATTTATTTTCTTTCTGTGCTGCACGAAGATCGAAATTTATTCTTAATATCATTTAAAGATTTCAAAGATTTCTGTCGTTCAAATTGACTTGTAAAGTCGTCAAAGATCTATTGTATAATTTTTTTAAAAACATTTTAGGCTGTTACATTAGATGCTGATAGGAAGTATTTTGCCATTTTTAAGCGAAGTAACAAACATTTTAACTAACAAAAAATACCACTATTCCTTCTAGAAATTTTTTAAAATCCAATAAACATAAAATCCTATAGGTGATTTTAAAACTCGCTGATATTAACGGCACTGATGAAGTTTCTCGCTTAGAGAGAAGAACAAAATAATTTTTTTTTCATATAAAAAAAACCCTTGGCGTGTGCTAAACATGTGCATTGGTTTATGTTGTATTTTTTTTGAAACGTTATTTCATGGTTTTGAAAAGAGTTAAATAATCTTTTTTTTTTTTCTTAATATTTCACATACAAAATTAAACATCAATGTGTGTTTTTAATAAAAATCCATAAATTAAAAGAAGCTGGTATGCAAATTTTTTGTCGAAGTAAAAAAAATATAATAAATAAAACGAGGGGTATCAGTAGCAATTATTCAATGTGTAACCCAGACTACACAAGCGTGTCACCCTTAAACTTTTTTTGAACGATTAAAAAATCCTTTAACTCTGGGTGAGGTTTTTTATTTTTGGAAAATCTAAGGGTGTCGTTCTATTTTTCGTTTGGCACACGCACTCTCTCATAAAAGTCACGAGTTGTACTCGTAGCTGCAATGAAAAGTGTGCCCAGAAAGGGTTTAATGTTGCTGTGCTCGTCTGCAAGAAAATTTGCATTTGCCAACAATAGAATACCTTTGTATTTTCTTGTTGTTGTTTTTATAACTCTTTTTTTATTATTCTTTTGTTTAGATTAACAGTTTTTTCTTTGCTTTTTGAAAATTCATAAATTATGGGTAACATATCGATTTTCTTTTGTTGTCTATGCAATGCACCGGATCCGGATGTTGTGTATAAAGCTGCATTACATTTTTTTGTGTTGTTCAGCTCAGAAAGATTGTGTGCATGTGTTCGTATGTGTGTGTGTTAAACTTTTTATGTATTTGTTGATTTTAAATTAAAATAACTTTTATACACACAATTTCATTTGCATATTGTAACATTCAACATTTGCATGAATTTAAAGAGCGAAATCCTAAAAAAGGAGTTGTTTTGAGTGCCAATACAAATTACGTATTATGTGTTTTTTTTTGTTTGTTAGGCAACGTTGAAAGACACCACAAGGTGTTTTTTTGAAAGTATTTTTGACGCATGCTAATAAAATAAAAATAAGAGTCTGTTTGTTCAGGAAATAATTACTTTAATGGGTTTTTAATTTTCAGCTGCTTCTCAGAACTAAAATCTTTTAGGAGATTATTTTTTTCTTACCTTAAGATAATTGTTTTGGAAGGTATGATATAATAGACATTCATTCGGTCATATTGTTTTAACAAAATATATGCAAAAAAAAATTAAATTTTGTATTGAGTAGAGACTTCTGGAAACTTGCGGATAATAATACATTAAGGACTAATAGGACAGTACAAGATAAACTCTCTGTTTTGATTTTAAATATATTTCATAATACACATAGATATGGTAAATTTGCCGTTTGAACTAAAAACCATAAACCATTAGATCGATTGACTACTGCAAATCCAAGTATATTTTGACATTTATCCTTGTGCTGCTACATTGTTATAATTTAAACTATATTTAATAAATACGACAGTGATTAACAGTTGATGAGTTTAAACTCTATTGAAATGTCAGATGATTAGTTTAACTAAACTAGAGTTTAAACATTCATTGATTTATTAAGCCCTAAAACTTTAATTTGCATGAAATTAAATTTTAAAATTTGAAACCCTAGATGCGAATCAGGAGCTTTAACAGTTTTACATGATTCTATTAGACATTTAAAAATTGGATTTTTTTTAATTAAATAGCAGTAAAGGTCGGCAGTTCAACATCTGAAGAAACAAAGTGGAATTTTAAATTCATGTCCAATTTAGTAGACTAAAAAGTCTGCAACAAATCAACAGTGCAGGAAACAGTTGGTGTCACTATAAAAAGCATGAGTGTGATGCCCAGCAGATTATTTAACTTCTTCTTATATTGGGTATGGTGGGTGATCCATTTGATCCTTAAGGTAACACTTGCGTCCCCTCGCGGGTGTTGATGAACACAAAAATTCACACGGTGTTAAGAGAACCGCTTGGTAAAGTTAAAATGGCAGGTACTGACGTTAATCTGTAACACATACTACAACAAACATATGTGCATGTTCAATTTCTTCTAAATACTGAAATTATTGTTCGTTGTTTGAGCTTTCAATTGTGTGATAATTTGCATATGTTGGCATAATATTAATTCTCGTATTCTTTTTCCATACATTGCGAACTTTAAATATGAATTGAAATTCCACGCACGAAATCCATCGCAAAAAAAAATATATGAAATATACATAAATAAATACGGATGATGTATTGCTGAGGCCTCCAAAACGTCGCATTGTTTTGTTCTACCATGGAGCTTGGCAATAATTCATGTTAGTGTCTTTTTTGTTTCTTGGAATATTTGTCTAAGGGAAATACTTTTTGCGAACAAATAGTTACGAATTTTTGTCTACTAAAAATCTATCAATCAATAGTTGCTGCCCGTAGCTCTTATTCGGCTCTGTTCTGTAAATCGAGTCGATTTGAAATCATTTGTTTTAGAAAACTTAAAACACTAATAACCAATTTTTTCAAACATTTGTGTAGTTTGATATTTTTTTACAGCTAAAAAATATTATACGTGACGCTAATAAAACACATCAATACGGCAGTCTTTGATGAAAATCCTTGTTAAATAATACACATTGATTTTCTAATAAAACTATTTTATTTGATAATAAATTAAAAGTTCAACTATTTATTACAAAGTTTGAAAATATTATGTTAAGAAAACTAAAATTAAAAGTCATTGAAATAAAACAATTTGCATAGCCTACTATGAAAATATAAATGTTGAATAATGAAAGTGTTTAAGATATCAAGTATATTTCCAACAGTCTTTATATTTAAAAAAATGAGTCAGTTACTCGGATTCGGTTTATAGACCAGATCCGATTATTTAGCTCCATTAATGAAATTGAATTAAATGCTTTTATTGTAGTAAATGTTTCAAGAATTTGTCATGGTTTATATTTAGAAAAAAAAAACAATTAAGCCATTTTGAATTATTCTTAGAAAAGCAATTAAAAACTTCAAGTTGCTTAACCCTTTTCTATCTCACTTGACCAATAATAGAACAACTATCAACTATTTTCAAAACTTTTTCGTTTTTGATAATGGAACAAAATAAAATCAAAAGGAAAATGAAACACAAAATGGAATAAGCAAATGACCATAATCGTCGACCTCACTACCCTAAATAAAAGAGCTGAAAGCTTTGCAACAACCACCACCTCCACGAACAACATCACTGCTACAAACTTCACAGTGGAATTAGTAAAAACAATGACAACAACCCGTATCTATAGTAAAAAGCAGCATCATCATCAAAATGCCTGAAAAAAGTTTGAAATACACAATGAATGCAAATTAGTTTTTTTTACAATATCAAGAAGATAAAAAATAAACAAGTCTTGATATTAAAGGACCCAAATGACTACTACTTGGTCACTACCCAGCAAACAATGTGATCTAATAATAATATGAAAATAATTTAAAGCATTGGTGCCCAGGCCCTATGCTCTTCATGCTCATTTGTTTTTGTAATACTCTTAGCTATAGGCTGTGTGTTTTAATATACTCATACAGAACTCAGCAACCTCAATGCGAAATACACAAACAACTTTGTCTTATTAGTTTTTTTTGTCGTTCTTCACTGTATACACGCAAGAGCAAAGCAACAACACTTTCGTATGCTTTGCTGGTAAACATTGACGACAGCGATCATCAATGTACATTTTGTTTTTGTTTAACGTATGATATGAAATAAATATATAAAATATATTTTTTGTGTTTTATTTGCATGGATTTGTTTTTACAACAAAAAATTTTGAATAAAAATTCGTTTTTCTTTAAATGTATTGGTGTTTGCTCTTCCATAAGGAACTTGTGGGCACCACGGATTTAAAAAAGAAAAAGAAAAAAAAAAATATTTACTTAAAACTAATTTGAAATTTTATGTTTGCTGGGTTATTGTAATGTCCTTATGACAACGTTACACGCCATTGTTTTAAAATGTTTATGAGTGATAAAATTATTCGACCAAACCACCACTAACCCAGCCACATCGCCTAATCGCTATCAGTAGCCAACGAAACACTCTTATTTTTACACCAGTTGTTTGCTGTGATCCAAGAAACCCTTTTGAAAGCAACAAACAGACACTGAATACAATCTATTCCTTTTTCATTTCTTTTCCATGAATATTTGAAAGTATTTACGATTTTGCCCATGGATGACCTTTAGAAAGTTGTCAGAGGGAGGGGGGTTAGTAAGAAAACAAAGAGAAAATCTGTTCGTCTTTTTGCTGCCTTCGTTTTCAATTTTTTATTCTTTAATTACACGGTTCATATGACTGCGTTGTAGATAAGGAAGGAGTTGTTAACGCAAATTAAAGGACTAAATTATACACTCACAAAAAGAGACTGATTTACAAGGAAAAGTTTTATTTTAAATCAAATTCGGTTGAAGAATTACTTATTACTTATGTATGTCGCCTGTAAAATAATTTTAAGGGATTTATCTCATTTATCAAGTTCGGCCACACAGTGTGTATATTTACACGAAACCATTCGAGCTCATAACTTTGCTCCTCTTGATCATAATGTAATGAAACTTGCAACATAAGGTCTCCCCACAGAGGTGACCTCACAGGGTAAATTTGAATATTCACTCACTGACTGATCAGTATTATTGGGCACTTCCAGTATAGCTAGAGAGCTGAAACTTGGTACACAGGTAGGTCTGGGTGAGAAATTAATCAGAAAAATCCAAAAACGGGCACTTTCCACCCGGGGGGACTTGGGTGCCCCTTTTTTCTATGGTTCACTTCCAGTATAGCTAGAAAGCTTAAATTTCGTACACAGGTAGGTCGTGGTGATAAATAACCAAATATTATTTTTAAACGGGCACTCTAGGCAACCTGTCAGCTTGGCAAAATTTGTTTGCCTTTCTAATATGGGAAAGAATCCTTGGAAAAATATTGCCAAGCTTATAGGTTGCCTAGAAATGAGATGGAATTGTACCTATCATGAACTTGGTCCTTATTTTTATCTCAGTACTTTTTATGGCCGAAATATTTTGGATAGGAACTTGGACTTATTTTCACATTTGTGTTTTTGTGCGGATATTTTCTACACGCAAAAATAAAAACTTGGTTGGGAGAGCCATAAATTAATAGCAACTAACCATATTCCAATGAAATCTGCTGCAATTATAATGTTGTTGTCTTATGCCTTAAGATTAGTTCGATGCAAATATAATATGATTAAATATAATTATTGTCTATATGTGGGTAACAATAACACAGTTCTAAATAGCCATGTATGTATATATGATGTTGTAATAACCATTATCTTCTATAAATATATAAAAATGAATTGCTGTTCGTTAGTCTCGCTAAAACTCGAGAAAGGCTGCACCGATTGGCTAATTTTGGTTTTGAATTATTTGTGGAAGTCTAGAGAAGGTTTAAAAGTACTTTTGGTACTTTTTTATATATGGTAATCTTTTAATGGATTTTGATGAAATTTGATAGGGTACTTTTTAAGTGTTAAAAAGGGCGTAAAATTTGTTCTTTTGGTAGGTTTTGTTTTTATTGGGTTTCTTACATTGATTTACATCGTACTTTCTTGGGGCAAAATAATGAAAATCTGTTACTTTTGGTACTATTATAACTTTTTATTTATAAAAAAAAGAAAAATTGTTTTTAAAATAACGCACATTGATATAGTATAGTGAACGACGTCACGGGTAAAATCTAGTTTTTAATAAAGCTGACAGCAGCAAAAACCTATTTTTGTTGTTGTTTAAATAAAATAAACATGTTTTTAACTGGTCCGTGTGTTGAATCTGAATTTTTCTTTTTCTACTAATATTAGATTTTTGGATGATTAGATGTTTGTTCAACGGATTTGGTTGAAATTTGGTAGAGTTATTTTTTAAAGTTATTTTTTAAGGGATATAATGGACAAATTAAAAGTTTTGGCACTTGTTATTTTTGTACTAACAATGGGGTAGAAATGGAACGAATTGGACTTTTTTACTCATGGTATTTTTTATTATTTAGCCTCTTATATTTTTGGTACTTTTTTCTTTTGAGAAGAATTAATACTTTTGGTACTTTTCTAATTTTTTCACTGATTTTTTAACATTAATGTTACAGTGTTACTTCGAGCGTGTTTAATAAGGAAAAGCAGGTTCGTTTGCACTTTTGCTTCTGGTCCTATTTTTTTTATTTTTTTTTTTGTAAATTTCGTTTACAGCCAGCATATGCTTTCACTAAATGTAGCGTGAACGAACTCACGAGTAAAATCACGTATTGCAATAACTATGAATGCTTATTAGAAGATGATTGGTTAGTAAATCTATATATATAAAAGAGGATGTGTGTATGTATGTAAGAAATGTACTCGAAAACGGCTGGGCCGATTTTGATGAAATTTTCAGAGAATCTTCAGAATATTCAGGCGGGTGACATAGGCTATATGAAGTTTTGATTGGACAAAGAGGCGTGGCAACGCCCATATAACCCAAAAATTTAAATCGCCATATTTTGGGCATTTTTTGACCTACGTCGATAATATTTGGTACATATGGTATTGGCATAATTTGAAATACGTACCAGGAGAAAAGTGGGTGGGACCACGCCCCTTTTTAGGAAAACCAAACCCTTGGACCGATCTTCCTGAAATTTTCGCAGCATGTTACTGTGACTGGAAGGAATAATAGGCTATATGAAGTTTTTATTGGACAAAGAGGCGTGGCACCGCCCATATAACCCAAAAATTTAAATCGCCATATATTGGGCATTTTTTGACCTACGTCGATAGTATTTGGTACATATGGTATTGGCATAATTTGAAATACGTACCAGGAGAAAAGTGGGTGGGACCACGCTCCTTTTTTGGAAAAAAAAATCGTAATATAGTCTTAACTGCTGGACCGATTGTCATTAAATTTTCACAATAGGAATTTTATTTTATAACGAGGGGGTAGCGAAGCGCACCGGGTATATCTAGTATGTTTATATTTATTGTTCCAAACTTATTAAAGTTCCCAACCATTTAAAATAATATAACAACATGTAAAATTATGTTCAAAATTCAAAATATGAGTTATTATATTTTTTCTATAGAATTATCTCGTGATAACTTTTTATCATAGATATGTTATATAGAAAATAATGTCTCTGCAATGATTATCTACAATAAAAATATAATCTGATTTAATTCCAATGAAAATATCGTTTGGAATTGTTTTTACAAATTAAGCAAATTTTTTGTTTGCGTGTGTCCTGAACTCGTTATAGGCCATTATTTTACACCTCCTGCTTTAAATAAAATTAAAAAAAAAAATTATAGAAAATAATGGGAAATATAGCGTTGATGACCATGTTTAACAAATAAAACGAATTAAAATTCCAATTTTCCATTACCAAATAATTTTCTAACAACACTACGATACTTTTAGAATAATATTAAAATAGCAATAACAACAACAACATCATTGAATGTATAATATTATGCAGCCCCTCAGATGGTTTCTAAAGCAAAAAGGAAAAAGAAAACCATTAGGACAAATCGAGTAAAACATTTTTCTGTTTAGAGAATTCTCTTTTTCAATTACCCCCTTCCTCTTGGCCCGTTTCGCTTTTCTTCGATAACATTAATATCATTCGCGTACTAAAAATTGAGACACACTGTAAATAACTTTCATTCTTTGTTACATATTTTGCCCTCTCGTTTTGAAAAAAAAAAATGAAAATGGCTTAAAAAAATTTTTTCTTGTGCACTTCATCATGCCATTGGTTTTAAGCCCATAAACAGGAAAATTAAAGCCTAAAAAAAGAACAATTTTTTCAAAACAACCATCTACAACGCTGTCTTGCCTGTTCTTTTTTTTATTAATGGGCACGCACAAGAAGGAATATACAGGCCAACAACTCGTTTTCATTAATTTGCATACACTTACTCGTCCGTAGCCACTCATTCATTCATTCATTCCGTCTATTGTTAAACAAAAAGTTTGCCAGAGACTTTCAACGCGAAACAACGAACGCTTAAATAGGATCTTGGTGTGTCTGATTGGTGAAGTTGAAGGTGTTGATGAGGGATGGGTGATGATGATGACGACGATGGGCAAGGTATTGTTTTCGTTTGCTTATGGAATTTGTATTTTGCTGAATATTTTTTTTCTATTATTTTATTTTGTATAACTTTAATTCTTTCTACTGTAATTTTATTTATCACCATTCTGTCGTACAGGAAGACCTGGCAGAGGCTAACCTGAATCTTTTTTTATACTGAGGAAGGACGTTACTAGAGTTTGTTCTAGACACTAAGTTATTTGCTTTAAGGATATGCTGAAATAGTTCGCTTCTGCTGAAATATTTTGGTTTGATTTATGCTTAAGGACATTTCTTTCCCCAAACATAGACGGCTAGCCTTGGGTCGAACATTTATATATTTTATCTATAAATATAAAAGTAAATGTATAGACTCCTAAAACAGTGAATCAATCTTGCTGAAATTTTTACAGAATATAATCAGGAAGGAACAAACAATAGGGCAGATTTTTCATATCTTAAGTGGTTGTGGCACTTCCCATACAGAGAAACTTTTTTAATTATGATATTTATGAAACAAATGCAGCTAAAAACCTCTGGCCGAGTTTACGTTGGTTTCAAAGAAAAGCTATTAGAAACTGGAAAAATAGGCCTAAAACCTTTTGCATAATAATTTTGATATAAGTATCTTGGGAACTAATGAAGTAAACGACCTGATATTTTTCAAAAATTTCGCTGTTGATTTAGAGCATTATTCGATATTAATAATTAATCAAACAATTTATACATATATGTATGTACATAAATGTTGCTTTAATTTTATGAGAATGGGATGTAGCGAAGCACACCGGCTGTTGGTAGGAGAAAATTAATGAAAAAAAAAAACATTATTTATTTAAATCATGCATAGGCACGCACCGTATTTAAAGTGTCAGTCAATAGTTGTTGTATTTCATCATAAAGGATAATGATTTGCTAAGAATTTAATTTCCTATTTTATTATCATCTTCATACCGAAGAAAATAGGCAAAAGTTTACAGTTTATTTATTATCATTTTATTAAAAAGAAAGCATTGTTATTTTGAAAACAAACATTTGACATTTTAATTAGATTTTTTTTTTTTTGGAGAATTGAAAAATGTCCTTTAGCCAAAGTAAATAAAAAACTGGGTCATAAAAATAGATTTTAAACGTTTATGATCAATATACGAGTATGTTTTATGTATAAAAATAAGGATTTTCAATGCAGTCTAAAAATATTTCCTTAAAATATTTTCAAATAATGTCTTAAAATAATATCAAATTTCTTAACAAATCATTGAAGAGTTTAAGCGCACAATATGACATTTTGTTTAGCCTGCTGCCAGAAACACTAACTGTTAATAGTCCTTGGGTGACTGGTTGAGTGGTTGGTTGGTTGGTTAGAATGCCAGGCATGTGTTGTTTATTCCCCTTGGCTGTTGTTAGTGCAGCGTCAATTTTACCTTAAAGAAAACTGCAAATTTTGCCAAACACACCTGCATTGCATAATTACATGTTTGTTTAAGGATTTTTGAGTTTACTTTTTTTTTGCAATTGAAATATATTTCATTTGTGTTTGATTTTTTAAGTTTTTTGTGTTGCAATTTTCATTAGATAAAGTAAGAGATAACGGCACAGCATCAGAGACACATGCCTGGCTGGTGTCAAAGAAAAGATGTAATCTTTGTAATAAAAATAAATAAAATCAAAATAGAGGAAAACTATAAAGATGAATACCCGGCACAATGATACAAATACGAAATGAAATTTCAGTTTAGAAATTGGAGAAAAATAATGAATATTTATTTACTTCTTTGCCAACCTTAACAAAAATGAATTAAATGAGACGGGTCAGTCATTGCGAAAAAAGTGTTTGTTTGTAATAAAAAAGTGATAACTTATCACATCGCCTTATTTGTAAAGCAGACTAATTGGTAAGTTTATTTTTCTAATAAGTTAAAAACAAGTATGAAATATCGATATTTAATACAACAATCGATATATTTGCATTATATTGTTGGTAAAATCTATAAAAAAAAGTTCTAACGACTGATATTTGCGTGTTTCGGCTTTTTTATAATTTGCACATTGTATTAATTTTTGGTAAAACTACAAGTGTTCTTGGTCTATTTTTCTAATGAATCGATGTTTCCCACATCATTCTTTTACTCCCTACATTTTCTGTACGCTGCTAGCACTTTACTTATGACCAGGGCTCATTTGCATAATAAATAATTTATGTAAATTGCATAAATTATTTATTAGTTACGTTTTTCATCAAATAATGGCTTCGTCTGACCTGATGTTAACAGCCACATGCTCGTTATTGTTATTTTCTTTAACAACTGCTAAGTTGTTGTCGTTGCCAATTTGTTTTACAATTATTTTATATACACCCACAAACATTAATCAAAATGAGATTTGGTTCGATCCATAGATATTTTATAGATTTAACAAGACTTTTGAAAGTCGGCCTATAAGTGGAGTATTTATGCGATAAACACGTTTTCGGGGAAACAACTTTCCGCTCTTATTTTCAAAAAAAAAAATAACCAAACTGAAAGGAATCCTTTTCAGAAAAAAAGGATTTTAAAAATCGGTCCATAAATGGCTGATATTGGTGATTATTTTAAAAGTAAGTCGTGGAACCACGAAATAAGACCCAATGAAATAAGCCCCAAATCGAAAAATGAAATAAGCCCCAAAAATTTTTATGAAATAATCCCCAAATTTTTAACAAATGAAATAAACCCCAAAAAAAATTAAATAAGCCCCAAATTTGTTAACTTTATGATGTAAGCTTAAGAAGAAATCATAAAATGCAAGAATGTTATCCTCTAAATTATATCGAACAGCGGCTTCGCATTCCAAGCATTCTCTGCATAACCGGCCTACGGCCGGGCGCAAGGAATTTATCCTCTATGGTATATCGAACACCGGCTTCGCGTTCCAAGCATTCTCTGCATAACCGGCCTACGGCCGGGCGCAAGGAATTTATCCTCTATGGTATATCTAACACCGGCTTCGCGTTCAAAGTATTTTCTGCATAACCGGCCTACGGCCGGGCGCAAGGAATTTATCCTCTATGGTATATCGAACACCTGCTTCGCGTTCAAAGTATTGTCTGCATAACCGGCCTACGGCCGGGCGCAAGGAATTTATCCTCTATGGTATATCGAACACCGGCTTCGCGTTCAAAGTATTTTCTGCATAACCGGCCTACGGCCGGGCGCAAGGAATTTATCCTCTATGGTATATCGAACACCGGCTTCGCGTTCAAAGTATTTTCTGCATAACCGGCCTACGGCCGGGCGCAAGGAATTTATCCTCTATGGTATATCGAACACCGGCTTCGCGTTCCAAGCATTCTCTGCATAACCGGCCTACGGCCGGGCGCAAGGAATTTATCCTCTATGGTATATCGAACACCGGCTTCGCGTTCAAAGTATTTTCTGCATAACCGGCCTACGGCCGGGCGCATGGAATTTATCCTCTATGGTATATCGAACACCGGCTTCGCGTTCAAAGTATTGTCTGCATAACCGGCCTACGGCCGGGCGCAAGGAATTTATCCTCTATGGTATATCGAACACCGGCTTCGCGTTCAAAGTATTTTCTGCATAACCGGCCTACGGCCGGGCGCATGGAATTTATCCTCTATGGTATATCGAACACCGGCTTCGCGTTCAAAGTATTGTCTGCATAACCGGCCTACGGCCGGGCGCAAGGAATTTATCCTCTATGGTATATCGAACACCGGCTTCGCGTTCCAAGCATTCTCTGCATAACCGGCCTACGGCCGGGCGCAAGGAATTTATCCTCTATGGTATATCGAACACCGGCTTCGCGTTCAAAGTATTTTCTGCATAACCGGCCTACGGCCGGGCGCATGGAATTTATCCTCTATGGTATATCGAACACCGGCTTCGCGTTCAAAGTATTGTCTGCATAACCGGCCTACGGCCGGGCGCAAGGAATTTATCCTCTATGGTATATCGAACACCGGCTTCGCGTTCAAAGTATTTTCTGCATAACCGGCCTACGGCCGGGCGCAAGGAATTTATCCTCTATGGTATATCGAACACCGGCTTCGCGTTCAAAGTATTTTCTGCATAACCGCAGATTTAAGATCTATTTTACGGATATGAAATAAGCCCCAAAAAAATTAAATAAACCCCAAACAAAATATTTGAAAATTTTTTGGGGCTTATTTAATTTTTAAAAATTTGGGGCTTATTTCATTGGGACTTATTTCCTGCCACCGTAAGTCGTGGGTCGAAACCAATTAAACCCTTTCAACCAATAACAATTTTCAAAAATTCCTTCTTAATATAACTACAAATAAGTTGCGTTGCCTACAGGGAAAGTTTCAAGACATTTGCCTTATTCACAAGCCTAGTTATATCGCTTATTGTTGTATATAAAAAGACAATTTCAAACAAAATTTCTCAAAATAAAAACAATTTTAGAACAATTTATTTTTGTTGACAGAATTTTTGTTTGAAATTGTCTTTTTATATACAACAATAAGCAATACAACTGGGCTTGTGAATTGAAATGGCAATTGAAATTTTAAAATTATAAACTATTAAAAATGGGGAAAAATTTTTAATGGGAAAATTCGAAGACCGTCTTTACGAATGTTATATTTTTCAAAAACCATCTCTAAAAAATGAATTTTCTAATGAAACCGGTTTGGACTAAATGGATTGAATCATTTCAGAGTCTATAACGGAATTATACAAACACACATACGTTAGTATATTTGAAATAAAAACACCAGCGAGCAAAACTCGGCTCGAAGGACCATTATTTTAGAAATGTTCTTTGACTTTTTTGATAAATCCATGGCATATGCTGTGAGTTTCATGCAGCCTAAGTTCTAGTTAGAACCTTTTTTCTAATTAATTTAAGTAATTGTTGCAACCTTTTTATTTTTGCATTTTTCTGAATTTTCTTTAAAATTATTTACCAAGATTACTTGTATTGGCTACACACATACTGCTTATTTTTTTATTGTACCTTCTAGTCATATAAGTTACATTTGTTAACTAAATGATATTAATATTTTTCCATTTGACAGTGATTTTACATTAGGAGACCTACATTGCGCGTACATGTTATTTTAAGTAGAAGAAAGCATACATATGTACATACAAGAAATGAGAAACATTCAGTCTCATAAAATTTTCATAAATATGAAAATTAAACCAAGACAAATATACTTGTATGTATGAAGTGGGAAAAATTACACAAATGTAACAAAATGACATAAAGTAGCTGTCGTATGCATGTTTATTTACCCTACAGCTGGTACATTTGTTCCACTGCAAATAAAACAAGTATTTATTGGTGGTGATCTTCATGCGCTGAGTTTCTGAGCTACTTTGTGTTCGTTATGGGAATTTTCGAAACAGTTTTGTTAAGTTCAGTAAGCTTTTATTTTTTATATGCATTTTACTTTCAAAAGTTATTTGACAATTACACTAGAATAGGCGTAGTACCTAAAGACATTTAACAAATCAAATAAAGTTTTATTTGATATCGAAATAGTGATCTAGACAAAAGATTTAAATCCAAAAATTAATTTTCTTATCAGTTACCAAAAAAAAATAGTTTACTTTTTTATCCTAACGATGATGAAAATGTTGTATTTACGTGTTTTATTTGCATTGAACGCCTAAAAGTACATTAACAAATTTGTTTACTGTTGCTTTGTTATGCATACATGTGTATGTTTGTATCTGCCTGTCAGTGTGTTGTTGGCCTCATGTAACTTCTTTTTAGCGAAACATTTATGTGCCCTAAATGTATGCAGGCAGTCCTCCTTCATCCCCCTTTCAAGAATTTATTACAAATAAAAACTAAGAAGAATGTCAGATTTTTGTTTTAAAACAGAAATATCAGCAGCAGCAACAAAAACAAAAAATAACTTTCTTAGATTTTAGTACAATTTAATTGCATTAGTTTAGTTATTTTGTTGTTATTATTTTCACATATTCATACATACATACATACATACATATATATGTATGAATGTCGGGGCAAAGTAAATCATAAACATGAAAACATTGTTACTCTAGTATCTTACCGCCAATAAAGATGAAAGGTAACGCATGTGTAGCATTAAATCGTTTGGATACATGACACTAACACCCACTCTCGACCCTTGACAATGACATTTTTGTTTTGTTCTTTTCTTGCAATTTGACAACTGACTTTTATTTTGACAATAAAAAATTTGTAATTGTGATTGTATGTCAAATATTTTTATTACAATTGAATTGAGGAGTTATTGTAGCGTTTGAGTAGAGGAGTTTGGCAACACTAAATGTGTATTTATTGTTAGTGAAAGTGTCTTTACGACATTTTTATTAAAGTCACACGAAATGGATATTTTTTCCAGCTTCTGTGCGATTTGTCATAAATAAGGAAATTTGCGAAACTAAGATAAAATTTATGCGAGGAACAAAATGTAGGATATAAAAAAAAGCTTTTAGTTTTTTTAGTAGAGCAACTAGCTTTTTGTTCTGGAAGTCAGAAGGGCATATCGTGCCTTTGCTGCAACAAGGTTTTAACTCAAAATAAGTAATTTTGCAAATAAAAGAGTTTAAAGTTTTAAATTCGCAACACAAACAACTTAATGGTAAAAGAAATTTTAATTTTTCTCTCAAAAATTGTGTATAAAAGATTGCATTTTTAACATAAAATTCACATATTTTGAGTTATGATTCTATTGCAACAAATGCTTGATATAATCAATACAAATATTTAGAAGGCCTACAAATGCTTTGTGATAGAAAGTTATGTATTAATGCTTTTACGATCGCAGAAAAGATCATATGAAACTATTATCGTCTTAGACAGAAGAGTAAAGCTTTAAGCAAACTAGTCCAGTAGCCGGTACTAAATCCTTCCCTTTAGTCGACTCCGGTTAAAAATTAAAAAGCGTTGCAGAAAGAAAATGCTAAACATAATTTTTCATATACTTTTTTATGAGAGAGAATTTGAATATCAACTTAAGCGTACCCACAAGCTTCACTTAGTAATTTTTCAAGAGAAAAAAAATTTTCCTTAAGCCAAGTCGTCGACTTCAGTTCTTGAGGATAAATAACATATCGAGGAAAATGAACGCAGCTCTACAAAACAAAAAAATTAAATTCGAAACCTCAAATTGATATAAATACACAATGAATTAAACAAAAGGATAAATAAAAGGATATTTCAGCTTAAATTTTTCTAATATATTATTTTTCAGCTAAAAAGTAAGAAAATCTTACAAAACATTTATATATTTTTTTACTGTCACCTCTTATTAACTCTATAACTGTTTACTATGTTTTGTCGTCAGGATACATTTTTGAAACAAACAAACAGTTATAAATTTATATAAAAACTGCATTGATCATCAATGAAGAATAAGAAGTAAATTGAGAGTACCACCAGGTGTGTATGAGTGGGTTTTGTTGACAAAGACACCCAAAGGAATTTCAAAGGCATGTGTGTAAGTGTCCTTTCTTGTTTTGAAGAAAAAAATATGGCAGTTAAATGACACAATTTTAGTAAAAAAAAAGAAAAAAATTTGAGCAGATTTTTTTTAATCTAAGTAAAAGATAAATAACTAATTGTTTGTTTGTTTGTTGTAGTTGTTATTAAAGTAATACTTTTATGAAATAAAAAAAAAAATTGTGTTTTTTTTTAACGACAATAAAGGACATTTTGCTTCTTGCAACTAAACAAAGGGATACATTAGAGTACGTAAAGTGGTGGTGGTAACGCCAATATCAACTGCATACCTGCAATTTTTTTGTTAGAAAATTATTAAAAAATTCTTTCAATATATTTTGTACCAATTTTTTTTTGTCATGGACTCCATAAAAACTGTTTTTTTTTTTGCTTAAAAAATACAAATCAAAAAGGTTTTAAGAATATCTTCTTTTTTGTTTCGAAATCATACAACCGCCTACAAAATATCATTTTTGTGAAAATATTTTGTGCAATTATGATATTAATTTTTAAAATGCATTTTTCGATAATCAATCATTGTAAGAGTGGCATTTTGCAATTTATTTAGACAAAGTCTCTTAGAATTTTTACTTCTTAAGGAGGCTGAATGTCAAAATTGTAAAAGATTATCGTAAATTATTTACGCTAAATAGCGGATCATTTTATGTCCTGTGTTTGAAAATATTTTACGGATTAATGGGGGACATGTCCTTTTAATTCTTTTAATATCACTTAAATTGTTGGAAGAACTAACGGATCTTGAGGTAACACAACTGCATAAATTCTAGGAAATATTTTTTTCTTTGTTCGTTTGTCGTCGTTTGAAAATACTCCTGAGCTTCTATACTGACAACCCAACTGTCATTATCACTTTAGAGTTTTGTAGTGCTTTTCAAGGAAAAGTTTATAACCTTTTATAACTTGAAAGGATCTTGTAAATTAAAAACGATCTGAAAAATTTTGACATACTACTGATCGTATGCAAACTCAAACTGAAGCTTTGAACCGAGACAGAAGAGTACACATTTAATACTTGACTACACAGGGCTACAAATTCATGTCAACTTTTGGACTGGAGTAATTGAAAGTTGAGCCATATAAAATTTGAGGTGCTGAATTGCACTCGAATAATTTTTTGTTGTTTTGCAGATTTTGAGATATTCGATTTTAGACAGTTTTCAATATTAAGTTTGAATTCTACTGGTGGTTTGGAATATAAAAACAAGATTAACTCACAACTAGGAACTGCAATTAGTGTTTTTAAAAATCCCTGGATTAGGACTTTAGAAATAGCGACCCGAACAAAATATTTAAACTCATTGAAGTCTTTTTTACTTAACAATTCTTGACACTCGATTTTCTTTCAAAATCTTACTTGTACTCGTATGTACTCGTATGAGTAAAAAATCATCATTAACTTTTGCACATCTCGATTTATAAAATTTAGTTTGATTGTTTGTAAAATACTTTTAAAATAAAATGTGTTTTATGTGTTTTGCTTTTCTATACCTTTGCAGATCCTCCATACACCCTCTCCGCCCCACACAATCTTCCTAATAAATGCAAAATATCTGAAGGTAAATAAAAATTATTTTAATATAAATTATTTATTGAAATCAAGTAAAATAAAGAGAAAGAAAAAACCCAAATGAAAAATGCTAAAATCAAATATTAAAGAAAAAACCGTAAATGGGAAGCGAAATAACCATAGAATGGAAAAAGGAATAATAATGAAAGAAATTTGAAATTAATCAAGTTTAAGCAGACAAAACGAGGCGGTACAAAAATATATGAAAATATTCAATTATAAAAAAGAACTAAAAAAAAAGTTTGAGAATGAAAAATTAAAAAAAAAGAAGTAAACAAGATTTGAAATCACTGTAATAAACATATATTTAAGTGTAAAGTAATTCTCGTATTCAAATTTCACAAATCGTTTGTATAGATAAGCAGTGATTGTCAACTCTGATATATTTGTATGAATACGTGTGCGACGGCTTTCGAAAACAATGCTGTTCTGTTCTGCTTTGTACATGAAAAATTACATTGATGTTGCTGAGCTCTTGTTCAGCTTTGGATCAAGCAGAAAGAAAGGCTGCGTAGGTATCTGTGCTCACAACATACTGTATGTAGGGTATGCAATGAAAAACCCTTACAAATAGCTCTTCAAAAATATATGCAAATTTTTTTCATTAACAAATATAATAGCTTACGGTAATAGGGTTGCCAAGATAAAGTAAATAATCGCAAAAAAAAAACGAAAAAAAAACTAACGAACACAAGGAAGATGCGGTAAATTAAGGAATAACGAAAAAGCTGTATAATAAAAAAAACAACAAAAAAGAGTTTCGTTTAATGACAAGAAGCATGCGAATGAACAAAGGATTTTACATTATTATCTTCAATGTTCTACTTCAGTTTCATTAAATTTTAAAAGAAGAATTGGTTGGGGTTGGAAGGCTGGAAAAGTGTAGAGGAAAAGTTAAAAAAAAAATTAAAGATACAATTGTTATCTTACAATTTTTTTTCTCTTTTTTTTTTGGCCCAAGAAAGTAAAAGCAAAGAATGTGGAATAAAAAGTATTTAACCTAAAGGGGGTGTAATTTTTATACTTTCGCATTAATTTTATTTCGTTTGATACACAGATAATATTTCGTTTCAAAAAAGACTCGAAGAATAAATAAAAGTACTCAAGATTAAAAGAGACTAACGAATTTTGTAGGTATTTTTTAAATACTCATGCATTTTAAATAGTACGTCTTACTAACTTTAATTATGGCTAAAAAATTGGTAATAAATGAATTTATATAGTGGAATAGTGTTTGAAACGCAAAACACTGCATACTTTAAGGTGTACAACAAATTATTTTAATGTAGCATGCAATAAGGTGACATATCAAAGGGGTTTTTCATAACATTGCGATTTCTGTAGGTTGTGTCTCTTTTCTAAATTAATTTATGTTTATTTATAGATGTTGTTTTTTGCATATAAAATCAAATATTTGTGAAATATTTGTGAACCTAATAAAATGATTTATTATTTGTTTGAATGTAATTATTAAGGCAACAGTTGCATTTTGGATTGTTTCAACTTATATATAAAACTGGATATACCCGGTGCGCTTCGCTACCCCCTCGTTATAAAATAAAATTCCTCTTGTGAAAATTTAATGACGATCGGTCCAGCAGTTAAGACTATATTACGATTTTTTTTTCCAAAAAAGGAGCGTGGTCTTACCCACTTTTCTCCTGGTACGTATTTCAAATTATGCCAATACCATATGTACCAAATACTATCGACGTAGGTCAAAAAATGCCCAATATATGGCGATTTAAATTTTTGGGTTATATGGGCGGTGCCACGCCTCTTTGTCCAATAAAAACTTCATATAGCCTATTATTCCCTCCAGTCACAGTAACATGCTGCGAAAATTTCAGGAAGATCGGTCCAAGGGTTTGGTTTTCCTAAAAAGGGGCGTGGTCCCACCCACTTTTCTCCTGGTACGTATTTCAAATTATGCCAATACCATATGTACCAAATATTATCGACGTAGGTCAAAAAATGCCCAAAATATGGCGATTTAAATTTTTGGGTTATATGGGCGTTGCCACGCCTCTTTGTCCAATCAAAACTTCATATAGCCTATGTCACTCGCCTGAATATTCTGAAGATTCTCTGAAAATTTCATCAAAATCGGCCCAGCCGTTTTCGAGTCCATTTCTTACATACATACACACATCCTCTTTTATATATATAGATAGATTCTCGTGTCACAATGTTCTCTAGAATACTCCTCCGAAACGGCTTGACCGATTCTTATGAAATTTTTTATGCATATTCAGTACTGCTGAGAATCGGCTACTATCTTTTATTCAACCCGATATTGGCTTGAGGAGGGAAGGGAAGGCGCGATTCCTGTATTTACTAAGCTATTAACCCAACAGATGTTCGCCTCATAATTATTTTTGTTGTTGAATGACAGATGGCGCTATGGACCGATTTCCAAAATTCTGATTGGCAAAATATCGGAAGGACTGAAGTATTGACTGTTGTATAACTTCTTCATTATAAAACGATTTAAAAAAAATTTTTTTTTGTTTAAAGGAATTCTTTTGCAGTTTGGTCCCATTAAAAAATTGTGGGGTAAATAGCTTCCACCGAAATATTGATTACCAGATAAATAATCCATTTATAAACTTATTTTCTTAATTCAGTGATGGAAAATTGCAATTTTGTGTGGTGTTAAATTGTCAATTTTGCTCACATATAAAAGTTGGAAAACGCAACAAATAAAACAGTGCTGAAAAAATCTATTAAAATATTGAGTTTTCCTACACTGCAAAACAACATTTTTTGCATTTTACAATATTTTTCTCTATAATTAATTAATTAAAATTCATTACGTTGTGTTGCAAAGTGTTTTTATATGTTATCTCTCTCTCTCTCTTTATAAAAACTTGTGAAATTTGATGCCATTTGCAATGCTAACAAATATTTCGCTGTACTGATTGGTTGTCCACTATGTTATCCTTTATATTTACTGTCCCCTCAGATTGTTTTCCATTTAACCCTTTTATATTGACTAAACAACCCTTTTAAGTACTAAGCTGCAGTAAAACCACAATGGAACCTCAAAAAACTGTTATGAAGACGTGGTAAAGGCGCATGAGTGGACTTTGTGTTTTTAATAATTTAACTCTTTCGCTTTTCGTGGAGTTTTAAACCTTTTTTTTGCGTACATTTTTTTTCTTTTGAAAACAATGACCTCTGAAGTGGCAAAAAGAAACAGATTTTTTGTTTAATCACAAAATCAACCCCTTTTAAATTTATGCCTAAAAAAGTTTACAAAATTATTGTGACATGTCTATAGTGAAGAGAGTAAAGTAGAAATAATTTCCTTAAATGTTGTGACACACAAAAAGTGTCAGAATATATTGTTTCGTTCTACTGTGATGAGCTGCAATGACTCATGTGGAGCAAACTAAATCTCGGAGATATCAGAAACTTTGAAACATTTTCGTGAAACAAGCGTTTCTTAACCTTCATAAGGCCCTTAAAGTTACTGACGTTAATGTTCTTCGGGTCGAATTTGACCCATATAGAAAATTTTATATGTGGACAATAATTTACTTTACTTAAGTGTATTATTTTTGTTTATATATTATTTCTAGCTATAATCAGAATACGTAAGCTGCAGTTTTTGTAAAAATTTATTGATTTTATAGAAGTAATTCAACTTATAATAGTAAGTACAAAGTGCATATGTGATATATAAATATTTAGTGTTACATCAATATTGTTGTTAATTATTACATTGGTTACATAAAATAATTGTTTTACAGTGCTGTTTGCATACAAATTTTTTACAAATTACACATACTAATGGTGTTTTATGATCGATTTTAGGGCAAAATTGGCAACTACTTCTTTTGGTTGCAGTTTTGATTGGTTCACATTTTGATTTGGTTGAAGTTGACGGCTGCTCATCTTGCTCAGCTACATCACGTAGTTTTTGAGCAATTTATCGTGAAAATGGTGCTCTTGGCAAAGTTTTTCTCTGCTTTATATAAGGCGTGATAAGCTGCATACCTAAATTTTCTAAGAAGTGTCGACGTTTGGCAAAACAGTTTTCTTTCCAGCCATGGTTGGCCGATGTAAATAATATAAAAGCATTGTAGGCTGATATATCTAATATATTGCTAAATACCACTTGAGGCCAACGGATTAGTCTTCCTTCTGCAAGTATAACATGACACAACTTTAGCCAACGTATCTACCCCTCCTTTACATTTATTGTAATCTAATATTATTTGCGGTTTTTTGTCTTCGCGATTACTAATTTGTGGTTTGTGATGCAAAGTGCTGAGAAGATTCACAGACTTATTCTTCTTTTAAGGAATATACGAAAGGATGGTAGTATCATTGGTGAAACAAAAAATAGGGAAAAAACAGGTCTGCCTTTAGTTGCCAACAGCTCCGGTTTCTTTCAGGCACATTTCCTATTTCTTTGCCTGTGTACGGTTGTATGTTCCAGGCATAACTAGTAGCAGAATCGCAAAGCACCCAAAATTTGATACCGTATTTAGCTGGTTTTGATGGTATATATTGGCGGAAAGCACATCTTCCTCTGAATTCCACCAGCTGCTCATCGATTGTTACATCTTGAGATGGATTATAAAGCTTGGGTAATATGTCAGCCCATGCATTCCACAATTCACGTATCGGTGCAAACTTATCTAAAAGTCGTCGCTCACTGCGAGTATCCTTATTGTCGAACCTTATTACTCTCGAAAGAGTTTTGAGTCTTTTCAATGGCATGATTGCCCTAAAAATCGGTCTACCTTTCTCTGAATCCCACAAACTTTCCGTACTTCCATTATTAGATCCATAGACTCCAGCTAGCAAAAGTGCAGCAATAAATACGAATAATTCGGTGTCATCAACGTCATTCTAGTCATTACCAAAAACACGTTCGCCTTCATTATTAGTATATTTCAAAATAATTTTTATCACAGGAGGTGGGAAAAATAATTGAAAACTTGAAATCTCTTCCTTTGTTCTTGAACAAGAATAACGAGTCAAGCCAGGCGTCAAACTGATAACATTCTCCGCTCGGAATCTTCCATATCTATTTGTAAGAGGTTCCTTGAAATATCTTATTTCACCATTTTTTGATGTCATTGCCTGAGTAGGTGCAACCTCACATTTCACTATCACTAGAACTGTCAGATAACCCAGCATATTCCAGATGATCTTCATTTTCTGAACAAGTTTCTTCCTCGTCTGATAATGCATTCAGCATGATTTCTATTTGATTATCGTCCATTTTTCTACAAGAAATAGCAATCGCAACACTTCCAATCTTTTCCACGCTTTATTCGTTCCTTATTTATTCTACGAGTGATATTATAGTAAGTAAACAAGTGCAATATTGTTCGATTTCATACAAATATAATGTTTGATAAATATGATGAGAGGAAAAGAAATAGACATTTGTACATATTCAGTGCTACCAAAGCTTAAGATATATATAGTGTCGCTAATTGTGCTGTTCAGCATAACAAAACTAGAGCTTTTCACTCCAGGTCAAATTTGATCCGAAGACCTTTACTGTAAAAAATTTCATAGATGAATTTTTTGCATGTAAATTTTTCCAAAAACCTAATGTAGCTGTTAATATTTTAAATTAAATAAAAGTCATAAAATATGAAAAATATAAACCCTCTAGTTTTCAGAAAAATCCCAATTTTTTTCTTAAAATGGGTCAAACTTGACCCGAAGGCCTTATGAAGGTTAAATTAGTTTTTTAAAGGTCGGTGGGTCACATCAATAATGTGCTGACGATGAATTATTTTTGAGTCAGCTTTACTTTGCCGCTAGTCTGTTAGTTAGTCTACATATTTTACCAGCTCACATACGAGTACAATATGCATTCACGAATATTTGATTAATTATGCTTTGAAAAAGAAAATTCAAAGCTCGTTTTAATTTTAATTTTCTTTGCAAACAAAATTTTTTCTATACTTTTTCAAAGCGAAACTTACAATGTCTTGAAAATTCACGTTTTCATGGAGTGAAATTTTTCTTTTTCGTTTTTATTTAACAAATATTTTTTTCATATTTTTTCTTGATGTTTTTCTTGTTAAAAAAACTAGAATTCGTTGTCCAAAGTCCAAAAAATAAAGTTTTCCATCTTTCTTCGTTTATGGTTAAAAAAACATAAGTTTTAATTTAAGAACCTTTTTTCCATTTTGCCTTCTGTTTCTTTTTTGTTTTTCTTAAGATTTTTCTTGAGTTGTTTATGAATTTTTGTATTTGTTTAAATAAATAAAAAAAAAAAAAAAACTCCATGAAGAAAAGTTTTCTTCTTTTCTTTTTCGAAGTAAATTAGTTCATGTGGAATTTTGTTTTGTACTTTGTATTTTTCTTTAAATAATTAACACTTCAATGATTATGGTCAAAAGGAATAAAAAGTTTTACGGATTTATTTTTTTTTTGTGTTGCTGCTTTTTCATCCCCTACAATAAATCCAAAGTTAATGAGGTGTTTTTTTTTTGCATTTAAATTTACATACAATACAATTAAATAAATACAGAAATAAGTTTCTAATTAAAAGATGACCGGAAGGCAGGAAAAGTTTCTAAATTTATGAAGAGCAGAACAAAAATTCCCACATTAAAAACGTTGTTGTTTAAATCAAAATGATTCTTGTAAAATTAAGAATATAAGAAATCTACGAGACAACAGTTTTCTAAATCGATTTGTTAGCAGTAGTGCTCTAAAAGAGTAAACAAAAAAATGTTTAACCTATTTTTTCAAATAATTTCGAAAAACGTATGTGCGAATTTTTTTTTTGCATGATTTCAATGTTCTTTTGTCAATTGAAGGCACGCACATTGTTTGGCCAACACATCTAAAGGCTAAATGTTTTCAAATTCAAGTGCAACTATGGGAGTATTCGTTAATGATTAAAGTCTATTTCTTAATAAATAAAACTATAAGTTTCACTTTTATTTGATTAAAATACGCATAAACAACAAACAATACGAAAACATCTTTGACAGGATATTTGGGATCATTAATTAGCCAATAATAAATTAAATCAACTATCCTAATTTGCCGGCTAAACAACATTTTAGTGCCCTACATACAATAGGGCACATTAAGTTAATCAAACACGTTGGATACAAGAAAATATTATTTGATATGAAAAACGAAACTAACTGAGGGAGCTAACTTCGCATACATTCAAAGATTTTCATGCGAAAATTTAAATGCGAATATTTTGTATTCAAATAAAATTTGTTCGATTAAAATTTATCAGAATACCATTATGTATTTGAATTAAATTTATTTTTGCTTTGAGTGTTTTGAAATATTTTTTAATTGCGTTATTAATACAAAGTGTTCAGCAACAGAAGCTTTTCATTTAAACAGATTAGTTCGAATAATTTTATTCGAATAATTTTGCAAAAATAACACAAGATGTTACAATAATTTAAATTTTTTTGGTAAACGCATATATTTAAAAAAAATAAATTTATTCGAATAATTTGTAGTCGATTATAATTTATTCGAATAATTTTTATTCGAATACAAACAACTTTTTAATTTTTTTTTTTTGCTTTTGATTACTATCTTTAATGCACATTCTGTTGCAATGGAGACCATATAGTGAACCTTATAGCCAATAAACAAGTCGTTCTCAGTTGCTCTTAAATTTTCTAGTACGTTTCTATTCCTTCCTTTTGCTTGATTAATAATTTAACCCGGAAAAGTGGAGAAGAAATGGCAAAATAGCATTGTTGGTTACTAATTGTTACTAAAAACAAAAATTGGCTAGCTGTTGGTTTCTTGGTTTTTGTTTTCTTTATTTGTGTTGCCTTGGCACTTTTCACTAAATCAAAAAGGAGTGTTGATGGCAGTTCAAAAATAAAAATAAAATAAAAATAATCGAAAATGAATTCCTTGCTTTAAGCGTATATTTATTTAATTATACAATATCTCGGCAGTATCTTTAACACTCGCTCTAATGAATATGGAGAAAAGAAAAATAAATGTTCACAAAAAAATATGTGAAAATAAAATTTTAATACCACAGAAAGGACGGAAGGATAGTGAGACATATACTCCAAACGGTTTTTTATGCTCTGAATTTCTTGTGTTTTTCAACACATTATTTGTTGCCTAGAGTTGAGCTCACGAGTATGAGAAAAGAGTAGGCCAACGAAGATTGCTATGATGATGATGCTGATGGTGATGATGAATATGTGGTTATCAGCTTGAGTGGGCACATTGGTATACAACCGGCAAAAACAAATTCGTACAACAAACACAATAAAAGAAACAACAAGAAGAACGAAATAAATCCTTAACTTTGCTTAGGGCAGCAATAATTGCAATTGACAGGATTTCAATAATGATGGTGGCGGTGGTGTTGCTTGGTTGGCAGCTTGGTTTTGATTTGCGGGGGCGGTGGGGAAAGAAATTCTTCATTCGTTTCATTTTAAACAATCGAGAACACGAGGTCGTTAATACGTTTCATACAAAATACTTTTTGAAATTAAACTTTACTTGTTTTTTTCCTGTTTGTTTCTATTTTATTTTTAAGTTTCTTAGGTGATAATATTTAAATCAATATTTTTTTTCCTTTAACACTTGTTATGCCTCCACGCACACACACTTTTAGCATTTGAAGAGAATATTTTTATATATTTTGTTTTGTTTATAAAAGGAACCTTTTATTTTTCAATGAAAAGTCTTGAGATCTGGAATGTTCAAATTCATGGGCGTTTAGGGGTCTAAAAACATTTATCTCTTGTAGCTGTCTAATGCATCAGTTATACTTTAATATTTTTGTCAATTCGGCTTTGTTTATGGTCCTTCGGGTTGTTGACGCTTTAAATATTTCATTGCTAAATTCTCTAAGATTTCGCAAGTGTTTAGTTTTGGCCCCCGCAACAGTTCATAGATCGCTTAAGACTCATAATATCGATTAGATATTTTCAATTTCATAATTTAAGCATGCCCTAAATTCTTTTAAGGTTGGACACCCCCTTTTAATAGGATGATGTATCTGCTTCACATTCACTTTGCCCCTTACTTATTTCTAACTCCTAAAAAACTTTTCATCAACAACTTTTTTCTTCAACAATTTTTTTTTTAAATATCATTTAAAAAACAAACAGAAGAAAAATTTATTTGCGTTTTCAGTTGAATGAAATGGAAATTTTTAATTGCTTTATGATTATTCTCTTCTACTTTCAGTTCTACATATAATTTTCGCTAAGAAAACACTTACACACACATCGGTACATATTTTTTTTTTTTTTATATATAAAATTGAGCTGAATTTTCGAGGTTCTGGCAATAATCAAGGAGGTCTGCTTTCTCAAGGTGAAACTTAAACGAAAACAAACATCTAAGAAATTATTAAGATGCCTCTTGAGAAATTTTAATAAGAATTTGTAATTATTTGTTAAAATACTATTTTTAAAGGTTTTAAATGGTGAAAAAATACAGCAATTAATTTTTAATTCTTTCTAGAAAAAATCCTTGCAAGAAATATTTTGCCACTTTTATCTTGTTTATCATCGATAAATGACAATTAAATTTGAGGCAACCAATCGCCAAAATAATAACAATGACAGTGAGACACTTTCACTATCACAACCAGCAAAATGGTAATATTGTGTAAATGATTGAGTCCTTTAACAACAACAACAAAAACAACAACAGTATGATTATCAACTCTATCCGTATTTTATTTGAAGAAAATCGAAAAAAGAAAGAGCTCAATTGTAAAAATAAAGTCATGGAGAAAACATGACATTTATTACGCACTATTAGCAGTGACTAAGAAAAAAAAAGAAACCCTTTATGTTTGCACATCACACACATCCTTTTTGCTTAACCCCCCCTTCAATCTGCCATCAATATTGGAAAAATGTGCAAGAGAATAGTCTGCCAATAAACACGTATGAACATTTAAAACAAATTTGAGATGACAGCAGGAAGGAATATTGTGGGCCTTATCTATGTCCTTATCCCAAATAACATCCTGTATTAATGCTTTGACTATAGAATTGTACTGTGGGGAATTGGGTTATCAACTTACTTTTCCTATGTGTGGTGAAAATGGATGTAGTTCAATATACTGCCGTCTCGTAAGCGGTGAAAAGAAAACATATTAAAATTTTATAACGAAATGTCCTCACAGTATATTCTCCATTTTTTTCAAATTAAAAATATTTGTTTAAAGTGCGAAACAGGTCCCAAATTGCGCCATTCAATATCGATTGATGTTTCAACACAATTTAAATAGAAATTTCAATCTTTTCCTATTTTGTCATAAAAAATGTAACGTCACTGCAGAATGGGAAGTGCCCGTATTCCCTTTTTGGTGAACTCGTCTTAGAGAAAATAGTTTTTGATTTTATTTAAAATGTTCTAAAGTCGTTTGTTTCTCAACCGTGTGTTGGGCCTGTTTATTGCTGCGCCCTTTTACTGAATTTTTGTTTCTCTCTTAACGATTACAAAAGTGTCACACACATTTATTGAACCCATAATCAAATATTTTCGATTCCTTTAAGGCATAACAAATTGTTATCAGCTTGTTGCGCCTCGCACAAAAAAAAAGAGGAAAATAAAAAACACCAACTATTTAGGCTTTTAAGTAAGTGAAGGGTTTTCCCTCAGTTATCTTTTTTTTTTGGGGTAACGAGTATGTGTGTGTTTGCTCAAGGACATGTGTAAATAATGTCCTTTAAAAAGCCAAAATAAAAGAAAACAAAAATGTATTTTGATTTGTGTTTTTTTCGCTTTATTGAGACGCATTAAGGCTGATTTTCACAAAAAAAAAAAAAAAAAAAAATCATGTGTGTTTTTGAAAGCAAAGGGGTTGGGTGTGCTTCACGTGTGTGTGTCTTGCTATTTCCTTTTTTCTATATCTTTTGTATGCTTCACTTTAAAATGTCATGTCTTTTTTTTATTTTATTAAATAGTGGTTTCTTTGAATTTTTTTCTACACTTTTTTTTGCAATTTTTATTGGTGTTTTTAACCACGAAATGCTACCGCGTGCTTTCTATCGGTTGCTTAACATTCGTTTTGTGGGTAACCAGTTCATGCATCACAGCTTAATGTTATTATTCGGATTAGTGACAACACTAACATGTGCATGGGTTTTGGAAGCAGTTCTTTAGGGGGAAATTAACATTTAAATTTCCACACTTATTTCATTCAGTGTTTGTGACCGATGTGGATAACCGTTGGAGTTCCTCTTACGGAAGGAGAGCGGCGTGGAAGGACCCCATAAAAAATATTTGATAAGTGACTCACATTAAGTATTTAAAAATTTCAAGACATTCAGTATTTTATTTTCGTGTAGTTCGCCTCAACATCGGTAGTCATTCTTTAACTTCTGCATTTCTCGATTATTATTAAATCCTTCTATGAAATAGGGAAACTACAGACATGTATCGTAAATTTCGCTTATTTCCTTATATATTACAATTATGAGTTTCTTTATAAACATACTCGTATACACACTTTTAAATAATCTTTTAGGCTTCCTCCTCAGCTGTTATGCATTCATTTACATCCTTTTTTTTAGCAGACAGATTAAATTTTTAATGATTTTTCGTTTGTTTGGTTTTTATTTCTTTCAATATTTTGCATAATAGTGAAATATCATCTTTGAGATTTTATCCAAAAACTAATGAATACTATTGTATGCACATACATACACACATACATAATTAATCCTTTTTAAAGACTTTAAGCAAAGAAAAGTAAAGAATAAAATATATAAAATTTTGTTTCAAACAAAGCAACTCGAAATTGCCAATTGACCATTAAAGCAAGACAAGGTGTTGCCTGTAAGATTGCTGCAAATTAAACTCATTTTGCATGCATCTTCCTTGTAGGGATTAACAAAACTGAAAATCAATTATCCTTTTACCACTTTTCTTTATTTTTTCTCTCTCTCCTAATGCCGCCTTGTGTTTTCTTATTGCTTTACAGACAGAAAGAAAGAGAGAGAGTGACCGAGGGAGATAGCGATGACGTCGGTATTGCAAACAAAGCGGTTTGTTTTTTCTCAGCTGTTTTTTTAGGACTTCAATTGCATGCAATTTGAAAAAGATATTTTCGAATAGTTTTTGCAATCATAAATTGACAACACGTGACTAATATTTGACGTGGGAGACATACGTTTAGCAAAAGATCTTCAGAAGAGTCAAAAGGAACGCAAACACATTTCCCGCCAGTCATCTTTTTAATTTAAAGTGATTTTTTTTATCAATCTATTTTAATGAAAAAAAAAACATTTCATTCTTTCCGTTATTAAAAATTCTACACCATGAATTTTTGAAATCACTTTTTATACGAATGGCATAATAATTTAAGTAAAAATAATTTGCTTTTACCAGCAATTAGGGAGTAACGCCTGCTCGTGCAGGTCAGTATAGAAAAATAATTTAGAAGAAGGAGAAAACAGCGATCATACTAACGATAAGGCAGTGAAATACCTTCCGATATTCCAATGAAGAGTGAAGAGCTCCTAATCCTTTTTTTGTTTGAGGTCATCAAAAATTGTTATGACAACGAAAATATCAAGCTGCAACGTGTTTAGAAGTGCATAACAAGTTCGATGGGGTTCGATGTTGGCGATTCTAACTTCGATCTTTATTTTACCTAAACGAGTCGTATCTACAGAGAAGCCAGAGGTTGATAAATTTTTTTATATAAAAATTTTCCAATAACTTTAAAATTAACACAAAAAATAAATAAGTGCCTTTGAACGAAAAAAAAAACACACACAAACCAAAAAGCTGTTTTATATATTTGACAAAATTAAACCGATTTAATGGCAATGAAATGAAAAGGTAACCCTTCGAGAATTATAATTTCTTCTTTTCATTCACGAAAAAAAAAAAATTAAAATCAAATTCCTGTTTTTTCACATCATGGCTAGAGAATTCACTTAAAACGAAAAAAGTTTATCAGCATGTCTGAGGGGGTAATTTTTTATGCTTGATAAGCAAATTAGAAGTTCTGACGTTGTCAGGACACTCGGTAGAATTTCTATTCAATTTTTTTTATTCATGTTGCTGAGAATAAAAAAAACACAGATTTTTAATGAAATTGAAAAAAGAAAACGTGTACTGTAATCACCCCTCAATATGTCTGGGTACAGCTTTCAACTCTTTACTTTGTTTTTTTTTGTGTGCATTTTGGATTGAAATAGAGATATAAAAAATTTTTTGGTTTTGTAAACTATAGTCTGTCCAAGACGAATTTAAGCATACGTTTGCAACACTATAGGGTTTAGGTAACTAAACTCAGAATAATATTTTGAAAGGAATGATTATACATCTTATGAAATAAAATTAAGTTCTATCCAAAAAAAAGGGGTTTATAAATCTTATTTAAGGCTGTGTTAAGAATTAAGAATATGACAGTAAAGAAGATCTACAATCGAAACACAAGCAATCAGATCAAGTCTTTAATTAGTCGACAGGATTATTATTAACGGTGAAACCTCAAATGTGCGACAAATGTGGTCTGATATAAAATACTTACTGGTTTCAAAACTTTTTTTAAATGTTTTCTATTAGTCTTGAGTGCATATATTCGCATATTTTACACTAAAATACTTTTTTAGAGGCATTTTAGAGTTTCTGAGGCAGTTTTTTTATTTTCCTGCATATTTTGACATTTTTTTTAAATTAATACCCAATCTTTGTTGTTTTCAAGCACTTTTAAGTTGCTGTTTATACAAGACGAACGAGTGATTTGAGTAAAAATTTTATATGAAAAGTACTAATTTTTTTTGAATTGTTTCCATACAAAATCACTCAAATTACTCATTCGTCTTGTATAAACAGCACCTAAAAATTTTCGGTATGTTTTCATATAAAGAAATTTTTCATTAACAATTTTTATTTATTTTCCGCATACCACCGGTTTTGTTGGTCATGAATATATTCGTGAAATCGAAAGAACCTTCTGATCATAAATTAAATTGTAAAAGTCCTGTATCCGATCAAGTACCCTTCGAGACACTTGAATTCCTTTTTTGAGAATTGAAAAATCTGATTCTTTTAGCCCAAACACATCAAGAGGTAATGGTTCTTCAATATTTATTTAATCAGAACAAGAGTAAAAATAGACGTAATATTGGCGAAGAGCTTTACTTCGATATATCTTTTGGAATAGGTAGTCTTGATTGACTACACAGCACACTATGACTAATAATAACCTGGGGGGCTTACTCTGTATTTCGATTCGAATAGAAAACTGTTCGAACTTGTTTGTTATTTACATGGTAGTTCGAAAGACTTTGCTTTCGATTCGATTTACAAAGTAGCACCCCTGTATTTGATCCTTTTGCCGGGCTAGTCATCAACATCGTAAATTTCTAGAATGTGCATTAGTGTGGCTTATTAATTCGTGTTGGACTGTTTAAAATTATGAAGTGGTCACTAAAACTATTCCGACAGCTTTTGATACAGTTCCCAGCTAATGTATAACAATTAATAAATTTTCTTGCAATCGAATTACTGAGTAACCCACCTGGTCTAAAACTTAACATAAATCGCAATAGCCGAGCTGTAAAATAGTTAAGGCATATGTTACATTTTCACCATATTTCTTCTGTAATTCTCTCCTTCTCTTCTCTAGTCCTTTCACCTGAGTGCGGGTCCTAAAAAAAGAAAAGAAAATTGTATTAAAAATGAGTTAGCAATACATTTCAAATATTCTCACATCACCGTCATTAACTCTTTTGTGTAGTGTGTCTTTGAATGTCTGTCTATACCTTTCGATTTCGAATACTACGAAAAAAATAATAAGTCTGTGTATGACTTTTTGAAAATTTATAATTTAAATTTGAATAATTTTTTTTCTTTCTTCTTTTAATTTATTGTTCTCATTTGTTAGTATTACTGTATGTCCTGTGGATAGAATTCGCAACCCTTTTTTTCGGCTTTTAAATGTACAAGTATGCGCCTGTTTTTCATCGTGCTGAAAGGAGTTTTCCCCTTGTGTCCTAAACAACAGTGTTTTTAGTTTCAAAAAGTCCTCTTTGGTTAATTTGCATTTTGTATGTGGAATTTAAACTCGTTTTTTTCCATCTATAAATCTATATATATATTTTTTTTTTGTGACAGTTCATCTACAAAAAAGGGTATTAGAGATTTTTAAAATTACAAAATAAAACTATACATGCCCTTGTGTGGGATACAAATGCTTAAATTTCGTGTATGTTCGTTTGTAAGTATCCTTTTGTCTGGGTACATATTTTTTTCTGTAAATTTCAAAGGACTGGTTTTTTTTCTCTGTATTTGAATCCTTTTGTATTTGACAAGTGAATATTCATGATTTTCCACATACATTTTTTTAAAATTCTTTTGTAAGCGCTACACTGTGGACAAGGCAAGGGTTAAAAATTGCGTGTGCCTGCATCTATTTATTTTTTTTCTAGTTCATTTATGAATTGTTTGAAAAAGAGTTTATAAAAAACGTGGGTACTTCAACATGTGCTGAGGCTGATTTTTTTTGTGTTCATTATGAAATAAAATTTCTATTTGAAAAGTAAAGAAGAAAAAAACAATTTTTATGAGTTTTTAAGTGTATTTACAGGGTTATTAGAAACCAAGAAGCTGACTGCTGGCAAATGCTACCAAAATATGATATTTGATTTGTCTTTTACAACTTAAATGGTTGCATTTGAAATTTTGTTGTAAAAAGAGTTGGATCTCAATAATAGATTTAATGTGTAAATATACTTTAGAAAAGAAAAACTTTGTCTGTACGAATAAAGTGATATCAGTGCACAATGGGGTAGGCTACAAATATATATAATCGCCTGGCTTGACTTACTTACTTACATTTTTTCATACACGCTAATTAGTACTTGAAGCAAATCGATCATATCTAGCAGTTTCAAGCTCCATCCATATTTACGTATCTTTTTTTCTTTCAATTTTGTAAAAAAAAATTTGCATATACCCTGTAAACTGGAAACTGCATGCATACATACATACACACATACATATCCAGTAAGCAAAATAGATGAAAACAAGCTAATAAAATATAAAAAATAAGATTTTGATAACAAAGGGTTGCTTCTAAGCTAAAACATGCAATTTGCTTAAATACAAAAAAAAAAAAAATCTTTTACATAAAAAAAGACCAGGAACTTGCAATTTTTCTTTTTTTTCTAAAATATCATTTCGTTAGCTTCATGTGTAAAAGTGCTAAGTCAAGTTTTTCAAATTTTATAGGAGATACAAAAAACTCAATAACTTTCGTAGTAAAGCTTCTTTTGTGAAACTGTTAATGTAGTTTTCTTAATTGTATGCCTGTTAAATAAATAAGAATGAAAATATATAAAAAATAACCTACACTGTCTTCTTAGACAGTGTTCTTTGAATTAGCACTTTTTCTTCTGTTAAATTAATTTTTTTTCCCGGATTTAGCACATTTTACTTAACATATTACTCTACAGTCATGAGAATAAAAATAACTCAATAATTTCAACAATAGATAGGAACTTTTTTATTGTTATAAAAATACAGTCTTACTTCGTTTAGCCAATGCTAAACAAAATTTTTAATTTCAACGGTTAATTTTTGTTGTTTTACATTTCTCGTGAACGGCTGAGAAAAAGAGTATCCCTTCTTTTCAGCCGGGTGTGGCCTCTATAATGAAGAATATTGCGCGCAAGTGGATTTGGGTGCAACTCAAGTTTTTTATATATTTTTTTGGCGTGTTTTGAAAATACTGTCTTCACCAACGGAACGTCTAGGTCTTTATGAATTCGATGGTTTCTGACATACCAGGGGGCTGCTGTTATTGTACGTAGGATTTTATTCTGTCGCCTTTGAATTCTTTCGACATTCGATGCTGAGGCAGTGCCCCATAACTGGATTCCATAGGACCATATTGGTTTCAGGATCGCGTTGTATAACAAAAGTTTACAGTCAAGACTTAATATAGAATTTCTTCCAATAAGCCAATTCATTTGAGCTGCTTTTAATTTCATTTGAGTCAACTTTGCGTCTATATGCGATTTCCATGTTAGACGACGATCAAGATGAACGCCTAGATATTTGACTACAGTGTGTTGCGGTATAGTCTCGGTGTTGATTTGTATAGGCGGGCAACGTAAAAGTGACGTGTGCACATTTCTGCTCGTTAACTTTTATACGCCATTGTTTGAGCCATTTTTCCAGTTTGGATATATATTCTTGTAAGTTGCGTGAAGCTTCTACAGGATTTTCGTGAACGCTTAGAAAGGCTATATCATCCGCAAATGTTGATGTATGAATGTTACTGCTTAACGGTAAGTCAGAGGCATATATTAAATAAAGTAAGGGTCCGAAGATACTGCCTTGAGGGACTCCGGCTTCAATCGACTGCGGAGGGCTTAAAAAATTGCCTTCCCTAACTACAAATTTACGTTCCATTAAATAGCTTTTTAAAAGCTTTACGATGTTTGCTGGTAGATTTTGTGTTAAGACCTTCGTGCCATACTTTATCGAAAGCTTGTGAGACATCAATAAAGAGCGCAGAGCAGTATTTCTTTTTTTCAAAAGTGTGTCTAACGACATTCACAAGTCTGAGTTTGTTCTATTGTGTTATGTTGTCTGCGAAAACCGAATTGATGATCTGGAATATATCCATTACTAGTCACTATAGGCATCAGCTTGCTCATATACAGCTTTTCAAATAGTTTTGAAATGTTAGACAGTAAACTAATAGGCCGATAGGATTCAACCTTTGTATGATCCTTGCTGGGCTTTGGTATCATAGTAATTAGCGAAACCTTCCATTCTTTAGGATAGTGTTCTAGGCGTAGAATACTGTTAAAAATGAATAGTATTATTCTTTTTGCAGTGTAAGGCAATTCTTGAAGCATTTTGTTGCTTATTTTGTCGACACCTGGGGCTTTTCTGGTGTTAAGACTAGTGATGGCCTTTTCAATCTCCACAATGTTGAATTTTACCGATATTTCTGGTAAAGAGACGACTGGTGACAGTTCAACAATATCAGCAGAAATATTCGGAGTGAAAACTTTTTCTAAGTGTTTAACAAAAAGTGCACCTTTTTCAGCATCAGTTTTTGCCCAGTCAACATTTGGGGCTCGTAATGGGGGTTTGCATATTACCGGCCTTTTTAGTCCTCTGGCTGCACGCCACAGTGAATAATCTGTTTGTGGTGTTGCATCTAGCTCTTGAAGGAATTTTTGAAGGGAAGCTGTTTTTTGAGTTTGCAAAACTTTCCTAAGCTGCTTGGTACACTCCTTAAGCCTTAATTTTAGCTGGGGCGATCTGTAGCGCTGCCATTCTCGTCGAGCTCGCCGTTTTTCAGTCAATAGCCTTTCTATATCTACAGAAAAAGTATTGTTAAATCTCACTGGTTGGTTTATTTCATTTGAAGTAGCATTAAAAGCAGCTTGTTTAACATGCGCTTCAAACAACCTGAGAGAATCGTCTATGTCTGAAGGTGTTCTCAGCGGCATTTTTTCCGAGCAATGAGCACTCAGATATTTTCTGTATTTCAGCCAGTTAATACGTGCTGATGTCGTCGCTAAATCACATGTTGTGTGTGAGTAAATAGTGACAATAGTAGGCGAGTGGTCTGAAGATAAGTCCAAAGATGCTTCAACTTCAACCATCTCGCTGGGCACGCCTTTCACAATTCCAAAGTCGATAACATCAGGAATTTTTTGTCGATCTGTTGGCCAATATGTTGGCTGTCCACTTGAAACTACATTCAAACCCATTTTAGATATTGTGTCGAATAAAATTCGTCCCTTAGGTGTGATTAAACGTGAACCCCAAAATGTGTGTTTGGCATTGTAGTCGCCAGCTGCTAGAAAACGGAGGCCCAGTGATTTATAAAAAGCCGTATATTGACTCTCGGTAATTGTGAATCTGGGGGGCGAATAGACAGATGATATTACAAGTTTTTGATAGTAAGTTTCGATGCAGATGTTCGTTGCTTGAAGATAATCTTCACAAAAATCATTCAACAGGTGGTGTTTTATTCGCGTTTTTATTAGGATTCCCGAAACACCACAAGCTCTGCCACGGGGATCCTTGGTGTCGTAAAAATTATATCCACTAATTCTGAAACAGGTTCAAGAGATAAGCATAACATCGATTTGCTTATCCAGAAGAAAATATTCTATTTCGTTTTTATGTTGGCAGATGCCGGTTGCGTTCCAAAAACAGATTTTTAAGTTCATGGTTTGCTTAGTACAGCCTGCAACAAGGTAGACTGCATTTTCAACATTTCCTGCATCATACAGGACATGTTGAGAGTAAATGTGTTTACAGTTTGTATTAAGCTCTCAATTGAGGCTTCAATACGACTAAAATTATACCCCGCATCTTCATTTACATTTACGGTTTTTTGCGCCGTACTCTGATTGCTTTTTAAAATACTAGCGTATGAAAATTTGTTGTTAGCTTGTTGTTGAGCACTAGTCGCGTTAGACTTGAAAATGTTTGAAAATTGATTTTGGCTGGTGGACGGTTGAGCTAACTGTGGATAGTTAATAGGGGTTTTAGGTTGAGCGGGAGTAGCATTGGTTTTTTTGGTTGATGAATTCTTAAAAAAACGAGTAAAGGGGGCAGCCTCTATAGTTGGCAGTGTGATTTCCGCCGCAATTGCCACATTTTTTCGCCTTGGTATCACCTTTTATTTTATCACAGTTAGCAGTACTGTGTAACTCACCACATACAACGCAGACTGTAGGCAACTTGCAATAAGTCTTCGTGTGCCCAAATTCTTGGCAGTTCAGGCATTGAACAGGTTTGATACATTTTTCACCTTGTAGCCACTATTTTCAAGGCCAGACTTGACCTCTTCTGGATCCACGCTAGAGTCTATACCTTTTATTACGACTGTTAGACCTTTAGCACACTTTAATTGGTACGTATAGAAGTTTTTATTTTTAGATTCGAAATCTGAAACAATTTTTCGATAATTATTTTCATGAGCTACCTGAATTTTTGTTTCATTGATGTCTCCGCGCTTAATTGGAGTTACATAAAACTCATTTTCTCCAATTAATAAGATAAGGCTTTTAACCAGCAAACTGGAATTCTGCTCTCTTAAATTTATCGGTGGGGGCTTACTCGAACTTGTTGTAGTTGTGTCTTCATCGCCTTGTTCAGATAAAATCGCGAAACGATTTTCGGAATTTATTATATTGTTTTTTCCATCTCTGGGAACTTTCGATGTTGAAGCAATTTGAGCTGATTTTGGACTTCTTCCCCTTTTTAACATGGTTATGTATCTGTCCATTCCAGTTTGAATTTTATTATCATTTAATGTACTCACCGCATCTACCATTTTGTGCACGTTGGTCACCTTGTTACTTATTGTTTGTTTGTTTGTTTGTACAGCTAAGCTGACAAGTTTGCTGATGGGTGCAATTGTTGTTGCTTCTTGATCACTATTTAACATGTTCAGAGATAATGATCGCGCACGAGTATTTGTGTTTTTTGTTAAATTCAGGTTTTTGTTAAAATCATTTTTTTTACTGTCGTCATCAGCAACTAAAGTTATATATTGCACATTCCTACTGCTTGTAGCATTATTGTTGTTTTTGTCAGAAGATGAACTCATCAGAGTTCTCTTTTTTTATTTTCACTTATATTAGTTTGTGTATGCAAATATTTATGTGTATTGCACACAAGCAAAAAATAATATAAAACCAGTAAAATAACTGTTCAATAAATGTTTTGTTTTTTTTATATTTTTTGTGACTTGAAAATATTTTTTTTATTTAATTTTTTTTATATTCAGTTGCGACGATTATAAAAACGCGTCTGTTCACTACGAGAGTTGAAAACAATGAATGAATATAAGAAATTAAATGAGAAAAAACTTAAAATTGTTTACAATTTATCACAAATAATAGTTTTGCAGTCTTACTTCGTTGCTGCTATCAAGTAATATAAAAACAAGTAAAAAAGTGCAGTCGGTATAAACCGACTGTTAATATTTACCCTCTTTTTCCTTTTTCAAAGGTGAGGGTATAATAAAAACATTAAATTGCAAAAATAAAAACATTAAATTATTCATAAGGTAAATCATCATAAAATTGATGATGGTCTTTAGGCAAAGTTGCTTTCAACGATTGCAAGTCTTCGAATTTTCTACGAGTTATTCGTTTTCTTCTTTGGTACAGCTGTTCCAAATCACACCAATTTAGAGCAACTATGTTCTTATTAATTCGTTGGGGTAATATCTCCCATGAATTGGTGAATCTTAACTTGAACCATATTTCTCCACTTGGTTTATATTGTAATGCACGAATATCTGACACTTTAGCATCACCTTTACCACGTCCAGGACGAATGCTTTTATAGTATTCTATTTTATTAAAATTTTTTAAGGAAGTCATGAGTCAAGTAAGTGACGTCGTATGGCTCAGGTTTTTTTCTAGGTGCTCTGCATATGTTAATGTATTCAGCTGTAACGTCAACTGTTCTGTTTTTCAAAGCACGCTCTATAGCAGAGTGAACGCTGTCGGCCTCCATTTGCGTATGACCCGTCTCCAGTATTTTTTGTTCGATGGTAATATTGTGTTTTAAAGCTGTATTAAGAAGGGCGTTACTCATTAGGCTATTGCGGTTTTGATATCCACATCCATCACTATAAAAGATTATTTTAATTGTCTCCTCGTTGTAGCTAAGGCTTGGAAGAATTTTTTTTCAATAAAGTGAACCCAAATACCAGCGAACTCTTCTGCATTAACTCCGCCTTCAGTTTCGTTCCATAAAAAGCAGTACCCTTTTTTGTTTATAAAGTTGTAAAACACTAAATTGTGTACCTACAATTTAGTTTTATAGTACAAGCTGCTAACTTGTGATCTTGGAGCCAATAGCACTGCTTGAAGGTCAACTGTAAATACAATTGATTCTTCAGATCTATCTTTATGTTTCTCATGTCTTGCTTCTTCCTTTTTATTTTGATGAAGATTGTAGTCTTCAATTGGGATAGTGCCGACAGAGTAACGTGCATTGATCTTTTTTTGGTGCAAACAGGGCCAGATTTCTTTTCTCAAATATCGTATAAAATGAAGATAACGATAGTGGTTGGACGTTGAACTCTATTTTTGGCATTATTGTGACCACCTAAAGGTTTCTTAAGCGAAGTAAGCACAGAACGTCTACCTACGTTCAATGTGTTTAAGAACAATGTTCTACATACGCGTAAATTTTTGTGGTCTACTTTCAAGTGGTATGTTAAAGTTTGGGCTCTTCTGGAGACGCTTGGATTGGAGCGATTTCTAGTCTGGGCAGGCTTATTCGTGAGAACTAAACTATTGACATATATTTTTTTTTTGGTTCCAGTTCATCTGCCAAAAGTTTTTAAATATTTGCAGTCTTTGGGCATCGGTCACCTGTGCGCATTTCATAGAAGAAGTACCAGTTTTTTGTATACATTAACACCTTGCCTTCATTGCTCGCGGTTCTTTTACTATTGTATAATTCCAGACATCACCTTCCTTTCGCCTCCCGTAATACCTTTTACCACATTCTCGTCGCTTTTTATTTTTTGCGGCAAGCCAGGAATCATTTTCCACTTGTTTTCTTTTCATTCGCTTTTTGGTTCTTACCAGCATGTCAAAAGAATTTTCCGAATCACTATGAAAGCCGTATGGCACCAGTCCAATAACTCCATCATCAGCTTGGATACCAAAAGAAGCATTATCAGTGCATTGAAGGCACTGTGCGGCACCGTTTTTGTTGCCGTTCAAATTCATTAGAATCTTCTAATATAAACAAATATTTTTTACATTTCTTTTTAAGTAAAGTAAAAAGAGTAATTTCTCACCTTTTCTGCTAAAAATATAACTTCAAAACTATTTATTTAGCACATATAATGCGTTACGCAACACAAGCTGCACAAGTGGATGTTCTTAAGGACTGTTTACATGATATTTATTGCTAATGTATTTCTGGTATGTATATCGTCACCTGAGAATTGTTTTGCTCCGCCGTACAGGTGTTTTTTATGTTGACGATATACATACCAGAAATACATAAGCAATACATATCATGCAAACATTGCTTTACTTGAGACTAAAAACTGTCCTATATTTTGAATAGTAAATATTTCCCAAAATCTTAAATGCAATTTTTTTGATTTTAGATGGCTTTACGTAAAAAAAATTGCATTTAACGTTATGAAAAATATTTACTATTCAAAATATAGGACCGTTTTTAGTCTGTCCTCTAAAATTTAAAAAATTTACTTAGCACTTTTACACATGAAGCTAACGACAGCTGACTTAGCACTTTTATACATCATTGACAAACAGCGTCAAAAAAATAGATAATTACAAAAAATTCTTTTTTAAATGTTGTATTTTTAAATTTTCTATCGAACTGCATCAAAATATCATTTTTGTAAAAAATTGACTTAGCACTTTTACACATGAAGCTAAGGATTTTTTGTTCTAACCTTATCCTGCAGTATGCAAAGTTAACGTAGCAAAGAAAAAACTAATCACAATAATTTATGGCTAAAAAAATGAGTTAGTGTCTTTTGAAGAAGAGAAACAAAACAAAAAAAAAAAAAAAAAAAATAAGGAAACGCAACTTGGAAAAACAGCACAGATGAGCATTTGAAAGGATAAAGAATTAACGCCACCCAAAAATATATATAAAAAAATTACAGCCTCAGTGTTGAACAAAAGGAAGAGGAAAAACTTAAATTACATAGATGGGTATGTTTTTTTTTTGAGATTCGTGCTTCTGCTGTCGTCTTTTTTCTTTTTCATTTTGATGTTAAAGACACGCGAGGGTTGACTTCAGTTCAGTCCTTGTTTTTTTTTTGTTGTTGTTATAATGATATACACTTTAAAGAAATAGAAAAAAAAAATAACAATAAACGTTTTACAATTTAAAAGCATTTTTAGATATTTTTAAAATATCGTTAATAATTTGAAAAATATGCAAGAGATAAGAGTTAAAATGAATTGTGTAGTAAAGCCTTTGAGACTTTCATAGTGGCAGTTTGGCAGTATTGTTCGATTAATGTAAATGAATGAATTAAGGAATTTGTTTGAGTGCTCAACATAATACTGTATATGTGTGTGTGTGTGAGCATATGATGTATTTTTTTTTTTTTTTTTTTTGTTGTAGCTACACACTTAAATATTTATTAATTTGTTTTTTCGTTCTAACCAAAATTGTTTCAATATGTAAAAATAGAATAAAATGAATTAAATTAATTCTCGTATTCTATTTCTGTTGAAAACTGGTTAAATAGTTGATATTCTTCTCCATTAGTATCCACTTTACGAAAATTGTAAAGATTGACAATTGAACGCTGATGAGAGGTGTAGCGGCCTTGAAATCAGTACTGATACCATAGAATACATAGAAGTGACTCGAGACGGAAGATTTTGCATACTAGTTTGTATACACTCATACAGTCTCAAGTTTTCGTTTTTTTCTTTGTGCTTTATTTCTATCCAAATTAAAATTATAAATCGCAAAACTAATTAAATATCCATATATTTCTCTAATTCACATTTCCAGCATATATGTACGTATGTATATTTTGCTTTTCGTTTTGTTTATCTTCATAACAAACACACTAATGTTGTCTCTTTTTCACGGTGTCTCGTTATGACAAATAAAATATGATCCAAGTCCAATTTTTTTTGTTTTCTTCATATCTGGTTACCTGTGCTGATACGTTCTGATAAAAACTGATTGGATATAAATAATAATATTTTGCAACACAAAAAAAAAACTCTTAGTAATTTTGAATTTTTCTTAATTCAATAAAACTGAACTTGAGCCTGATAATATTACTTTCATTTGTTTTTTTTTTTTTAATAAAATAAGAGCATTGCGCAGAGCTATTTTGAAATAATTTTACAGTATACTTTTAGGATGTATGAAATTTAGGTTTTTAAAGTATATCTAGCCTAGCAGTGCATATGTGTGTGAAGATAACTATGACGAGTTAAATATGTGTCGACGTAAGAACTTACGTTTCAGCCAAATTTATTTGTGAAGTTAAAAACTTTACAACGTAACGATAAATTAAGAAAAAAAAAAGATTTTTTAAAAGGATTTTTTGCATTTTTTCACAATGTCAATTCAGGTATTGGACCTGTTTTGCGTAGTTAACAATACTCTATTATTCACCAACCCACATCACAGAATAAAATAAGTTTAAAACAATTTTATTATGTGTCTCAACAATTTATTCTTGCACTTGAGCGAAAACGTACACAATTTCTTAAATATTTAAAAGTTAAAAAAGAAAAGAGAGTGCAAATTTGGATCATGAAAACGAAAGTAAAAGTTAAGTGATTTGTAGATGTTCAAATCAAATATTGGCCCAACAAATCTAACAACAAAAACATACTTGTGCATATGGGAAAACACGTACACTTATACAGGAACTCATATACACTGCGTATACGTAATATTAACATTGTGAATAGTTGCCAAAGTGCGCATTTTTGTAAATTACTAAAAAATTTAAATAAAAACTGAAAAGTGGTTAATTAAATAATTTGCAAAGGTAGAACCTCTTGAGACAAATAACATTTAATTGAAATAAGTTTGTTGCCTTCTTTTTCTATTTGAACATTATTGTTCTCTTCTATTGCTTGAACGTTAAAAGGAAAGTTGCTATTTTTAACCCAACAAACCAAAATCATTTAGAAATCACTTATAACAAGCTTACTTCGAAAAATGTTGTAAATACTCTTGTAAATTATTTACTAACATCTGTTTTATATATTTTCATTTTACACACATTATTTCTCGGGGTAGTTTTGCCTATAAGTTTTTGTTAAATATTTTTCCTTCTACAATACAAGAAATATTTTACTTCTTCTAGATTTATCTCCACTAATGCTCCTAATACTTTTCTTCTCTTTAAAACACTACAATCCTCAATAAAATACGTCAAGAACACTTACAAAACTATAGCGAGTGTAAGAGATTTGCAATTATAATTGTTAAATTGTTATCTAAGCTAAGTGTACAGCAAGTATTTTTGTAAAATGTGTTGCCATGAAAATAATTTTTAAAACTGCATTCTCTTTTAAATCTTTTAAAAAGTATGCTTATAAAGAGTTGTAGGAATGCCTATTATGATAAGCTTATGCTACAATTGAGTTATTTTTTATTAATGGAATGCTTTGTCGGGTACATTTCATTTTCTAACTCTTATTTCAAACACGCACACATATAAATCCAAAACAAACCGGAAAACGGATGTGACCTTATTTCTAGGACACACCAAAAACAGTGTGATTAAATCTCACACATACAAGCACATATTGGCATATTATTCTGTTATGAATTTTTAATAATAATAATAAAACGAAAAATCAACATATAAAAAGATTCAGGTTGGAGGTTGAAGTATAGAGATATAAAAATCAATCATATATTTGTGAAACAAAAATGTGTGCTGTTTTTAGCCAAAAGTAAATACGAAGTAAATCGAAAAATTAATTTTGAAAAAAATGAAAATCCATTTTGTAATATTGTCTGACTTACGGAGTTGCGAAACTTATTATTACCGCTCCTTATCACTTCAACATTCAGGCCTTAAGAACATAAACACAACATTTGTGTCATTTAAGACATTTTAGACATTAAATTTTAATGCTTCGTGATATTTTAAAATTACTTAAAAGTGTAATGAATGATTCAGACAATAAGTTTCCCATCATTTTGCCATTTAATTAAAAAGTCGGACATGAATCCATTCTGGTCAGCAGCTCTGACCGTAAACTTTAAAAAGTATCTGCAAGAGAATAAGAAGATCATTATTCTCTACTATTATTTTTAGCTCTCAGCAAAGAGTACAAAAACTCAAGTGGAACAAAATTTGCTGTTTTTTTTCGGCTAATATCTCATTGTGTCAGATGTTTCATATATTCAATCAAATAAATAACTGCAACAATCCAATAGTTGCGTGAATTAATTATTATTTTAATTAAATCTTAATTGATGATTAATTAATTAATTAATTGAAAATTTTTAATTTTTCTTTAAGAAGGTGATCTGACTAAGCTTTCCTGTAAAATAGCAAAACAGTGACCAAATAATTTATTTATGTCAATTTTAAAGTCGCCATTTGGCGTAGTTCTCAGGGAGCAGACATAATTTCTAATTGAAATTGATAACATTTTCCTTATCTAGAGGTGGGCTAAAAAGTCTTTCAATTCTCGCTTCGTATTTGTATGAAAATATCTATGGATGTATGTTTTTGATTGTTTGCATAATACATTTTAGCCTTAAACCGTCTTCTTACCTTCAACACAAATATGTGCCATAATTTGTACTATTTTTCTAATAAATTTTAAAGGTCAATATCATATTGTGCGTGTGTGTGTGTGTTTGTGTCAGCAATTGCAAAATAAACATGTGTGCCAGTTTATTTGGCTGGGTGTGACGTGCATTTGCGTTTGTATGCATGTGTGTGCTTAAGTTATTTCCGTTTTGTCGATGAAATAATGAAAAACGAACCAAAGAAAGTTAACATGACAACATGAAGAGTCTATTTGTGTATGTGGGTGTGCGTATGCGTATAACTTGGGGCCAGGAAGTTTCTAACACAACAAACAATCCGGATCACATGGACATACATGAAAGAGTCGTAAGTAGGGATTATTCACACAGGTACAAATCAATTTGCCAATTGTCAATTATTTTAAATGTATTTTTTTTTCCTATCGTCCTTTTAATCTTATTTTTTTTACTGGCTGCTTAAAATATAAAAACAATTCTACACGTGCTTTTAAAAAAAATGTTCTCTGTTCATGAGCTTACATTTGGGCTAATATTTGTATATATGTATGTACTATGTACATATGGATGTCTGTGTCTGTATTAGTTTAGTTTGTAATTTTGTCTGTTATTTTGTTTTTGTTTGACCTCCTCGTAACGGATGTTTGTTTCTGTAGTCCTGTTTCTTTCTTAAAATAAGTATTTTTAATTTTGTTATTTTATTTGACAGAGTTTTAGGCGTTTTTCCCAGCTTGAGTGTGTCAAATGCAGTGACTTTATTAGAAATCGATTAAAGTTTAAATATTTTTTTCTATTTGTCAATCTAAAAACATGTGCTGTAGTGTTTTTCTGCTGCTTGTAAAAGGGTTTTCTAATAAGGGTGGTTCGATGCTGGTCAATTATTTTAAATTGCTAAATAGTTTAGAAAAGTTTTTTAATTACATACATTTGTACATACATACATACATATTTTATAATATTATAAAAAGCCAGATTACAATATTGTTCTACTCAGTAACACAACTGCATTTTGCAAGTATCTTCACATACGTGGTTTATCGCCACAATCACAACTCGTATAGAAAGGCAGTGCTTCAAAAAGAGTTACAATTTAATGGCTATGTGTGTGTATGTGTGTGTGTGTGACAATCAAAAAATTATCTAAAGAAAATATCTGAAAAGAAAAAAAAAACATGTAAAAAAATATAAATTGTGATGAAAATGTTTGTAATAAGCGGAAATTCTAACAAAGATATTTATTTATATTTCGTTTTAGTCAAAGTAAGAAAAACTTAAAATTCATAGACACGTTTTGTCACTTTACACATTTCAAATTATGTTTTGTATTCTGTTTTTTTTTTTCTTATTATTTTTTTTGCAGTGAAAATAAAAAAACCTCGCGTTTTTCCCCCTTTTCAAACAACTCGTTGTGGGGTTCACAAAAATATAAAAAAACATTATAGCCGGTATATTTTTTTTGTCTATTAGAAGCAAGTTTATAAATAATTTGATACTAAAAAGTCGCGTGTATTTATTTCTTCTTTAAAAAAAGCAAATGTCTCAAGTGCGCTTATTTATCTTTTTCCTATTTTACTCTTTTTTTAAAAAAAGTTTTTATCATTTTTTTAACATCCCAACAAAAAATTTCACCTCAAACTGCATACCTTCTACATTACTTCGAGGTAGTTAAATAATTAGTTGTTTTATAGATTAGTAAAAATTTACATGTTGCGACATATGACCGGAAATAGATAGATTTTCAGTGGGCTATCGGTAAAAAATCTATGGTCTAGGTGGGCAGTTTAAACGTCTTGTTTCGAACGTTTAAAATGGTTATGTGTGTGATTCTTTATAGATTTGCTGGCATCAACTAAATCTAAACGAAAACGAGAGTATTGAGTTTGTGGTAATCATGGCCAGAAACCACTCAGAAGTGTCACTTGACGGAAAATATGTCTGCTCTTTCATACTTTCTTTTTGGCTTGAATGTTTCTTTAGAATATTTGCAAAAACCTAATCAATAAACAATCTTCTGTGTGTGTATCAGAAACCACCAAAATTGGCCAGATTATCTTATATGAAATTGTCGTCAGTCATTTGTACATGACTTCTCCATTATCGATTAGGTTTTCTTGAGGGCAATTTAAAGGAAATCATCATTCACTGCAACTTGATTGAGAGGACAACGTCCTACATGTTGACTGCACTTCAACTTTATTGAAGTTCAGCCTCGTACATTTTGTCCTCAATTAAACTTTGCTGAGGGACAATGCGAAATACAATGTCTAACTTTTCCTTTTGGTAAATTTATGTAGGACAAGATAAGCGACTATGTCTTACATAATGTCCTCAATCTAATTTCATATATTAAAATATACACCGTCTTCCGTTGTAGAAGACAAGATTAAGGACACTGTCTTAACTTTTGTCCTCAATAAAATGGAGTTATTGACTTTATAAAGGAAAAAGTTAACATTCTTTAAATCGCTTGGCTGACGTTACGTCATGCTTCAAAAACACCAGCGTTTTCATCATATTAAATATCAGCGCCGCACTCATCATCATCATCATCGTCATCTCTCATCAACTTTTAACGCTGACGTTGTTGTTAATTAAATATCTTTTGGTTTTGCTGCTACAAATTTTTAAATCCTTCGTTTTATTCTATTTCATGATTTCTTTTTTTTTTATTAACGTTTCAGTGTGCAGTGTATGTGGCTTTGTGTGTGTAATTCTTCCTTAACTACCCAACGGGTGTAGGCAAGAAAAAAGGATTCATTAAAAAAAATTCTGTATACAAAATAGAAAAAAAATGTGCCACCCTCATTTATTCTGTTAAGTTTTTTTCTTTGCCTCTTTACTTACATACACTTATTACATGTTTTTTCCAAAGGTTCCAATGATTCAAAAACGTTAAATGAGCCTCCACAATTTTCTTAAATTGCTTTTGTTGTTCCAGTATTTTAATTTTTTTTTTCATTACAAGAAAAATAAGAATTTGTTGCCTGCCACCACTGCTGGCTGCTGTTTGTTGATTTTGTTATAAGTATTATTTGAGGATTGTGTTGCCAACATGGAGTTAGTTGTTGCGTTGTTGTAGTTGTTCTCACTGTAATTTTCATTTATTCTTTTCTATTTGTTTTTCTTTTTTCGCAGCGAAATCAATATTAACTCTTTTGGGAAGGAGTAGGAAAGTTTAAGGCAATTTTCAATTTTTTTTTTTTCATTTTATTTTGGTTTGTATGTATGTGTTTTTTTTTATTAATTTTGTTTTTTAACATCAGCATCTTCATGATTTTTTAAAAACTTGCAGTAAAAATGTTGAAGAGTTTTTGAAGGTTGAAGATGAAATCATTTCTTTTAAGGCTTTTTTAAGAAGAAGAAATTAAAAGATATTTTTTATTGAATATTTGAAAAATAAATTTAATTGGAAATTAAGAAAATGAGAAATTTTCTGTTTTTTACTGAACAAAAATAATTTTTGGAAAATACAATTGAACTCATGAATAATAAAGCGAAGTAGAAACATACGGTTCAATGTCCTCAGTGAAATGAGTGTGTGATCACTGTGATCATTATCGATTTATTTTTTGGCTTTTTGCTCACGATCTTATCCCAACACTTACAGTTTTACTTTTGCATTTTTAAATCTCGAATATAAAAATTATTATCTGGAATTGCTTAAAACAAAACAAAAAAAAAAAAACCAACAACCAAGAAAAAACGTATCACATCTAAAATTAATGACTTTTTTTCTCAAGCAAGAATATTTGCAATAAAATGGGTTCTACAACCCTAATGTTTTTTTTTTCCTTTTTTGTTTTTGTTGATAACTTTAACTAAGGAGAGTTTCACTTAAATATATAAAATTACATTTAAATTAAACATTAAAGATAATACCCACAAGTGTGCCACAAATGTTTTTGCTTTTTAGAAATAAATAAAAAAAAAACAGAAAGTAAAAAAAATATATTTGAGTGAAACAGTTAAAATAGCGTAATCTAAATAAAAAACGAAAGTATCTGTCTGTGTGTTTGTGTATCTAAAGTGGCTTAAAAGGGTGGCCATTTTTACGTCAGTCTTTTTGACTGCGTAAGCTTTCTGTGTGTTTGTGTTTATAAAGAAATTCTAAAAAAAACAACACAATAATTTAAATGAAACGAAAAAATGTAAAGCGATTTTCCTTTTTTGCTCAGAGTCATAGAAAATGCCACCCCAGAATAACTTTACCCTCGACAAACAGCAACTCTTTAAAAAATGTATAACAAAGTTAATTTTTTTTTCTTTACAAATAAACACAGATACAATTACAGCTTTTCTTAATAGACAAGAGTATTATTAGAAAAATATTTACACGAATTTGAATACGAACGCAAGAAGTTTTTCTAATTTATTATAGAATTTTGCGTTTAACGAAGGTGAAAAACATCCATATTGATTTAACTACTCTTTCTATCCATCCGTTTGTCTATCTGTCTGTCTGCTATGTGTTTTTCTCGCGATAGCTGCAAAGGAGCTATAGACAACAAATTGTAAAAAGTTACGAAATTGCAATTAATCTATTATAACTATAAATATAACAGTAGAAACATTAATTAGCAAATCAAAATTTATAGGGTGTTTGGTTTCCAATTAGGCCAGAAGTTTCCAGTTTGTTTTCGGGAAAAAACCATGAATAATTAAAAAAAAATAAAGTTTCATAATCTTAATTAGTCAAATCAATTCAATAAGTAATTTAAAAATCACTAAATGGAATAAACACTAAACTTAAAAAAAATCACCGAAAAAGAAGAAAAAGTGCCAAATATAAAAAAACTTCAAAATAAAAATTAATAGACAAAATAAATAAAAATCATAACACAGTTTTTTATATAGAATTGCTTTTATTCAGGATTATAAGGTTGCTAAATTAGATTTAAATGCAAATAAAAGAGAAATTTTATTTATTTATATCCGATGTTTCGTTGGGATTTTCCAACATCTTCAGGGATAGTAGTTTTATTGATATCTGGTAACATAAATATAAATAAAGGAACAATTTTAATGTACTGACAACAGCGATAATAAAACAATTAATATTTTATTTATAAATAAAAATCGTCAATACGAAATTGATAAAACGAAATTAATAAAACGAAACAAATCGCCCAAAATATAAATATCGCAAGAAAAAGTATAAATCTGGAAAATGGAGCGCTGCATCACATCGCTAAAATTAACAAAACGCGTAATAGCAGAGCTTTCGACATTTTCACCATTTATCTTCTCTATTCTATAATTTTCATAAAACGAAAAATCAGGGTTGGCTCATTGTATTTTACAACACATCAACAGGTAGCACCATATTGATGAAAAATTTAAATTTAGTACTTTAGCCTGCCTCTATACAGAATAATGTAAAATACCATTTGAATTACGAAACTGCAGATTTAATTAATTTCGTTGTTGAAGTTCAACCCACGATGAAAATTGAACATTCAGCCACTAAACATTAAGAAATAAATTTTGTGTTTAATAACATGATTACATGATTAATTGATTCAATTACGGAATTATTTAATTTAATTTCAGAATTAATTGATTCAATTACGGAATTTATTGATTCAATTACGGAATTAATTGAAACTAATTTTACATATGCATTATTTGTATTAACGGAAAAAATTTGAGACATAATTTTTTTCTATGTCGACAACTGACTAATTACCAGCAGCTAAAATATGGTACCAACAATTTAAGATAACGAGAAGTTCTTAAATATTCGTAGCTTCTAAATTTTCTAAAAATTAATAAAAATTCATTTTGATTTCTGATTTAAATCTTTTGTATTCAAATGATGCACTCTTATTTCCTATTTTTACTTTATTTTTTAATTAGGAAACATTTTCTCATTTAAAAAATATCATTCTTTTCAATTTTATTCTCTATTTGTATAAAAAAAACTCATTAAATCAAAACTCTTGAAAGTTTCTTTCTATAAACAAGAGTGCAAAAAAAAAAAAAAAAATATTGTAAACAAAAAAAAAAAAAAAAGCTGAAAGCTAAAAAGAAATTTTCATGATGAAATTCAATTAAAAACCCCTTATATCAAAGAGTTGTTGGCAAGGATATTCCATGCTAAAAGAAACAAGATGAAGCAGATGTTAAGTATGCACATAAAGCCAAGCAAGCGTCTTATGACTGTAATATGGTTGTGCTGTCATCAACATCTTTACCACCATCATCATCATCATCAGCATCATCCTTGGCGTCGTCGTAGTTATCGTCATCGTCATACTCTTGCATATTGGCAAGGAAATGCTTTAAGCAAAGTAAACTTAATAAAGATGCTTAAGTTTCATTTGATGTTACTTTGAAATCACTAGCAAAAAAAAACCTAGACTTGGAAAAAAATAAATAAATTAAACAAGACACACTCATCATCATTATCGTCATTTCTCATTCCAGCCAACCAACATGTAAATGAGGAAATTCTGCAAAGGATAAAATACGCGATTCTGTTTGTTACTTCAAAAAAAAAGAAAAAGAAAGGAAACAACAACTGTTTTATACACCCGACAAACAAAGTGGTAAGTGCTCTCTCTTGCTAAAAATAAAAAGTACAGAAAACAGCAAAACAAAAACACCAACAGAAATAAAAAAAAATTTTGCACAAAATAAAATTAAAATATCGATCAGGTTTGTTGTTAGGACTTTTATTTTATTATTTTCGTTTTCTATTAACATTCATTTTTATTTTCTCTTAATTTTAAACAACAACCCTTTCCGTTGTATTGTAAAGTACTTAAGACGATAGACAAGAAAGATATTCTGTTCCTATCAAATGTTAAGGAGATTGATAGAAAATTATTAAAATTTTTGTAGTGAATTTGTCTAGCAATTCCTATAATCTTTTCATTTTAGGCAAAAGTTCTAACCCCTTGCCTTTGTTTTATTTCTTGACGAAAGGACTGATACGATCGATACGTCCCCTATATTGAAAAGAACCTGTCACAATAAAAAATCACGTGACGGGGTCGATTTCTGAAACGTCATAATTAAGTAACTCGTTTCGTTGGTAGGGTTTATTTCCATTAAGGTTCTGTGGAACATATTTTGTTATGCAGAAACATAGTTCAATTTTCCCCAGTCACAGGACAAATACGCTAATAAAAAATTTCCTACAGGATAAGTAGAAAATAAATTGACATTAAAAAAGACCACATTTGCAGACTAAGAACTAAGTTAAACATACACTTGGCTAAGAAAGTTTGCGTACAGCTCTGCATTAAATTTAATAAATACCATTTTTAGAGCAACGGTATTTTAAACCACTGATCTCCATATCGCATTTTGAGCGGTTGTAACGTTACAATTGAAAAAAAATTAATTAAAATATTATGAAATTCGGTATCACAACGCTTAAATTAAAATAATATACTAGAACAGAAAAAAGTTGTTTTCGCAACCAACAACAATCTTCAGTATTCATGTATGACATGCTTAAGTAGAATTTTAAGAATTTTTAGGTCACAATTTTACTGAAATGCATGTACTGAACAAGCCAGGCCAGGCCGATCGATCTTTGTTACACCCAATTCATAAAATTATTTTTAAACCGTAATTTTTCATGTTCTCATCTGTGTTTTTGTATCTTTTGTCTAGAAATTGAAAAAAAAACCAAAATTTTTTTCAAGTCATCGCATGAATTGGATGTTAGTCGTTCTTGTTGTGAATTTTTTCACCACTTTTGTTTTTAACTTTCTTAATTTTTATCGTTTTGACGATTTTTTTTTCGTTCCAGCTATTTTTTGTGATGTATTTTTATATATTTTCGGCAAATTTCCTCGTTTTGCGTTTTTTGGCGTTTTTAATCATTTCAGTGATTTTTTCGATATCTTAATTTTTTGTCGGTTTTGATGCTTCGTTTTTTCTCTAGCGTTTTTTTTTTCGTTTTTCCACATGTTTTCAATTGCCATAATTTATTTTCTGTTTCGCGTATTATTTAATTTTTATTGATTTGTTTCGTTTTGGTGCTTTTTTGTCGTTTCGGGTATTGTTTTTCCTCCGGCATTTTTTTTATGGATTTTTAGTTTTTGTTTTCAATTTGGACGATATTCTTGTCTTTGTCTAGCACGTTGCTTAATTTAAAAGGATATCCTTTAATTTCTTATTTTTTATTGAAGAATTTGTGTTGAGAACGGCGGCAAGGAGTTTGCTCAGGCTTATGGTAGCGGGCTTTGTAAGGCCAGGATTTAGAGGTCATACATCAATCTTGAAAAAGATTAGTTTTAGCAGACGGGAGACCATAACCCCTGGTTTCACGGACTTCAAGGTTGTTGAGACTAATTTTATTAGAACACCTTCTCTAGTTATTCCGGATAGGGATCTTTGGGTCAAATCTGATAGACTGTACGAGGGCTGCGCGGTCTTTACAGATGGCTCGATAATGGAAATAGGCACGGGTGATGGCGTCTATTTTTCAGGAACGGACATTCGTAGGTCTTTTAGGTTACCGAACGGATGTAGTGTATTTCAGGCTGAGGTCCTAGCGATCCTCAGGGCCACGGAACTAGTGACAGAACACGTAACTGAAGGCGTGGAGGTAACATTCTACGTTGACAGTCAGGCGGCGCTGAAAGCTTTGAAGGGGCATATTGTCAAATCGAAGCTTGTCAGCAAGTGTAGGCTATCTTTCAACTTGCTTATGGACAAATTTAGCGTTTGGCTATGTTGGGTACCAGGAAATTGCAATATTGAGGGAAACGAAATTGCTGATGAGCTGGCAAGAATAGGGTCAGCATTAGATGTGGCAGTTAGTGACAGGTCGGTTAAACCTCCAATCGGTCACTACGATAGGGAACTCAGTAGTTGGGTAATTAGCAGAACTAACCATTCCTGGAGGAATAGAGAAGATTGTAGAGTCTCGAAATCCATATGGACAGAAATAGACTCAGGTAAATCTGATCTACTACTGGGTATGAATAGAAAGGCTTTGAGAGTCTTAGTAGGCACCTTGACTTGCCATTGCTCGGTTAGAGCGAGGACCAGCATATGGGAAAATGGCACTCCGGATTTCTGTAGGATGTGTGGGGATGAAGAGGAGCCAGAAACTATAGAGCATATCATCTGTCATTGATCAAGGCTGCAACGCCATAGGCAAAGATAGCTGAGCAGTCGTTTCCATGAGGGCATTAGTGATATCGCGAAGTGCAAACTCGAGGATATCATGGGAATTAAATGGCCGAATGATGGATGATAACGGCTCTTTGTTTCTCCTTGGACAGAAAGGAGACTAATGAGTCAATAAATTATAAATGAAGGGAATCACAATGGATCCAATTGGGTCTCCGAGTGGATGTGTATTTCACACTACCCTTCCTAACCTAACCTAGCCTAACCTAACCTAACCTAATTTCTTATTTTTTTTGTAGCAGTTTCTATACACTGATCGCAAGCACTTTAAGTGTACAGCTTTATATCAAAATTACTTTAAATATTTCTTCTAATTTCTTCGATCTTTTATTAAATTTATTTTCGGTCTGATTTTCCCGAGTTAAAGATCTACAGACTGAAAACAAAATTACTTTAAATTATTGAATATCCTTTAATTCAATTTATTACGCATTAATAAAGTAATAAAAATATTTTGATAAAATAGTTCTTTTCTTCAAACGTAAAATGCAATCGTAGCATGTATTTGCGTGCATGATTGTTTCCGCAGCAGCGAGAAACTTAATTAACTTTATGAAAATTTCTGTTTTTGTAACAGAAACTAAAATAGATCTGTTTAAGTTAATAAAATCTAGGAATTTAAAATAAAAGCCATCAACAAATTTCACATCAAAAAAAAAAATTTTTAATTTACTCTGGAAAAACTACTTGGCACCATCATTAAAATCCCCGTAGACATACATATAAATTATTTCTTTCCCTACAACACCTCTACTACTGCCCGCAAAGCAACTGACATAAATTAAGAAAAACAAATTATCTTTTCTATAAAAGAAAAATCTTTTCCTTCGTTTGCACAAAAAGATGCAGACAAGTTATCATTTCTTGCACAACAACATTGTTGTAACTATTATGGGGTTATAACCCCAGTTAATGCAATTTGTTGTTTATGTCAAGCATCCTTATTATCCTTTCATTTATTCAGCACGTTGTTAATTCATTTATATGCCAACATTCAACATTATGTTGCACGGTTGGTGAAGGTTCATCTACACCATTCAAAGATGCGAAGAAGGAAGAACTAAAGAAAAAAATATTTTTACACAAATTTACATAGAAATTATTTAAATAAAGCCCTTTCTTCCAACATGGCGTTTAGCGCTGACGTTTAGCCTTCTCTACCTCTAGCATTTTCTTTTCATGATGATGAGCTCAATGGAGCTCAAATGTTAAAGATGCTTGTTAAGACCAACCAGCCAGCCATCCACCCATCAGTGTGTTACTTGGCTTGACTTGGCCTATCTTGAATTGGTTGCTTTTTGATTATTATTGAAGTTGAGTTTCCTTTTAATTAATATTTGCCTTATTAAAACTCTTGCCATGCTCAGTGAAGCTGCTACTAGTACTGATTCTGCTGTTGCTGTTGCTGCTTCTGTCTTACCAACTTGACTTTATAATTTATAATTAAATGCAAAACAAGTACAGGATCAACTTGTTTGCTTTTATTATGCAAAATAAAAGGGATAAGTAGAAAGAACTGAAGAGGTAATTAAAAAGTTTGTTGCTGATATTTTGTTTATTTTTTTTTATTACCTTGAAGTCTTTTTTATAGGATATTTAATGTTTATATATTTATTGCTTATTAATTTGGTATATCCTAAGAATTGGATGCAGGTTCTTTTGTTCATTGATTGCTGGGGTTAAATATAAGTTTAAAGGACAAAGTTTAGCACACAATTAAAGAGTATAGAAATAGTAGAATTCTTACTGAAGTTTAGTTATTCATTTCGGTCAAGGTTATTTAAAATAAAATTTACAACTTAAATTACACATCTTTACACTTTTAAAAAAATTATAAATAAGTTTTCTAAAAAGAAAATACTTTCGTTTATTTTGTATGATTCTCAAATGGTTTTTGAAAAATTATTAGGTTTTGTAACATTCTAAATTTATTAAATTGGCTTAAGTTCAACGCTTCAATTAATGTTTCATTAAGTTTGTGAGATTTAATTAATTTTTTAATTGTATTTTCGTTTTTCTTAATTGGTTCTTATTTTTGACTTTTTTTCTGTGTACATTTTTTCAGATGTACTTATGCCTAAACTGTTCAATGAATTTAGTATATAATTTTTTGGTTTTAATTCGTGAAATATTTCAATGATTATAACGAAATTTATAATTTTTAAGGAATTTTACTTTTATTTTAAATAAATGGTTTAAGATAATTTTGAAAAACTTATTTCGAAAAAAATATCTTTATGAGTGATTTTAATATATATGAGAATTTTTACTACAATTTCGAAGCACAATACTTACTTTAATTTAAATTCCTAAGAAACCCAAAAATATATAATTACACGCCCATTCCATTTAAATAGAAAACATAAAGATCTTTTAACATTCGTTATTTTTTTTTTTTGGGAATTTTTTTAATTTCCATGATTCATTCATTGTCGTTATTTCACAGTCATAATGCAATTATTACCGTATCCAATGGATCCAATGTAAATTTGTTGCTCGTTAAATGTTAGAAATAACCCTGTTTTTTTCTTATTTAACGCCATTGCAATTCTGTAAATTAAACCCAACTCCTTTGTTCTCCCTTAAATGTTACTTAATTAACATAAAAATTAAATATTCCAATTTGAACAACATTTTATGCTGTATCCTTTTCATACTTCTTAGTTTTCTTTCATAAAAAAAAACAAAAAAATAAAGAAAAACGCTGAGATTTAAAAAAAAAAAAAAACACACAACAACAAACTACAAACCTGAGTGGCTTTTTATATTAAAAAATGTCTGTCCTACGCGTGCCAGGATGTAGGACAAAAAATGAAAAAAACAATAAAAGCCATGAAATAGCTGTACAATGTAAAGGACAACCAAACTTCTTTTATATACAGGCTTTCTTTCATTTCACAATTAATGTTGTTTGATGTTTTAGAAGGATACAACGCGTCAGGACTATTTTCATTAAAGGAAGTAGAAAGAGTAAGAGAAAAAAAGAAAGAAATCTGTGTATTTAAAAAAAGAATACTAATAATAATAAGATGGCGAAGAGTTAATAACAATAATAAGCTGAGGAGGACCTTTAGATAAAAGCAAGCACAAGAGTCTACAAATATAAAGGACATTATATCCTTTGGCCATATCAAATACATATTTATGAATAATTAAAATTAAAATAACAAGCAAAAAAAAAAAGATAAATAACAGAAAGTTGGCTTGTGGCTGTGTCCTGGGTAATAAAAGCGGCAGAATGAAAAGTGGTTTGTATGTTTTCTTTTGCTTCTCTGTTAGTATCCTTGCTGCCATTCCAAAGTGTTGAGTAGTTAGTTGAGGTTTTCATTTGTCATTTTAATCATGATGTTTTCGTGATGTTTTTTTTCTTCTTCATGCCATAAAAAGAATACTTAAAATTGTATTTATTCATTTTAATTAGATTTTTTTACTAAGAGGGTCATCTGATATGATATTAGGTTAAGGCTGTTTAACTCTTATTTCCAAAGAGTAAATAAGGCTAAACTAAATTAGTTAATTATGAACGAATCCATTGATTTAAATAAAAAGTTCAGCAAACGACCTTAAGAGGTGGCTTACTTTTGGATTATTTCGGAATTGTGACTTTAAAATGTTCAAAATTAAAAAAAAAAAATCGGAAACTTAAAACCCCATTGGGATCACATTCAAACCACAAATAAGTTAAGCTAAACTACTGTTGCGATCATTTAAGTCTAACAAAAATTGTGAGTGGAGTACAGAAATTTGATACGTAATTGCTGAACATTTATAGTAACACCAAAAATTAATCGAATAAAATTATTCAAATCAAAACTATTCGTATGAAAATAATGGGACAACTGCATTTAAATAAATATTATTTAACTAGAAATTTTTATAACCTTAAATTCTTTGTAAATAAATTTCTCAATAAAATTATTCGAATACATACTAACTATTCATCCAACAAAATATATGAATACATGTTTTTAACAAAAACTATCTCGAATAAATTAAATAAATTCTATTACAAGTATAAAATTTGATCGGCAAAAGTTTTCGAATAAAAATATTCGTATAAAAAACAATTGAACCAAAATTATTCGTTTGAAAATGTTAACAGAAATGTGTTGAAATAATTTATTTTAAATTTCTTAATTCTTTTCTATTAAATTTTATTCAATAAAATTTTATCGAATAAAATTTAATCGACTAAAATTTTATCGACTGAAAATTTTTCATATGAAAATAATTCCAATAAAAATAATTCCACAAAAATTTAAGATTTTTTAATTGAATATTTTAAAACTTTTCTAAATTATAGCATTTTATTCGAATTTATGTTTTCAAAAATATGTTCCATTTCAATGGCTGCTACGCGAACATCATCAGTAGATCTTTACCATCATGCTTGAGAAGTTTTCAAACTCATTCAGACTTGTTGGCAGTGAGTGTATAATTAAAGGACATTGTGAAAAGTTTTCAAGCGGATGTACCCAACGTTTCTTTTTTCAGGGATTCGATTATCTTAAATTGCAAATATTCTTTTTTGAGTAGATAGATAGATAGAAAAGTGGAAAGATCTGATCCAAGGACCGGCACTGCGGAACCTTTTGGATCTTTTGTGGATCTCTAAATTAAACCAAGCTCTGAATGACTCTCCTTATGAAAGTCAGCACAGAGCTTGGAGAAGCCTGCCTAATATCATCCGAACACACAAATTCAAAAAAAAAAAAAAAAAACACGCCTTCTATTATTACATGAGACTATACATTCACAGAGAATGTGTGCCGTTGTCTCATCCTTTTCCATGCATAAATGGCAGAAGGGTGAGCGAACTAGGTTACTTTTCCCAAGATGGTAGTTTAGTCCATAATGACCGGAGAGGATACCAGTAACTAACCGTAAGTCGTTCCTGTTGAAATTCAGGATGCCATTGTGTGAGAATGGCTTTATCAATGATTTGGCCTTGCTTAAACCGGGCGAAGCCACCCAAACTTTCTTAGCGGTCGACATGTCGTTCTCTCTAATTAGAGTTGTTACAGTCGACCAATTTACGCCACAAAAGGGCTCTGGGCCTATAAGGGGAACGGCAGAGGCCTTCTTGGCCAATTTATCCGCTACCTCGTTACCCGGATGACCGCTATGGACACGTATCCAGTAAATGGAAACCTTGTTCCGCATCGATAGCTTTTGTAGTGAGTCAAAGCACTCTAAAACAAGCTTAGAACGGAATTCCCATGAAACTAGGGACTTAAGGGCTGCCTGACTATCGGAAAAGATAGCTATATGCACGCCTTTAATGCCTCTGCTCAAATTAATATAAACACATTTGGTGATTGCCTGTATTTCCGCCTGAAATACCGTGGGCCATTTACCCATGGGCAGTGAGATTTTAACGTTGGGTCCACAGACTCCAGCGGCTACTCCATCTAAAGTTTTGGATCCATCCGTATACCAACATAAACTTCTGGAATCCACAGAGGGACCATTACCCTCCCTAAGCGGAATTGTGACATTGAATCTCCTTAGTTCACAGATTATTCTGCCGCTAGGCATCCCTAACAGCATTCTGCAGGACAATGTATTCAGGATCGATGAATGCCCGTTGCCAACACAGCGAGCATAGCTGCCGATACCCATCCGATAAGCGGCCATTGCCGTAGAGGATCTTATAAAGATTTGTTTAGGTGTTAACCCAATCAAGGCCTCAATGGCCAAAGTTGGACATGACCTCATTGCACCTGTAGCAAAAAGACACGCCATTCTCTCAGCCTTGCAGAGTTTGTTCTTCGCCGTAGTCTGGAGAGTCTTCTGCCACCAAACAATTGCGACGTACGTCATGATTGGTCTGACAATCATTGTATAGATCCACATGATAATTTTTGGGCTCAAGCCCCAGATGCACCCAGCACAACTCTTTACCGCCCAGATCGCCTTGGTGGCTTTCTGTGTAACACATTCAACATGACGGTTCCAAGTCAACTTGCTATCAAACATAACACCCAGGTATTTGACTTTGATCTAAAAAGGGATAATGCGCTCATTCAGCAGTACTGTCCCTAGACCAAGTTTCCTCTTAAGAGAGAAATGTACCAGAATAGTCTTGTCAGAGTTGATAGTAAGGCCGTGTCTCCGACACCATGTCAAAACAGTGCTCAATGCATCATTGATGATGTCTGAGAGAACGTTGCCGACAACTAGATCGTCAGCATAGCCAATAACTTGATGCCCTTGTTTAATAAGAATCCATTACTACTGACCAAAGGAGTGGTGATAAAACACCACCTTTGGGACACCCTTTGACTGCATTAATAGTAATCGTATCGTTACCCAAAGAAGAAGTTATGTCTCTGCTCTCAAGCATTGATCTAATTCATCTCACAGAAGTGACGTCAAGACCCTTTTGCCTAAGAAAGCATTCTATCGAATCATAATTGGTGTTATCGAATGCGCCATTGATGTCCAAGAAGACACAAAACGCGATTTCCCCTGACCTATGAGCCTTGTCAATCTTAGTAGCAAGATGATGCAAGGCATGCTCAGTCGATAAGCATATTGGTTCACATGCAAGGGAAGGGGGATGTGTCCGAAGACAAAACTGGCTCTAAAAAGGGGCGGCGAGGGCACAAAGCAGTGCATCAATGTGCCTTTTTAAAAGTGCTGGAAAGATACCATCCCCGCCGGGAGCCTTAAAAGGTTGGAATGAAGCAATAGCCCATTTTATTCTATCCGGATTAAAAATAACCTCTGACAAGTTGAAAGCTCCTCTGTGCAAAGCGGGAGAGCAATCTGTCAAGTCATCCTCATTTTGAACCTTGAAAATTGAGTCTGGGAAGTGAACAGTAAGTTTCAGTTCCAAGGTCTCTCTTCGGTTCTTGGTATATGTACCATCAGCCTTCTTCATCAAGACTATTTCGCTCACATGACAGCGAGAGGGAGCCTTATGCAATCTCGCTGCTGTTGGAGTATTCTCGATATCTTCGCAGAATTTCCTCCAGGATTCCCATTTGGATATCCTTATTTCTTAATTATAGTAATTACGAGAGCGCTTTGCGCGATTTAAAAGTTTTCTAACTTTCCTGCGCATATCATCAAGAAGGTCACTCCACCACGGCACCTTACGTGCCGGTCTACGGCCTTGTATACTACTGCTTTCATGATATAAGAAGATAACGACATGATTAAGCTGATCCGCTGCTACCTCTAGTTCCTCCACAGAGTTAACATCAGAAGTTATCAGATGAGCCTTTGATGCCGTTACCTCCATAAACGTAGACCAGTTAGTGTGTTTACGACACAGTAGTTGTTGGGTAACTGACAGGTCTCCTGGAAAATCGATCCTTATGTAACGATGATCCGACAGGGAGACCTCGTCAGAGACCCAGCAATTAGATATGTATATAATTTGAAATGAATGAGCTAGATAGAGTGAGATCTAATACCTCCTCTCAAATGGCATTAATAAAAGTCGGGTCTGAGCCCCTATTCAAAATTTCTAAACCCTCACAGCCTAGAAACTCTACTACCCCAAACGGTGTGATGAGCGTTAGTGTCACATCCTATTATAAACTGATGATTATTGTCGCGGCAATAACTTACCAGTTCCTTGATTTCCCTAGGTGTAATAGGTAAATCACCTGCAAAGTAAGCTAAGGCACATACCACTTGCCTGGTCCCCTGTTCCATCTTAATTAAGGCCGCCACAAGGTCCCTTTGGATGAATTCCGGAATGGGAATGTAATCAATATGTTTACTTATTAATATTGCCGTTCTAGGAACACAATTTCCTTTATAAAATATTAACCTACCTAGTTCTTGTTGGAGGCCAAAAATAGAAGATTTGGCAGCTACCCTCTGTAGCTGCGCTCTTCTTGGTGCCTTACTTTTGGGCCCCTGTTGCCCTAGGGATCTGCACAACTGCAGAGTTTCCAATTATTCCTTCGAATAGCACAACAGCTTTTCCGTCGGTTGATGATAATGCATCAGGCTTCTTGTTCTTTTGTTATATTATATAAATTTTCCATAGAATGTTTTATATATGTAGGGGATTGCACAATACACGTCTAGTAGAACCCCTTGCTAGATTGGGCATTAAATAAAACTGGACCTCCCAGGTCCAGAGTTCGCATATAAAAGACCAATCATAACGCATCCCTTGGCATATGCTGTTCCACCGTGGATTAGGGGTAACTATTTTAAGAGGTGATACCAGATCTCCGCCTACCTACAATTTCAAAACTTCTGAGTACCACCTGCGTACATTTTCATTTCCGCTGTTTTAAGCCATATATTTTGCATTCAAAGCGAATCGGTCCTCTTTCATTTGCTTTGTTTCTTGGCATAATTTAATATTCGCCCATTAAGTCCGCCATTTAAGACGCAAAAGGACGACAAACAAACAGAAAAGGAAAATCTTGAGTTTGCGCTTGTTTTTTTTTTCATTATGCCTCCTGCTGCTGCTGCTGTTGTGTCGTTTTAATGACTCTTTTGTTTTATTCATTAAAGCCTTCATTAGCGGATGTCAGTGGTGGAGTTGATTGAGGGTGGTTTTCTCTCTTTGTGAGTCATTTTGAAAGTGCTTCATATTTATTATTATTATTATATTTTTGTGCATATTTATTTCACTGTTTATAACATGATGGAATTAAGGATATATACTTTAAAAATCCAATTAAAAGTTGTTAATTTAGTTATAATGTATGTAATTATGTTTTATGTGCGTTAAATATGCATCAACAATTAAAAAATATTTCCACAAAATTAGAAGAATTTTGTTGTTAAAAGACCACACAAATCCGTTTGTTTTTAATATGCATAATATTTTTTTCCGATACATCAGAATATAACTTTATGCAAATTTATGTTGTAAAAAGTTATATATGCAGTGCAAAATATATCTTTAATACAAATATAAATTATTTAAATATTTAAATAAATTCAGTATATATCAAATTGAATAGAAAATGTCCACTGTGTCCAAACCCTTCGACCTCAGAGAATGAAACTGAATGGAAAATCAACATAATCAATGAGGCTATTAAACTGCTTGGAATATATGTCAATATTTCCTGTACTGATTCAGTGTAACAAATGTTGTAAATTGCTGGGGACTTTAGCTACCACTAAAGGAAATCTGACATGCAACCTTTAAAGCGTCGGCACGTACACACACAAAATCACCAGTTCGAATAATATTCATTGTAGAGAGTTAAGGAAACACTTTTTTTTAAATCAATTTTAATTTATTGAACTTTTAAAATGTAACTTTATAAAGGAAAGTTTTCGGCTGTAATCTTATCCTTTCAAAAAAAATTTTGTTTGTGTAAATCCTGTTACATGCCCTAAAAAAAAAAAATAACTGACTATTGAAGTAACATATACAAAATAAAATAATTGCAGTGTAACATTAAAGATCTTGAAAGAAAATATCAAATAAAATATAAAACATATTTAGAGATATAATCCATATAGAAAACAAAAAAAAAAAATTAAAGGAAAAAGTGCAAATTAGATTTCTACATTTTTATTTTATATTAAATTAAGTAGAGAAAACCTTGTTAAAGAAAATAAGACCCTTTTATATTATGAGAAAAAAAAAACTCTACACTATAATTTATAAAAGGACATCATAACGCATCATACTTTCAACACACTGCCAACATTTAACCATAAACATGCATGGATGTATAAGAAAATTAACGGATATGGGCAAACTACTCATTATAAAGAGAAAAGCCTAAAAGGAAACCATTAGTCAGTACTAAGGAAAAATTACAAATACAAAACAAATGAAATTTATAAACATGTTTTATACTCAAACTGCCTGTTTGTTCAACTAGACGGGTAATATAGCAAAAGGACTATTTAGCAAAAAGGACTTTATGTATTTATTTAATGTACAAAAGTTGATAATTTAATTACTGCTTTATAATGTTTTGCTTAGAACTAATATTCCATTTATTTAATACTGCATACTGTCGCTAAAATTTATTACAATTTAAGTTTGTTAAAGGCAAAAAAAAAAAACAAAAGATTTTCCTTTATAAGTCACCTTGTTGTTTTCCTTTTTATGAAAATATTTTTTTAATGCACTAAAAAAAAGTCGGAAAACTGACCTTTCCTAACAGCATTTACACACCATCGAACTACAAACATGTGTGCACACTTGGCGTGGTTACTTTTATTTACCCACATGCCACTTTATATTCAGTTAGATTTCCCTCAAAAAAAGTGGACGTTTTTTTTTTTTATTTAAAATTTATTGTGAAAATTGTGTGGGTTTAAGCGGATAAAAGAAATTTTGTAGCTTAAAACCACAAATCATCAAATATACATTTTGCATGTGTGTTTAATGTTTACCAAAATATTAGTAAGTGTTGTCAATAGTTTTGTTTTGGATGTACAAAAAATACGTTTTTATTTTCATATATTTTTAAGAATGGTGTGCTTCGATACCCCTCCCTATACTCGTCAAATAATTTTTGATTATTATTATTGATTTTTATAAACTCAAATTTTGATAAATACTTCATTATTAAAGAGAATTAGTGTTTTTTTTTTAATTCTGGCACTTTCTAATACTCTGAAAATTATTGTGAAAGAAAAAAATCATTTAAAGTTCGAATTAAGCAGAATTAAAAGGTAACTGCCAACAAATCCTTTCAAACAGAAAATTATTAAGAAAATCGTCCAGTAGAGAGGGAGTTGTGCAATGCTTAATACGTATTTGTTTGGGGAAGGGTATCGTCCCTCCTCACGCTTCAAGATTTTGTTGGTACCCTTCCCCTCCAATAGTCGTAAAATAAAAATGCCATAATGTTCAAGATGTTAAACAAACTGCATACATAAAAAAAGTGTCTGGCGATTTGCGCAGTTCTTGCAATGGGACCGTGGATTTAGTTCACTAGAAGGTATTTTGCAACTGTTCGCTATTATTTTTAATGTGTGCAAATTCAGGCAAATGTATCATTAAATAATTTAGTTGTGTTTGCTGTTGTGTGACGATTTTTTAAGAGATTTTTTGTGATAATTTCACTATGAACATTAAAAAACGAGTTATTTACTTCTAGAATACGGTCGATTGTGTCGGCCGTTGGTTCTAGTAGTAAATATATTATTAGTTCAAGTAGTTTTTGCGACGTAAAGTATATGTTATTAAAAAAACATGAAACAAAAACGCTACAAATCAAAAAAAAAAAAAAAAACACAAAATTAGCCACACATTTTTCAATTCTCAAACAATATCAACAGTTGTTAGATGAACTACTAAAAAGGAACAAACAAAAAAAAAGAAGAAAACAACAACGAATGAACCAGTTAGCAAATAATCATTTTACATATGCATACTTCCTTCCGCAGCCCCTCCTTCGACATCTATGAGCATTAAGTTGTAGACATATTACAGCCCATATAAACACTCTACACATATGAAGACAATTGAATAAGGACATGTATGTAAGTGTGAATGTATGTTAATGTTCATACTATTTGTGTGAAAGCTTGGTTGTATAAATCATGGATATTAACCCATTTTACAATTTTAAGCATCAATAAAAATAAGGGAAGCTCACAAAATAAAAAACACCCGCAGCATTTACAATCACATACTGGCATATGCAAAACACTTTTTTTTTTCTAAAATGGAAAGAATTTTTTATAATTTTCTTCTTCTTTTTAATGTCAATTGCGTCTAACCACCCTTCTAAATTGTTTGTCTGTTTAAATTTTGTGCGTGCATTCATTTTTTTTCTTGTCATTCTAATAACTTTTTTATTAGTTCTCTATTTTTAAAATTGCAACATATATTGCCAGTTTTTACCTCCCCGGGGATTACAACAAGACCTTTAACCTTTTTTTCTTCTTTTGGTTTATTTTCTCAAAATATCACAAAGCAACTTGAAATTGTCTAGAGCGAGTGAGTATTTTTTCTTTTGCAAACTTTAGTTCATTTTTTATGGTGTATGATTTTTTTTGCTTGGAGTTTTGTAAGAAAATCGTGTGAAATTGTTGAAATTTTGTGGTAGATATGTTGAAAATTTGCTTTTTATTGTTGCTATTGTTGTGGGTGTTTTATGTTTAGATTTTAGCAACAAACACTACACATATGGAGGTCTTAAAAAAACAAACACAAACACTTACACTTACACTCTTATATTCTAGACATGATAACATTAATTTAACTGTTGATGGCCTTGTAAACGGATACGGAAGTTGCAATTGTGTTTAAAAATAATGTAGTTGGTTGTGTGCGGCAAGTGTAATGTTTATAATAATGATTGTTTTGTTAGCACTGAATATGTTTAGAATTTTTTTAGATTAATATATGAGTACAAGGGTGTGTGTGTGTGTTTGTATTAATATGCATATGTATGTATTCCTAAGGACATGCGTAACTTTTATTGGTACTCATATGTGTATTTAGAAATGTTTATTTGTTTGTGAACTACGATTGAAAGGATATCATTTATGTTGATGTTTGCTTTTTTTTTTGGCTCAAAGTTTTTCGTTTTATTTTGCCAACGAAAAGTTTGAATTTTTAAATCACTAAAAGGGGGGTGTTGAAAAAAAGCGTGGGAATATTTTAGGAAATACTAAAATATATTATTTTAAAAATGTAATACAAATGCTTTAGTGAAAAAAATATAATTATAATTACCGTCTAATGTCTAGTAAATCACTGAACTTTCAAAGCTGGATAAGTTTGTCTAAGCTGAGATAGAAAATAAATTCACAACAGTTTGAAGCAGTTTTGCAGGGTGTTGATAGCTGAAGCGTTTAGGGCGTTGACTACTAAACGTATTATGAGTTTGGCTCTGGATTCGATCCTCGGTCAGGACAAGTCATTAATATAATGATTTAATCTAATATACTTTAGTGCTCCCCCCGGGGGTACGTTCTGTCATCTTGGTGATATCCACACCTTGATGCTGTGCCTGCTGGGGAAAAGGTAATTGTCTTAAAACTGGTACCACGGGACCCTGTAGAGTGTAGGGTGGTCAGTTAGCATAACCATCGGTAAAGTAAAACAATTAATAAAATCACTGCTCAGACAGCTTAAGAAATTTAATGCGTCTACTTAACACCAGAGAAACGCACCAGCATTGCTCTAAAAATTATCAAAACGCGCAATAGAAAAGCTGTAAAGATATTAACACTTTCAAGATCTATCTTTTCCTTTTCCTAAGTTCTGGCACAATGCAAGGCATAAGTATCGCTTTAGTGCTGGCTCTACAAAAATAAATACCAATGTGAAATCATAACTTTGATCTGATAAATCTGTGGTCGATCACATGCAATAATTGTCAGATTTTGATGATTCATTCTGTGTCCGCACAACAAGATTGTTCCTAAAAATTTTAATTAAGTGTTTTAATAAATATTTTAAACTACGAGTACATAGTTTGAATTATTTCCGTAATTGATCCAATCATTGATTCATGTGACAATTTTTTAAAAAAAGTTCCATAAATTTTCATTAATCTAAAATTGAATCTGCAACTTCGTAATTAAAATATAATTAAATTTTTTTCTTATTTACCTCATCTCTTTTGAAAAGAAAATTATAACAGAAATTGTATAACTTTTTAATATCCTTTAAAACAACAAGATCTTAAAAAGGCTTCATATCATCTAGACAGCTTAAATAATTAATTTATTTCTAATTTGAGCATTAACCGTTTTTTTTCTTCTTTCATCTCTTTTATATTATACCCGTACTTTATTCTTAATGAAATCATCAAATATATCCCTGACTCTTCTTGATTTTTTTTTTTCATTTTCGTTAACAAGCTTTCCTTTTGATTACTTATTGTAAGAAAATGGACGCGAATAAAGTACAACAACCCAAATGAATTTTTAATAAAACTCTTTAGAAAAGGAAGATGAAGAACATAAAAATGAAACACATAATCATAACTTTCAATATTTTGCTGCCGCTACCCAACGACCGAGCCCTTCCTTCTTACAGAACCCACAACAAGTACTTTGTGATTAAAAAAATATTTTACGAAAACTCATTGAGACTTAACGTCTCTACAAGTTTTGCTTTCTTTTTATTTTATTATAATTTTACTTGTTTTTTCACTTGCTGTTTTATAATTTTGCTTCTATAAGCTTTTTTTTTCGTCTATTTTACATCTTCAATACCCATTTACTTCAGCTGTAGTATACTCCTTTCTTTTTAAAATTTTTTCTCTTTATTTGTCCTGGTTAAGATTATTTTTTGTCTTCACCATGTTGGCAACGTTAAGGAAGGCAGACGCAGAGGAGAATTTAAAAAAAAAATGCTTAATGTAAAAAATGCATAAATGAAATATATAAAAATTTGAAAACAAAACGAAACAAAGGAGATGAAGAAAATTATAAAAGAAAAAAAATCTAAATTACAAACAACCCCTTTTTTGCGTGTGTTAACGAAAACAGAAAAAATAATTCTTTCTGTTCTTTATATATTTTTACATTTTTTTAACTTTATCGCATTAAAATGTCATGAGATTGGAGCTTTACATAAATGGCGGTTAATTAAAGGAATGTATTCGAATTAAGCAGAGAATATTAAATAAATTCTTTAAAGTAAATCTAAAATGAATTTTGGAATTAATGAAACCTACTGAACACATGTTGAAATAATTTTGATCTGTTGCTTTTCCACCAGTGCGAATTGGAACCATCGATATGACTGCTAAAGCAGCAAAATCCATCAACATGTATAACCAATTTCCCGTGAGAAGAGTTTAATGTCTGATTCGATAGAGGTGTCACCTCATATCCAAAGAGGAAGAGTCATTCCGATGTTGGTTTCAGATAGACAATTTCGGAAAATTGAGATAAATGTAATTACAATTACATGGAAGTAATATAATTATTTTTGGAATAATTTAATTTTATAAATAAATTTGCAAATAAATAGGAAATACTTTCCAACCAACCATGAATTCTGTAGAAGTTTTCTCAATTAGGAGAATGAATCAATATCCCACCTTCTCTTTTTTTGGCCGTCTTATAGAACGGTAATTATGGGCCGACCGTCCTTCCTTAGTCGCCGATAATATCTCCTTCATCAGGAGCAGTGGATGGTTCCATACCGAAACATCTCCCTAACGGCATGCTACAATAGCAATTTTTCATCTCTCCTTCTCCATTTTAGATTTTCTTCCTTTTCTATTTCTTTTGGAATTTTTAAAGGCACTTTTATTTACTAAGGTTCGGCCGTTGAACAGGCTTAACATTTTCTCCTCTAAGGTATTTCTAAAATTCGCTAAGTAGTAAGTCCCAGAATTGTTTGCCATCGGCCGGTCTTAGGGACTCTAAAACCGGATTTGCTTAGTGAGAGCTTTCTGATTAGCAGGACTTCGGGTGGTGTTCAATTTTCTTCTCTTAAGAATTTCCAAAACCGTTTACTTAGTGTTTTCTCAGGCATTGTATGAATTGTTGTTGGACTATTTAAGTGATGAACGCAAAGCCATGTCCACTAAACTATACGGGCAGCGGTCGATAATGTTTCGTGCGTCTAATTAACACCAGAAGCGGTGCATCTTAGACCTGTCCAAAACATTGATTGGTAGTAAAAGTAGTTGCTTGACCGTTCCCCAACTTTTAATAAACAAAATGTAAAAATTCGTTCAACATTTTCTACAACAACTAAATTCTCCACAATTCATTCCTTTACAGCCCTGCCCAACGTCAGAATGGAAAATAGCAATAACAACGCCAACACCAACACTAAGAACATCAAATCTTAAAAATGTATTCCGTGTGTTTCTAAAAAGTGAAAAATAAAATTAAAAAGAAAAAGCTTGTGTAACGATGCTGCCGCCGGTGTTGTATTTAAGACGCGAAATTTTTAATGAGTAAAACCCTTGTATACTAAAGGCCCCCTTTTTTTTTCTTCCTCACTCCTACCACTTTCCAAAAAGGAAAAATAAAAAAATTGAAAGCACCAACAAAGAGGAAACAGCAACAACAACAACAGCAGCACCAAATGTTTCCAAGCGACATAGATTACGCGCCCGTTAAAAATATAATGGCAAGAACTGAAAGTATGCGGGCAAACAAAAAGAAAAAATACATAAAGTAAAGTAACAGCAGGCAAATGAGAAGATATCCTTGTATCCTTGCCTTTTCTTTTTTTTTAAGAAATTTTTCTTATTTCATTCACTTTTTTATTTTTTCATTAGAAAACTACCAAAATGAGAATAAAACATGCTCTGAGCAACATTTGTATCCATTATTTATGATGGAATAGAGTTACACTTTTAATGTATTTAAACAAATTTTTCATCTTTTCATTTTATATTTTGGCTTTTTTTGTTGTCGTTGTTGTTGTTGATGTTGTAATGGGCTTTAAGTTTTTTTTTTAATTTAAGATTTGAAATGGATTTTTTATATAAAATTTTGAGTGTTTCTGGTTTAATATTCAAAAAGATGAAATATGTAACGATATAAAATGGCTAATACTAAAATGGCTAAGAAATTAAATCTTAAATATGAAAATGTTTTTTATTGGGACCAGCAGTCGCACTCAGTGATGACCTACGCTGCTTATGCAATGAATGCATTGTGCCGGAAAGGGATAGGTTTGAATCTTTGCTAGTTAAATTTCAATTTAACTTCACACGCATTAGGAATCGCGCCCGAGGGGCGGCAGCATAGGTACCACCTGATATTCGTAAGGTATAAAATTTTAGGATTCTAAAACTCATAATTACGAGAGAGCTTTTGTCCAGAAAGCGAGGCACACGATGAACCAACATCAAAATCACGAAACATGATTCTCGTCTTTCCAGAACCTCCACCTCAGGCCATTCTTCCTATGCTAAATTTTTAACGGCTAGAAGATGTTTACCATTCTTGGACTACATAGAAATGTGGACGTCCTGGCATCTACGAGTAGTTGCCTATGTGTCCCATTCGGCTAGCCTTGTTGAACTCCATGTGGTGCAGAATGTCCCTCTGTTAAGGTGACTGGAAACTATAAATCGAAGAAGGACTATAAGATGAAATTATTTAGGTGATTGGAAATAATTTCAATGGTCTCTAAAAATCAAGGGCTATCCGCGTTTTATCAGCTGATTGTGAACTTTTCTGCGAGTATTCTTACGGGAATGAAAGCCTTTTCATTTGAAGAAACTTTGTGTCACCAGTTATTAATTAAACGAAGAGTGCTATCTTAAGTCTATTCCCCAAGTAGAGCCTTTCCAAACATACATAAAAAAATTCTTAAAGTCTTTGTTACTCTCGTTCGGAAAATATCCCTTGATACCTTTCATCTTCGTCAACGTAAAGAAATGAATAGTTTCGTTTTGACTAAATTGACACCTAAACAACCGATCTGTGATCACCATGCTGTAGCTGCTACCAAACATTTTGCTGTCATATAAATTAGTTTACTCAGACTAAAGAACAATTCAACTAAATATTACACTCGTAAGGATACGAAATATTTGTTTTTAGTTAAATGTGGAAAAAAATCTCCATCGGAGTTAAATTCTCCGTGCAATTTCTGTTAATCAACACGCGCAAAATTTTCTTAATTTAAACATCTAATTTAAATTAATACGACGATTATATGATGTACCCATACAGCTCGATTCAATTCTGCTGCCTTAAATTCAAATTTCAGTTGAGACACCCATCCCCAACACTCCCCCAGCAGAACAGCTTTTTGAGATTGAGATGAACAAAAAAAAAAAAAAAAAAAAACAAGCAAACGAAATGACATGCTCTTAAATCGTAAATTTAAATATTCAACCCTTAAATAAATTTTTATTTTTGTTGTCTTCTCAAACCATCCATCCAACCATTTTGGAGCTTTTTTTCTTTTGGCAAGACAAATGTTGTTGTAATTCATACCGTAGTGATGATAATATCTAAGAAAGTCAATGTACGTACGTACGTACCTACACTCTGGCAACTTTTACAACAACAACAACAAAAAATAAATAAAACAAGCTAACAAAAATATTACAAGAACAACGATAAAAAATTTTAAGCAGTGATGCCAAAATGAAAGGGGTCGCAGGTGCAGAGTTTGTGCGTGTATTTGTTTGGTTTTTTTTCGCTGCCAAGATAATACAACAACAAATAAAGTGTTTTCCATGGAAAACGCTTTTACAACGTAAAAAGGAGAGGAGTAATATTGTAACGGTATACGAGTAGGAGTATGTATGAGTGTTGGTACATTTCGTGTCTTAAAAGCGAAAGCGAAGCATATGCAAATGAGTTAAAAACAAAAACAACAACAAAAACTTAGACAAAGTCAAATATTTTGCTTTTTTTATTGTAGTCGTTGTAGCTGTTGTGCTTGGAGGGTGGTTTGTGTGTGTGTGTGCTTTTTTTTCGTTTGTTCCTGATACGATGGGGTTTTGATAAAAGGATTTTTTATATAAAAAAATGTTGCTGTTGTTGTGTTGCGCTCACTCATACATTTTTATGGCTTTAAAGTTGAATGCTTCTTGTTAACGTTTTATTTTTCTATCGCTTTCGTTTCTTTGCTGCAAAGAATTTTTCCATGTACAGGGAGCTGTAATGTTGATGGGTTTTTTTTTTTTCTTTTTTTTTTTGTGGTGGAAATATTTCTTAAACTTTGTTACGTGTGTGTGTGTGCATGAGGTTATACGTATGCGTGCACGTAGGTGTGTGTGTGTTTAAAACGAACTTGTCATTTTGCATAAATTACGAAAGGAGTAAAAGGAACGTAATATACAGACAAGAACGTACATTCATACATCCATACATACATACATATATTTAATATAATGAAGGTATGTATGTATGTATGTATGTATGTACATTGCTTGTTTTAATTTTTGTATCTTTTGCTAAATATTCCTATGAGAACGCTACATTGGGTATAATTTGTTTTATACACCATATGAGTTTTAATTAATCAATAATAAAATTTTTAATTCATTGTGTTTATTTTTTCTAAAATCGGGGAGAAATGTGTTGCCCTCGAACAGATCCTGCATCTATGGACCGATTTTCATAGTTTTTTTTTTTGCTTCATTTTAACAAATTTCGTTGAAGTTTGGCTGCATAAATCTTTTTTTAAATTTTATTTTTAAATTTTCGAATTTGGAGATATAAAGATCAATTAATAATTTAATTGAATTTTTCTTACTTTTTCTAATCTAACTAAGATTTAATTTTAATAATATTTGAGACAGTACCTTTAACCGAAAACAAATTGTGATGATTTTTTTTTTCTGTGTAGCGTCCAGTAGGTGTCTTGGCTCGTCGTAAAGGCAGGTTAGAAATGTTTGTTATATATATTTTTAATGATTTTTTTTTAAATGAAGAAAACTGGATATTAATATTAGAAGAGGAGGAGGAGGAAAAACGAAATAAGCACGGGGTAATACCAAAAAGTGAAACAAAAAAAAAAAAAAATCGTATATTTTTGTGTTTGGGAAGGGGAGGAGGAAAAGTCATCGCAGAAGAAGGATAAAAGATTGGGAAATGAAAAATGTCTTTCAGTATTTTAATGTATATTGCCTTTATTTTTCTTAATAAGCTCAAACATTAAAATGAAAAACACTAAACAACGACAACGTAAAAAAAATCAATAAAATTTAAATTTACAAATAAATTAAGAAAACACTGAGCAGGAAGTATTTAAAGAAGAGCAAAAAAAAATCCGATATCTACATAAAACATTTGATGTTATGACGAGAACAATTCTAAGCGTTACAGAAAAAAAATCCTCCACATTAATCTTGATAAGAAAAATAGACAATGAATTTTTGCTTTTTGCTAATATGAGCGGCATAAAACTGTCACAGTTTGCAATTCATGCTAAATATTCTGTTTGCGAATAATCCTTTTACATTAATTTGTCATTAGTTATGCCTGTTGCAATTGAGTTCATGCCGCACAAGAAAGGCATGAAAACCAGTCAGGAGGTTCCGTTAGTACTTAGCAAAAGGATTCTGCACTTAAATTTTTGCCTCATGTTTGTTGATGTTAATTGTAACCAGCCACTAACACCACAAACCTCTCAGTAAGACTACATCCCTTTTTAAATATTTCGTACAACATGGAACACCAACTGTATACAATGAATGACATTTGGCAATAAAAAAGAAAGCATTGCGAATTTAGTTAATATTTTATTCATTGATTTACGACTTATATATTTATGTGTGCATGCATGTGTTTGGTCTGTAAATACATGTGGTCTTTTGTGTGTGAGCTTAAGCATGTACCGTCTACTTGAGTCTCTAAATAAGACTTGGGTATTACGCGCGCAAAATTTCTATGACAAAACAATATTCAAATATATAGTAAATATTTTCAACGTACATAGATTGCAAACACTCTTCAGTCATGAAAACAAACTGAAGGCCAAGTGAAGTTGTAGGAAAAAAAAAAACAAGACGAAACTTTTCTACTCGCCTGCACTGTTTTAAAATTTTTAAAAAAATTATGTTGCAACAAAAATTCATCAAAATTAAGAATGAAGGACAAATGAAAAAAAAAAACAGCATCTTTTTAAAAAAAATTAAATTATGTCAAGATAAATTATTTTAGGGTTAAACATTTAATGCGGTGTGTGAAGATAATTATGACGAGCTAAATATGTTTTTACGTTAGAGCTTAAGTTTGCGCATATTTAGGTGTGAAGTTTATATATTTTGCCATATGGGACCACTTCAGGACTTAAGTGGGCTGGACTCTAATTCTCTTTCACAGCAAATTGCTATTCTACAACTTGTCACCAAATAAATGGTTTGCATAGAATGTTCCTTTTGTGTGAGTAGTGACTAGAAAACATCCACAGTCTTTGCTGGAATAGAACCGACAACCTATCAGAGTTGTGATAAGTATTAATACACATGATCACTGTACATAATGGTGTGGCGATTTTCAAAAAACAACGATGTTCTGTTCTATTGTGTACATTTAAAATTTAATTAGTATTGATTATCAGCGCAACACAAAATTAGAGAAAAAAGCAAGCACAAAAGCACAAAATAAACGCAAATAAGCCCAAGAATAAGAAAAAAAAAACTCAAATATGCTTAAAAAAATTAAACAATGTAAACACTTTTCATTTATATTTTTTAAATAAGTTCGAATAATAATTACGTTTATTCGTAATAATAATAATATAAAAATATTTTTGAAATAATTTTTTATTGCAAAGCACAATTATATGTTTTTTAGATTTTTAAAAAGAAAAGATCTGCGATTATCGTATAAAACTGTAGAATATATTGAAAAAAATCGTTGTAGTACACAGAGCCAAAACTGCCTAATAGAATCAATAAGATTTTCTCTATGAAACGCTTTTAGGCTAAGGGGTATCCCAGCAGAAAGAAGGGAAGATTTCTTCGAAGAGATTTCTTATTGTTTTTATGTGGTAAATCTTATTAATTTTTTCAATTAGGAAACCACATAAAATCAAGAACAAAACTTGTTATTTACAATTTTTTTTACCCAATTTCCGTTATTATTGGCACCAAAAAAACAATCCATAGACAAAAACTTCTTGATTCTAATAGGTTTTCATATGAATTGTAAATAAAAGGGATTTCTTATTGATTTCATTAGGTCGTCTTATTGTTTTTTTCAAAAAGGTTTTCTTCTCGATTTCATTAGGTTCCTGTATGATCATGTGTAAATCATCTTCTTAATTTTTTTAATAAGAATTGGGGTATTCACACTGTAGCCATAAGTCATATGTCATAAAATAATAGCACACCAAAATATGACAAGTGTGAACACCCCGTCATAAATAAGAGTGATATGTCATAATTCTGCCAGCTGATAAATATTTAACAACACTCCATTTTTAGTCGGATTATTGCGCATACGTTTGCATTTTGGCTTAAATGTAAATGTTTTTTCATTGTTAATAAAGAAAACAATAAATTTCCTGTAAATTTTCTAAAATGTCCATTATCAATTAAAATTTTAAATTTTTTTTATCTATACGAAATAAATATAATCAAAAACTGCTGTTGCCGGTAACAAGCTGCCAGGCAGATCAGTTACACAAACACATATTTTCATTCCAGGCGAATTAATTGGAAGCAGTGGCGAATTCACGCAAATTTATACATTACCTACACTGTAAAAATTTTTACATATTTTCTTGCGCCATTTTAATGTAATTTTTTATGCATGGAGAATTTTGACAGCGTAAGTAATGAATTCGCCGTTTACACAAACAAAATGCCTGTTGTTTGCTTTGTTGTTGAATTATTGTAGTCGTAATAAATTTGCTTTTTGCACGAAAATTACATTAAAATGCTTTTTGCAGTCTAGCACAAGCTAGTTTGTCCAGCGTTTGCTGAAAACATGTGTGAATAAAAACTAGTAAGTACTAAAAATTACTAGTTTTAACTTGAATTTTTGTAAGCATGTCATTGAGGTGCTGGAAAGAAGTTTATTGTTGGTTTATTCGTCAAAAAGCACATTGTCGTTTGTTTTTATTTAAATATAATGACTGCATTAATGAATTATGATCATTCATCATGTTTTGAATTTGTTTTCTCAATTGACAAATTGTAAATTCCTGGCCAAACTGTTTCAAATACTCTTCATGGAGTGAAAACAAGGCATTATTTTTTGCCGCTCTCACTGACGGCACTTGCGAATTTTTAAATATAATTTTATGCTTTTGGAGCGTATCAAAATATTTCGCGCTATTTTTGTCGCCCATCGTGATAATAAATAATCAAAACAAACTTATAGTGTTGCAAAAATGTTTTACCACAAGTTTTGCTTAGAACTTCTAAGAAAAATAGCCTTTTTTTTAAACAGAAGCAACTCCCAAACAGTTTCTATCATCTGATTTTTCAGCCGCATATCTTTTAATTTTCTAGTACTAGCTATCACTTTTCAGTACTAGCAAAGATTTATTCACACTTTTGTGTAAAATCTCTGAAAACAGCATTATAATAATATGTGCACAGGCCCAAATGTATAAATTCGCCACTGCATTAACCTTATTCGCCATGGTCGTGCATATGAATTTGACTTGTTTTTATTCTTGTGTTATATAAAAGTAGCGGCGGCTCGAATAAAGAGTTGCAGCTGCTCGACTAAGATTTATACTCTTATTTTATGACAAACCATAAACATACCTCAAACTGTCTTATTATTATATGACTTTTTTGCTTAAAGCGCAACAACAATTTTTTTAAACTATTGTAAAATAATAAGACATTATGACAATATGTCTGATATGACAACAGTGTGAACACCCCAAATATATTCTTAATTTCATTAGCTTGCTTGTTATTTCATACATATAAAACAACATAGGAACAATTTTTTCATAATTTTTTTGTGCTACAATAAATCATCTTAAACTGGCTGCTAACATGTAGTAAGGTGTAGTAGTGAGAGTGAGGTGGTTAGAGTGCCAATCTACTAAACCGAAGTTCCTTGGTTGAACTCCCAGAATACTGTGCACTCGCGATACTTTTAACTAATTAAAACCAAGGCAGTTCACTTTTGCAAGATTGTTCATATTTGCGAATGACATCTAATTTCCCCTTAGAAACATTTTTCTTATAAAAAAAGATAGGGAAAACCCAAATTTATAATGCAGTTGAAGCAGAATTTATCTACAACCCTGTTTACAAAGATTTCATCATTCATCACTGTTTCGATAAAAATCCGTTAAAAAAAATGCAAAAATAAGTTGTTCATATTTTAAAGCTTTCGCACTATAAGTTCATATTTTGGAGTAGCCAATGGAAGAAAAGAAGTATTCATATTTTGGGGTGTTCATATAATAGGGTGTTCATATTTTCGCGAGTGCACTGTACGTAAGTTTTATAAACATGTTTTCATCACCCCTCCATCCAGATAATACAAATACATGTTGTAAATAAGCATTCGGGACTTACCATGGCGTTCTGATGACATCAAATTTGTATTTCCTAACATCACAACAGAGAAAACAGTGCCTAATAAATACCTAATAAAATAGAACAAAATTAATAAGATATCTCTACGAATTTTTTTCAAAAAGGAAGTCTTTTTGAAAAAATCAATAAGAATACCTAATAAAATCAAGAAGAAAACCTTTATGAAAAAAACAATAAGAATACCTAATAAAAACCATAAGTTTCCTTCTTGATTTTTTCAATAAGGTTTTCCTTATTAAAATAATAAGACTTCCTTCTTGAAAAAAAAACCATAGAGATATCTTATTAATTTTGTTCTATTTTATTAGGTATTTATTAGGCACTTTTTTCTCTGTGTAGGAGCGAACTTAAACAATAATAGTTCGCTTGAAGATAGCGAATCAATGTATTGATCAGCTTCGCTTTTGTTAAAAAAATATTATTTTTAATTTTAACTAATGTTTGAATTTTAACGTTTCGATTCATAACTTTGTTGAACTTTTCAAAAAATATTTTGTTTTAAAAATTTTTCCACTTTTCTTCATCTCTTAAAAAGCTATCTAGAGGAACGAAAATTTGTAGTTAAGGAAGGCAATTTTTCAAGCCTCCCGCAGTCGATTGAAGCCTGAGTCCCTCAAGGCAGTATCTTCGGTCCTTTACTTTATTTAATATATGCCTCTGACTTACCGTTAAGCAGTAACATTCACACGTCAACATTTGCTGATGATACGGCTTTTCTAAGCGTTCAAGAAAATCCTGTAGAAGCTTGCCGGAATCTACAAGGGTACATCTCAAAATTGGAATTATGGCTAAAACAATGGCGTATAAAAGTGAATGAGAAGAAATGTGTACACGTTACTTTTGTTTTGTGCAGGGAAACATGCCCGCCTATACAAATCAACACCGAGACTATACCGCAACACACTGTAGTCAAATATCTAGGCGTTCATCATGATCGTCGTTTAACATGGAAATCGCATAAAGACGCAAAGTTGACACAAATTAAATTAAAAGCAGCCCAAATGAATTGGCTTATTCGAAGAAATTCTATATTAAGTCTTGACTGTAAGCTTTTGTTATACAACGCGATCCTGTAACCAATATGGTCCTATGGAATCCAGTTATGGGGCACTGCCTCAGCATCGAATGTCGAAAGAATTCAAAGGCGACAGAATAAAATTCTACGTACAATTACAGCATCCCCCTGGTATGTCAGAAATCATCGAATTCATAAAGATCTAGATGTTCCGTTGGTGAAGACAGTATTTTCAAAAAACGTTAAAAAATATATAAAAAACTTGAGGTGCACCCAAATGAACTTGCGCGCAATATTTTAAATTATAGAGGCCACACCCGGCTGAAAAGGAGGGATACTCTTTTTCTCAGCCGTACACGAGAGATGTAAAACAACATAAATTAACCGTTGAAATTAAAAATTTTGTTTAGCATTGGCTAAACTTATATTTAATATTTTTTAGATTTAAGATTTGAAAAACTTATTGATAATTTAATCTATAATTGAAGATTCAATAAATAATAAAATTTATCAAAAAAAAAAAAAAAAAAATTTTCTTCATCTTCTTCTATGATGTCCTCTTTTTTCTAGTTTGATTATACTTCGGCAAATACACTCGAAATTATCCTTTATGTTCGCGAGATCAGATTTAAAAGATGCATTTTTAAATAGAGCTTTAGCTTTACATATTGATTCCACATCATCATAATCGGAAAGTGCATTTAACACATTACAAATTTCTGCATAGTTTTCACAATAATAAATAGCAGCTTTAAGCCAATCTAGTTTGCAATGTCAAGAGTTAAAGAATGGAAAATGGCATGTGTGAAAAAAGGACAAACATACTTTTGCTTTTTGTTTGCAACAGAAAGACTCAAAATTTATTTTCAAGGGCTGCCAAAGTGCATTAGCAAATTCAAGCAGAGTATATCAAATAAAGAAATTTTGCAAAAAGGTACAAAATAAGCGAAATCAAGCTTTTTCAACAAAAAGCTTGCAAAACTTGCACTGTTGATTATATTAGCCGTATTCACAATCTTGTGCATTTGATATTGCAAATTTATGCAATTGCACATTTATTCTATCGATTGTGAATGATATCTTTGGGTTAGGTTGCAATGCTTGATGCAAAACACAAAATTCACAGCTGATTGATAAATAAAAAAATTTTTTTCCACTGAAGTTTTGGCCTAAAAATACATATCAGAAATTACTCAAGTATCAAAACATTCAAATAATTCTAATTTTTAGTATTAAAATAAGGATTAATTTGTTAGTTAGTCAGGATTTTAAATAATATGTAAATATAAATAATTGAATAATTTGATTTGAGATGTTTTGCGTTTTGCTAATGTTCGCTTTTTGTTATTAAAATTTTTTATTTCAATAATTAAGTTATGCATTTTTTGTATTTCATTAATTTTTGTTTGTCTGGTTAATTTCCTTATGCTTGAAATATTTTTGTTTTATAATTTTGAATAAAATTATTAATATTTGAATAAGCAAAATCGGCTTAGCTCACTGCGTATCAGCTGTCGTTTTGCAATTAAGTGTTGCATAAGTAGAGTAAATATATGCTATTGGTTTTTGGTGTTGCTTATTTGCAAAGATATAGCGTGTGCATTTCTCTGTATTTTGTTAGTGTAAAGTAAAAATATCCTACACCATTTTGCAAATGCAATGATGCAAGACCATTTGCACAAGATTGTGAATAGGGCTATTAATTATTCCTCGGAAAATTTACCATTTAAAAAACATATTTGATACAGCGCCCATATATTCGCCATAATCATATTGAAGATTCAAAATTTATTTTCAAGGGCTGCCAAAGTGCATCAGCAAATTCAAGCAGAGTATATCAAATAAAGAAATTTTGCAAAAAGGTACAAAATAAGCGAAATCAAGCTTTTTCAACAAAAAGCTTGCAAAACTTGCACTGTTGATTATATTAGCCGTATTCACAATCTTGTGCATTTGATATTGCAAATTTATGCAATTGCACATTTATTCTATCGATTGTGAATGATATCTTTGTGTTAGGTTGCAATGCTTGATGCAAAACACAAAATTCACAGCTGATTGATAAATAAAAAAATTTTTTTCCACTGAAGTTTTGGCCTAAAAATACATATCAGAAATTACTCAAGTATCAAAACATTCAAATAATTCTAATTTTTATTATTAAAATAAGGATTAATTTGTTAGTTAGTCAGGATTTTAAATAATATGTAAATTTAAATAATTGAATAATTTGATTTGAGATGTTTTGCGTTTTGCTAATGTTCGCTTTTTGTTATTAAAATTTTTTATTTCAATAATTAAGTTATGCATTTTTTGTATTTCATTAATTTTTGTTTGTCTGGTTAATTTCCTTATGCTTGAAATATTTTTGTTTTATAATTTTGAATAAAATTATTAATATTTGAATAAGCAAAATCGGCTTAGCTCACTGCGTATCAGCTGTCGTTTTGCAATTAAGTGTTGCATAAGTAGAGTAAATATATGCTATTGGTTTTTGGTGTTGCTTATTTGCAAAGATATAGCGTGTGCATTTCTCTGTATTTTGTTAGTGTAAAGTAAAAATATCCTACACCATTTTGCAAATGCAATGATGCAAGACCATTTGCACAAGATTGTGAATAGGGCTATTAATTATTCCTCGGAAAATTTACCATTTAAAAAACATATTTGATACAGCGCCCATATATTCGCCATAATCATATTGAAAGAGTTACATTAAAAATCACATAAATTTTAAATAAAACTCTATAATTCGATGTATTTTCCAATAATCAATCATTAACACAATATTGTAATATTTTTATTATGATTTCTTTCTCTTAATTTATATAAATTATCATTAAAGATGCATAAATGCTTCAAAATTGCAACACATTTTGTTTTGTATAATTATACAATAATAAATATCTTAAAAAGTGAATTTTTTTGAGTCCGTTAATAAATTTACAAATTTAATTAATAAAACAATAAACTTAAGAATAGTGTTAGTTTTTAATTTTTTTTTTTTAAGTTTGTTAGAAAAATTTGTCTATATTCGTATAGTTTAAGATTATAATTTGGTAACTACTCGTAATAATATATAAGATCTACGTATATTTTTAATTTTAGTTTAATGTTTATTTATTTATTTGATATTAACGAAATAACAAATTATTATCACGAAGAAAGAGGGGGAGAAAGAGAGAGAGATAGCGACATATTGCACAACATTTTTTTTTGCTTTTTTCTTATGTTAATTTCTAATGCTAAACATTTTTATACAAATACAAATTACAATAAAAATTGACACATTCAATGAATTACTGATAATATCCTTTTTTACAAAATATGTTTACATAAATACTTTTTTAATTTGTTTTTTATTTTGTTGGGAAGAGAGTAATTAAGCTGCTGTACAAATTGTCTTTCAATGCTTTCGAATATCTTGGGGCTTTTCTCAACTTAATTTCGTAATGCCTTCAAGAGATGTGAGTAATTTACAGTGTAAGACAAAACCAAAGCAAAAAGATCTAAGAAATGTATACTTGTCTTACCGTTTTGACACTTTTAAGCTTTTCTAACCTTTTGAATATTCCTATGAAAAATCGGCAAAGAAAATCTTTCAATCCTTAAATTTAAGAAATAAAATGTGTAGATCACTTTAATGTAAAACACCACAGTGAAAATTTTTGTGGAACATGTTAATCCTGTAACTATACTTTGTATTGGTCTTTTTTTGTCCTTTTGTGAGAACAAAGTCAATTTCTTACCTCTAACGGGGATTTAGAGGCATAAAATGGAATACCAAAAAATATATCTCATAAAATTCTTCAATCCGTCTTCAAAAATATTGAAGCTACGAAAAGTTAACCTGAAAATCCGGAAATAAGTCGACGATCAATTAATTTCACATTCAACTGTGTTTACATTACGCAATTGTTTTACATGCAACTCGATTTTTTTTCTGTGAGAAAGACAGAGAAGAAATGTACGTTTCTATTTCAACACTCTTAACTAAAATTAAAATTCTTTTGTTGCAGCAAATTTCGTTTTGTGCATACAGCGCCACCTATTGAGAACTTTTGGCATTTTCTTTATATCATTAACCATCGTGTAGCAATTACGAACTATTTTGCAGAAAGAAGTATACAATTTGATTTAGCCATTTTCAAGTTTTGAACATCCAAACGAACCAATATCCATTTTTGTAAACAAACGGCCATGTCGCAGCGTTCGGTCACCTATTTTTGAATACAATATTAAAATAAAATAAAAAATAACAGAAAAAGTAAATTTTGCAATAAAAAATAAATGCGATGTGTGGATTTGAACCCGAGCCATATATTTTACATGTGTGAAATGTGGGATACAAAAGAAATGTGAAGATATAATGCATTTTTGTCGGCTAATATAACGATTTCGAAACGCAATAAAAAATTAATTTTGTTTAAAATTCATTTCGAGCTTTTAAATGTTTCGGCTGATCACCATATTTTCTCATTCAAGATAAAAGTTTAGAAAGACTTAGAAAGTTATAATCATTTTTCCCCATTTTGCGGGAAATAGAGGGGTTAATCCTTCTTAATTTGTCTAGTATTTATCTGCGGACCTTTTGCTTTGATGTTGCATGTTATGGATCTTTTATTTTTTGTTTTGTTTTAAATGCCTACTAATCAATATGTTAAGCTAAAACTTAAAATTATACGTTATATGTGCGAATTTGTGTTTTTGTTTTTTTCTATACAAATTTTTTTTTTTTATATTGTTATTGAAGAAATATATATTTTAGTGCATTTAAAGTTAAAGTTTTCAAATTCCTTTTTCTCTGTAGAACCTGTTTGATTTTCTGAAAAAAAAGGAATTTAAAAAAATTGTCCTTTTAAGTTCACTATTATTTTCAAATTTTGCTTTTAATTTAATCTGAGGAACTTTTTATACCATACACTTTCTTTTGTTGCATAAACAAAATTTTTCAAAAATATTACAAGTTTTGTTTAAAGTTTTATGAAAATAAAAATTCTAAATAGAGAAAAGCTAAATAGTGTTTTAATAATTTTTAAAATTTATATACAATTCAAAATAGTTTTTTTTTTGTTTGAGGGTTTTACTTTATAATTAATGAGGTATTTTGGGGATTTACTTAATTTAAGTTTGATATACAAAATTTTTCATAAAAAATTTTTTATAAATATTTTTGGGTTATTTTTCTTTCTACAAATTGATATTTCAAGATAAATTCTTTACGATTTCCTAGGGCTGAAATTTCATATATGGAAATGTCCCTTTATTTGTGGTTTTCTTTGTTTTTTTTTTCAATTAAGAGGTATTGGAGGTATTTGGTTTGTATTAGTTTTTTAAATCCTGTTTTGTATATTTTGAATTTCTTTAATTTGTGTAAAAAATATGTTTTCGCAAAAAATCAGTTCTTAAACAATATTTACAACAAACAAATGTGTGTATTTACAAAGTTATTTATATTTTAGCCAATATTTTTTTACACCGTAGTGAAATGAAAATAAATTTATTTAACTTGAAGTTGAAATGGCCAAAAACCAAAATTAAAAATATTTTACAAAATTACCTCAACGTTGAAGTAACTTTTAGTTGCCACATTTTAGCATGCTTTCCTCTGAAATTCCACGACGCTTTAAAAACTTTTTCATATGTGGGCGATTGCTAGAAAAAAAAAATATAATCATCTCGAAAATATTACGAAAAGTACTAGACTCGATTAAAAATTTTTTAAAAAAATTTATATTGTGATCAAAAAGTTTGAACAGGTTTTACGAAAGCCAATAACTATTAATTGATCCTGAGTGTATAAAACACTAGATGACTTTCGATCTTTATAGATTGGAAAGTTGAATGAGTCATATCTATCTGTCTGTATGTAAAATCGGGTTTCTCTAAGACACCAGAACAACTGCGGACTTAAATCTTGAACTGATGTACAAGGATCTGTCTTAAGACGATTCATATTAAAAATCAGCAAAAATAAAATATCGGATCCGGAAATAAATTTGTTAATATACGACGGTGCCTTAGTATTGAATCTTGAATCATCGCGATAAGAATTCAGTACACAAGCATCAGTATTGTATTGTGTATATGTTTCGTTTATTAAAAATTAATATACACATGGCTTGGTGAAGGGTATATAAGATTCGGCACAGCCGAATATAGCCCTCATACCAGTTTTTTCTTAAAATGAAACCTTTTTTTTTTTTTCAAATCGCAAAGAATAAGAAACAGAACCAGAATATTCAGTTTGAAAATACAAAAGTCGTAGTAATCACTACCCAGCAAAAATTTGATAATGAGTTGCATTTAACCAACAACATACTTTTCTACGAAAAACTATACATACATACCGTCCGAATTATTTTACAGTAGGTAAAACAACTACTTATTTGTAACCGAACAGTCCATTTATTCTTTCATAAGCTCAGAACTAGCCTCTGCGCTTATGATTTCGATATTCACAAGTTCAATTAATTGTAGGGTAGACCAGTGCGTAAAACACTTGAAATTAAACATAATTGGCACGTGTTCAATGCTCAGCAGAGACTTTAATTTTTTATTCTGTTTTGAATATTTAATAACTTCTAAATATTGAAAAGCGTAACCACTAAATACCAATGAAAAACTATTTGATTTATGCATTTATTTATTAAGTTAAACAGCATTTAATAAGATAAGATTCTATCATATTTTCTATAAATTATGTAGGAAACTGTTTAACGTAATAAGCAGGTATCTAAATGAAAAGTGTTTTCATTAGTATTTAGTGGTTACGCTTTTTTGGGCAAATGTTTGCCAGATGTGACCGTACCTTAAGTAAATATTGCAAGTATTTGTCTCCAGTCAATGCGCCATATTAAAGCAATTTGTTAAAATGTTAAAGCAATTTCTCTCATTACTTTTGCTTCGAATTTTTTGCTGGGTATTTATTTTATTTATAAGCAAAACTTTTCTAATTTGAATTCGATTGCAAACATTGTTTTAAATTAAAATAAATCCAATTAAAATAATTCATATAGTTATTTTTTGACCAATTCGCAATTATTAATATTTATTGATAGGTGTTACCTAGTAATGGTCATTACAAATTAAAATGAATTATTTTTGTTTTATTTAATTTTTGGGATGACCATTACTAGCCCGAAGGTAACACCTATCAATAAATATTAAAATAATTGTTGTTGACTCAATTAATATTTAATTGAGGTTCAATTTTTTCTATGCGATTTTTTAAATTCGGTAGCGTTTTTTGATATATATATTTTTTTTACTCAAATCATATTTTGCGGTAGATTTCAAGGTAGGTTTTCTAAACATGAAATTTCAAATAATTTTTAATCATTCAAAAAACGTTAAAATTTTGAAGTGCCGCAAGTTTAAGTCATCATTCCCACCGAAATCGTTATCTACTCAACACTTTATCAGAGATATCGGTGTCGAATTGTGCGAAAAAATTGTTTCTCCTAACAATCCTGTCAAATCCATTTTCTCGATTAGTTAATTTTATTTAACTTTGACATCCGCTTTGAATGTCTCGAATTTTAACATTCCTTTGATAAATATCGTTGTCGAAAAAGCAGTGGTCTTCTAGTGACTTCGAAAATAATTTTCCAATCGGTTTCGTTAATTCGCTGACAAATTTCTTGGCAAATTAAACTGGCATCACTACCGAATTTCACTGTCGATGGTGTTGCATCGTACTTTAAAATTAATTTTTTAAAATTTGTACAAATCAAATGTCGTAGGGAAAACATCAGTTTGCAAAAAAATCAATCGGCTGGTCCTATTTTTAATCGACTTCAAAATTAGATGATGTTATTAGTTCGTTTTATATTTATTTGTCTGTACTTAACTTCGCCAGATAGTTGCATGCAACTCTCTCTTTTCACTTAGAAAGAGAGATAATGTACACATTTCTATTTTTAAACTCTCACATAAAATGCAACTAAGTTGCATATTGTAAATACGGTATATTACAGCATTTCGCACAGCAGATGGGAGGTTTCTCTTCTATTTACGGCGCGATTTTTAAAATTCTCTTAAATTTTTCAAGAATTAGCGAAGATAGATTTTAAAGCAAATTGCTTTAAATATAAAGTATTAAGAATGATTGGAATATTTCCCTACAAGAAACTGCTGCACGAGAGGAACACACGGAGTTAACAGTTTAAGTACATGTTCAATGGACATTCAAACTCATGTTAGACACAGATGCGAAACAGTATTGTTCGACGTGCGCATCACGGCGAATTTCGTTTGTATGCAATTTTATAACAAACGTGATTAATACTTGCGTCATGATAAATTTCGGAAAAAATTTATTATACAAACATGCGGAAAATTTATTAAAATGCAAAAATTTCATAACATGAAAAAAAAATAATAAAAATTCTAATCTGATAAAATTTTTAAAACTAAAAATATCGTGGAATAATGACACAGTTTTTAGTTTATTTAATTTAAAAAAAAGAAAAAAGCTTATACCTTCTTCCCACGTATTCATAAACGATTCATTAAGTTGCTAATGATTTAATGTAAGCCTGTAAACTGAGGTTTAAGGGGCACTTTAACCACTAAAGTTTGTGAATACGGAGTTTTTTTTTTTTTGGCATTAAGCTGATAACTAAAAAACTCACGCTTTGTCTTAAATTAAATAATAATAACAAAAAAAAACAAAACAATAAAATTTATCTTTAATAATTTCATTCCAGTTAAAAACGTATATTTTCCAAAAGAAAAAATTATCTATACCACATTTACATCAATTTCATACATTCACTAAAACTTATACATAAGCCAAAAATAAACTCTAAGCAATAAAATAAACAAGATTTAAATTTCAAGCAAAAACAATTTTAATTTCTTAAAAAATAAATTATAATAAAACTTAAAGTTAATTTTGATTTTCGTAGGCTTTTCTTTCAGTGGAGTAATAATAATAATAATTAAAAGTTAAACAAGTATTCTTAAAAGCGCTAAAAAAAGTTCTTCTTAGAGAATTTGAAGCGAGTTTTTAATTTCAAAAACTTGCTGATATTAAAACTAATCAAAAAAAAAAAGGACATTTAATTGAAATTTAAGAAGCAAGAAAAAAAGAGAATTTAAATGAATATTTAATTGAATTTATTTGTATGTGCAATTTGCTCTTTGTACGTTTTAATTATCAAAATTGGACAATTTTAATTTATGTACCGTCTTAGCAAAATATTTACCATCTTCTCCAATTAAGTTTAAATTAAAAAAAAATCAATCTTGCTTTTCCAATAAAATTCAGTCAATCAATAAGTAAATCGGTCTGTAAATTATAAAAAATAAAGATCGAAGAATTGTTGTTAAATAAAAAATTAAACGAATATGGCACATTTTTTTTCTAAAATAATGAATGGAATTTGTACAATTTGTCATAACTACGTGCAATTTGATTTAACTTACTTTGCTAAAGTGTTGCATAATTAACGGGAGTTACATAACGAAAAAGCAAACGAGAGCGAGCGATCGTGTTGCAGTTTAAAGTTAAACAGAGAGAGAGGGAGAGAGAGAGTGATATAGAGTTGTACTTGGGAGTTATTTTTCTAATATTTATGTACATATATGCGTGTGTATGTAGCTTTGAAAATAAGCAGCTTTGAATTCCTGTTTTCTGGGTTTCCTTTAAAGGACAAAATTTTTTAAATTTTGTTGACAATATTTTTTCCATTTAATGGAGTTCATGTTCACATCGGAATTGTCTATAAACACAATCTTTGGACTTGATTAAGCAACATGTGACTTAGTTTAGTGGTTGATTACCGACGGTATTTCAACAATTCACTCCATTCGTTGTGGTTGATGTCTAATCGTAGGCATATGATGTTGCTGATGCTGGTGGTGGTGCTGCTGCTGACGAATATACATGCTGGCCGCATCATCCAATTCATCAAAATCCAAATCATCGTGCATCATTTGCATGGTGGGCTCAGGACTTTGAGCTTCTGATGAAGGATTTGATTGCAGTAAGTCTGGTCTAGCCGAATGTATGCTTAAATCTTCAGGTTCTGTTTGTTCGGGCATTTCACTGGCTACATGTGGAATTTGTGGTGGCGGCAAACGAAATACGCGTCTTATATCATTGGCCTTGCGAGAGCGAGGTTCATCCGTTTGACTGCCAGCATCTTCGGATAAATCGAGCGGAGCAACTTCTTCCATTTCCGCAATGCCCGCATAATTCATGACGGAGTGTGACAACAACGGTTTGCCCATTTCCATGGATTCCTCAGAGCCATAGAAAGTTTTTTGGTCACAATTTAAATATTCATTACTCATAGCCGGCGACAGAGCTGGTGTTATGGGCGATTGAACGCCACATTTGTGATTCAACAAATGATGGCGGCGTCTGAATTTCATATGACATTTTTCACACTCAAATGGTTTTTCACCATTATGCACCAGCATATGGGATTTCAATTGATTGGAGTCGCTGAATTTTCCGTCGCATATCTCACAGGTATAGGGACGTTCACCGGTATGAACACGCAAATGGCGTCTCAGATTCGCGACTTGCACAAATTGTCGATCACAATGGGAACAATGATAGGGCTTTTCCCCCGTATGCAAACGCATGTGTGTCTTCAAGTGATGATCTCGTGTAAAGCGTTTATGACATTCGGGACATTCAAAAGGTTTTTCGCCCGTATGTGTGCGTTCATGATTTTGCAAGACATGTTTGTAGCCAAAAGATCGCGAGCATATTTTACACGTGAAACTTTTGTCACGTCCAGCTGCATCTTTGTTAGCATTATTGGCTGGACTGGAGACTTCATGGGCTGAGGAATTTGGCGAGGAACCCGAGGAGGGCGGTGATATTGGTCCCCCCGTTGTGTGGTACAAGTCGTTGACACTCATTGAGACTTCCATGTTGGGCGAAATTAAATCCTTTTTCACCATCAATTTCCGTGATTTTTTAGCCGGCAATTCTGCTTGAGTCGTCGCAGAGGCTGAGGGTGAAATCATGCTAAGGCTGTGTTTGATAGGTTGAGGTGTATTGATATTGATGGGCGAGTGTGGAGAAGCTGGTGGTGAGTGCGGTGCAGCATTGGCCAAATTAATACCAGCTGGACTACCGGCGGCCCATGAACCAAACAAGGTAGCTGGATGATGGGGAAATAAGGTGGAAGCTAATGTAGACATGGGTAGTTGAGCCATAAAGGCGGCAGCAGCTTGACGATTGGCAGCCAATAATTGTGTAGGTGAGAGCATACCAAATGCAGAGGCAGCGGCAGCTTGTTGTAATCCTGGATACATGGCGGCGGTATTGGAGGACGTATTTGCTGACATGGGTGGTGACAGGGACAATGAGTGATCGGCTTCTTCACGTTGCTGTATACCAGCTAAAGCGGCGGCTAATGCTAAAAATTTTTAAAAAATAAAACTATTTATTGCTAAAGTTTGAAAATTTGTTTCTCTCAAAACTCAAAACAAAATCTAAGGATTTTTATTTTTTTCACAAAAAAAAGTATATTCAAAAGTTTACAGGAAAATTTTTTTTTCACAAAAAAAGTTAGATTCGATCTCAAAAACTACATGATTACATGATTGATTGATACAATAAACGAATTAATTAAAATTAGTTTTTTCAACTTTTGATTAAAAATATTAATTGAAATTGTTGTTTTTTTTTTTTTTTATTCTTTCTTTGGAATTTGTTGTCGTCTTAATAAGAAGAAAAGCAATTAATTCAAAAATTCATTTCTCTAAATAGTTTTCTTTATTAAAAATTTATTTCCTTAAACTCAGATTTAAAATTTTATTAATAAATCGATTTACTTACTTCGGGTTTGCGCGTCTTGCAGCAGTGATATGGCCATAATCTTGTCACTGTGTAGTTAGTTTTAAGTTTTTAAATTATTTTAATTGAAAAGAATTTTGGAAAATTTCGTGTTAAAAAAACACTACATTTTTGTTTGGTTCCTTAATATCCAAATGCTGTTGTTTTTCCTTTTGTTTGTTTAATCCTTAACTGGGTTTTGTACTATATATGTATTTTGATTCACTTTTATTTTAAGAGTATCTTTCCATTGGATTTGAGGTATGTGATTATTTTCATAAAAAGAGGTATTTCACGTTTTGTTTATTGTGTAATATTTTTTGGTTTGGTTTGTGTATATAAAAATAATTATGTTAAAAACACACTTCATTTTTAGTTGAATAATTAACTTATTGGTTGATTGTTGTTTCTTTTAAACTTAATTCTATATGTAGATTAGTTGTTTATGTATGAGTTTCTTATGCTATTTTTTTTATATATTTGTTAGATGTTCTCTGGTAAAGAAGCAAATCACAACTGGTACTTTCACTCCAAAAGTGCATGTTTTATGTACTTGTGACGTTCTTACGGCACATCATCACTCAAATTCAATTGTTTGTTGTGAACAAAAACAACCCTGTTTAGCGAACCCTTGTTAATGCATTATCATACAAATTTACTCTTTAACCGTCAAAAATACTCTTTCAATCATATTAAACAAGAACGACATGACTGTAACGTGACTCTCTGATATATTCTCTTCCATGGGTAAACAGTGCTATTATTTTTATTAATTTTTATTTTGTACTTCTTGTTTGTTTGCCAAGAAACAGGTAGTTTTTTTTTCTCAACAAATTTTGTGTGTGTGTGCGGTTATTTTTCACTCATTGGTTTGGAAATTGTTGTTGCTTTATTTTCATTATCTGCCTATCCTTTTGTTGTTTTTGTGAATATTATGTAAATTTCATAATTTCAATGACACCCTCTTCTATTTTCTGGCTGATCTTTGTTCATCGCAGCGCCTTTGGTTGTACAAAAAACTAAAGCATCCTGTTTTAATATTTTTTTTTACTTTAATTAAAATAAGAAAGAAGCACAAACATGCATAAAAACTCCTTTAGAAAAGTAAACATGTTTGTTTGTTTGTTTGTTTTTCCCCCTTTAATTTTGTGAGGGGAAATTATGTTTGAAGAATTTTTTTAATTACAAAACTTTGTTTTTCAGATGCTGCGATTTGTGAGCGAAGTAACTAAGGGGTGATTATTCAAGTTAATTATTAAGTTCAGATTACACTTGAGAGCACAAAAAAGTAAATGTATCGCTACTCTGAAAGTTTAATTATTTTGCGGGTGAATTTATCCCCCTTAAAAATTTTTAAAATGAATCGTAAAAAGAAGTCTTCCGATTCTTATACGTTAGGCATGAGATGAGTTTAGTCACTGCAAGTGCTTAGATTAGAAATCTCTGATAGAGAGAGGAATGACTTAGCGCTTCACCAACACTGGTCAGCCAATATACGTTTGTGAACCTAAGCATTTTATGTAAAATACCACAAAATTATTTTTTAATCACGATCAATTTTATAAATAAATCTTTACTTAACCGATATTTCATGTTCTTCGTGAACAGCATTAATATCTGCCATTTAATATCATCAGCGTAGTGTGTGAATGAAATATTTATAATTTGCAATACAAGATGAGAATTTTATAAATATGCATTAAATATGTTTGAAAACAAAATTTATTTAAAACACCAAATCAAATTTTCAAGGTACACTTTCTCACCAACTCAATTCATCTCAAAAAATATAAGAAATACAGTCATAAGACCCCACTCATACCATCTCCACCATGTCCGACTTGCTTTCCTGATTTTGTGAATAAGTATTTTTCTTAATTTTTTTATTCTGGTCCTTCAAAAAACAGCTGAAAGTAACGGCTAGGAAAAAGTAGTCAAAATGAAAATATTTATGGAATAAAAAAAATCCCCAAAATTAAAAAAAAAAATCATCAGAAAGAAAAAATAGCGACAAATTGAAAAAAAAATATCAACGAAATTAAAAAATCACTAAACATAAAAACAATTCAAACTTTAAAAGAAAAATTTTAAAAATCAAACAAAAATTGCAAAATATGCTGAAACAGTAAATCACACAAAAAATTGATAAGCCAAAACAATATAAGAAAAAAATTAGCAAACACAAAACGAAAATTGCAAAAAATGGCTACAGAAAAATAAAATCGTTGATACGGAAAAAAAATCACTAAAACAAATAAAAGTTGTTATCCAAATAAAATAATTAATTGTAAAAACTTTAACAATTTTCGAATTATTCATGATAAGCAAACAATTAGAATAATATTTTGCCTTAATACTCAAACTGTATAACTTTCTTCGCCTTTTTTGCCCTTAAATCAAATACGTTTTTCCCCTTAAATAACTCTTACGAATAGTTTTTCATACAATACTCTAAAAAGGCCCCGCAACGATTAAAATATTGTTTTCCTCTGCACTTTATAGGTTTAACAAGACAAATAGAAAACATTTACTCCTCTTTGTCAATGTCGCAAAAACCTCTCTCTTCTTTTTTAAGCAGTTCTTGTTCGGTTTTTGATGTGATTAAAAGGCGCATACTCCATTTGTAAAGAGTGTTCTTCAATAAAAAAAAATAAAACTGATTATTTATATACTTTGATAGTGTTGGAATAATGTTGTTCTTGCTACATATAAAACAACCGAAAGCAACAACAATATTACCAAGAATAGGCTCCCTTTTGTTTATTTTGTGTTTTGTTGTGTTTTCTTTTTATTTCATCCCCTTAATATTTGGTGTAGAATACATGGGAAGTTGTTTTCGGTTGTTTCGTTTGAAAATTCGCCTAAAAAAAGATTGAGTGTTCGTTGAATACAGTCCGTTATTTATTTACTCTTTCCTTTGGTTCGTGCGCGTATGTGTGTGTTATGAGTATTTCCGTTTGTTTTTCATTTTTTTGAAAAGGGAAGTTATGAATGGGTGCTTTTTGTTGCTGCTTTTCGGCTTTGAATTTAATATGACATGGTATTTTTTTTACCTTAAAGGAGATACTGTGAGCGTATTTCTTAATAAAAAATAACTATAGGGGTAAGGAAAACGAGTGAGTTTTTCTTAGTAACAAAAAGGGGAATATTTTTTACAAAAATACTCACTACAAATAGAAATATATACATATTTTATACATTAAAATATTTATCTCAAAGGATCGTACTTTGTATGTAAAGATCTATTTAGTGCTATATTGGCATAAAATATAAAAAGAGTTAATAAAAATATAGACATGCAAACTGGTAACTTGTAAACAAAATGTTATCATTTGAAAATTTCAAATAAAAGTTGGCTTTAATTTAAAAGTCCTTTGAATTCAATACTAAACACAAATTATATACGAGTACATTCTTAGAATACAAAAGTACCTAGAACTATAAAGGATCTTGTGTTTTTTTAAAGGTGACTAATTTTTAAACCTTTAGAAACTTTAAAATTTTCTTTTTGTAGGTAATACTTCATATACCTATTTTATTATCTTCAGGAATACAATAGTATACAAGAATTTTTATATTGCTGACTGACCACTCTGATCTTTTTAAGTAGACATTGACCAAAAATGCTCTAAAAAAAAAAGAATAATGTAACACGCATTTTTTATGTGCATAACTTTGTTTTTTTGTCAATGTCCTTGTGATAGTTTTTTCTTAACAGTTTTTTTTTAATAATATGAAATTATTACCTAAAAAATGACCTGCTGTGATGACTGCGACGACATACAGTAAAAAACAGTAATTATGCATCGTGTGGTAAAAAAAAAAAACTAAACGAGAGGTCATAAAATGTGTGTTAAAAATTAGACTGAACTATTTTTAACGTTGGAAATTTAAATAAAAAACGTGTGAACAATAAAAAGGGAAGTGCAATAAATATGCTAAAAAATTACAGTGACTTTTAAGCAGGTAGTGGCTTAAAAAACTAATTATGTATCCATTGTATTCGTTTCTAAAAAAACTGAAAAGGCCATACAAAATAAAAAAACATCTTGAAAGAGTTGCGAACGTGCAAATGCTGTTTTACTTTATGGTTATCCAATCATTTTTTAAGTTTTTATGAATAGTAATAAAAAGATAACTAGTTTGCAGGCATTGTTGGCCCAATTATGTCGCTACCATTATTATTTGTGTGTCACTGCTATAATTGAAACTTATGCAATAATTTAAAATATATTTTAAGACAAGTAAATGTGAAAATTATGTGTTGAAAACCCAATAACTTTCCCAGTTAATTTAATTATGATATGAGCAAATGTGACCGGTGTGACACTTAAGCCTTTAAAAGAGAATAAACAATAGTAAATTGACTTTTGCATGTTACTAGAAAAACCTTATTGTGTTGTGAGAAAACATTATCAGCTGTAAATTAAAAGCGATCGGAATACAATTACGGACTTGAAACCATTCTGAGCGGGATATTTAACTTGTCCGATAATATCAAAACTGTTTTTACTTGTTGCGTATATACTTCGTAATATAAAGGATAGGCGATAGCTCTTTTGTTCCGCAAAAGGCGGTAAGGTACTTGGGCGTGAGACTGGACTGCAGACTCACGTACTGGGCCCAAATACAACATGCGGCTAATAAGGCAGCAAGAGTTACAGGAATGCTGAGCAGGCTTATGGCTAATATTGGTGGACCAACACATAGTAAAAGGAAGCTGATTATGGAAACCACGTACTCAATTTTATTGTATGGTACCGAAATTTTTTGGAGACGCTGTAAGGTGTAAAACTAAACGCCGAGTTTTGGAGGCTGTACAACGCACAGCGGCACTGAGAATCGCATCAGCCTACCGCACGGTATCAGCTGCAGCAGTTTTTGTTATAAGTGGAGTTATACCTGTGGACCTCATGGCACGTGAACGGAAAAAGGCATGGGATCTTAAGAAAGAGAACACGAACCTTAATGCTACTGAGCTGAGATCTCAAACCATTCAAATATGGCAGAGGAGGTGGAACGAGGAACGCTATGGCAGCTGGACGGCTAGACTCATCCCCAACATTGAAGTCTGGATCAAAAGAAGATTCGGTGAAGTTAACTACTTCCTTACCCAGTTTGTATCTGGTCATGGATACTTCCGAAAGTATCTGTATCGCATGAACAAAGCAGAAGACCCGAGTTGCATCTATTGTGGTGCGACATATGATGATGCAGAACACACGTTCTTTACTTGTGACAGGTGGCAAAGCAGGAAAAATGCACTGATAAATCAGATTGGTGATTTCACTCCGGACAACATAGTCGGCAAAATGTGCGAGAGCGAAAATAGCTGGAGTGCTGTTAGAAATTATGTCGAGCATGTCCTACGCTTGAAGAAAGTCAATCTAGACGCAACACCACAGACAACCACTGTAGTAAGAGCTAGAGATATGACGGCCCCAGACGTTGGGAATAGAGAGTGAGTCCCTGGAGGACGATGATGATTCTGGGCCTTCCCGAAGTCATATAGAAAGCAGTTCCGGGAAGGACTGCCCCAGAAAAAAGGCGGTATTGTTTTAGTGGATACACCACTGAAAGCAGCTGACAACGGTCGCTGTAAGTGCGAAGGCATTTTTAACCCTACCTTTCCCGTAAAAAAAAAAAAAAAAAAAAAAGGCTTGGCTTATCATTTTTTTTCGTTATGGTGATACTGCATTTTTGTATGAAAATCTGGGAACAGGGTACTCAGAAAAACTTCATTATATTGAAGGTTTTGGTTATATCAAAGTTTCACTGTACTAATTTTTCTTTTATATCCTCTTTTCCGATTTTTTGTTGATTATGGTGACTTTTTTCGTTTTGGTACCCTTTGGCGAAGTTTTTGTTCTTAGCGATTTGTTAAGCTAAATCGAATGAAAGAGAAACTTTTTTCATTCGAGCGATTTTTAAATTTTTGCGTTGTTCTAAAACTTTTAGTAAAATTTTTCATATCAACATTATTTTACTTTTATTTTACTGGCGGAGTTCATTATACTTTTTTTTTTTTTTTTTTTGACAATATATTTTGTTTTTGGCGAAAACAGCATCAACTTTGTTCGTTTCAGCGGTTTTTTAATTTTAGCGATATTTCTTTCTTTGTGGCTATTTTTGTTTCAGCGTTTTGAATTTAATATGGTTTTAAAATTGGGGTTTTTTTTTTCTGTTTTCTGACGATTTGATTTGAAATTTTCATTTGTGTTGTCGTTTCTATAATAATAGACCAACTGAATTTTTTAAGTTGCTTTGTATTGCCGTGTATTTTAATTTTAAGGGATTGCAAGTTTATATTTCACAACTTGAGCTACCATTTCTTTTGTAATTTACTACTGTATTTCTTTGTACCACACATTGGCCACACATTTCAAATTTTTACAAGAAAAAACCTTTATTGCAATGAAATCTGCCTATTGTTGCTTAATCACCTTGACCACATACCACAAAGTCAAATTTTTTAATTCATGATAAGTACATTTTAAGAAACAAATCTTAATTAAAAAACCCTCATCCATGGCTTTAAAAAAAGGTCCCATTGATGGAAAACTAATTGTAGTCATACTTCTGGCGTGTGTCATCTTAAAAAAATGCAGCAAAAACACAATACGACACGGAAACTCATTTTTTAATGCATAAAAAAAGGCCAGGTAAAAAATTTAAGCTAAAAATATGCAACATTGACTAAAAAAAGGAATAAAAAACAAATGCAAAAAGCAACCCTTTTGACTTCAAACATATAAAAAACACCAAACATAATTGAACTCTAAGAAATGTTCTTTGTTTGGCAGTCTAAGAAGCCAAGCCAACAAACAAAAAATATCTTTAATTTACTTTTTTAAGGCCTCTAAAAAATTCCCAAAATCATTTATAATTTTTTGTTTGGCATACATTTTAATGCTGTTCTTCCCTCTGTGTCACAATTTTTGCGTTTTGACTTTTTAATGATCGTTTTATGCTGTCACAGGGTGTTAGTTAAGGCAAGGACATCATGTACGCGTTCTCGTTACACACAAAAACCAGCAACATATTTAGGTAACTTATTGCTACTCTCTATCCATATCCTTTTTAATGGGTAAAAATAATCGTACATACATTTACACATATTTGTCCTTGTTTCCTTGTATGTCTTGAAAAAAAAAAAAAAAAAAAAAAAGAAAAGGTTAGTATTTTAACAATAGCGATCTGTTTTACTGGCCGTAGAAAATTTCGAAATTTTCGCAAAAATTTTCTATAGAGTTTTTGTAAAAACTGACCGTTACAAAAACGAAAACAATACATTTTGTTCTTAAATGTCAGACAAATTTAAAGTCCACGCCAGAAAAAAAGGGAAAGGGAATGGGATTGGAAGAAAGACAATGATCTCCTGGATATTACAAAAGAAAAGATGTTGTTTCTTTCCAATTACTTTCTTAACGAATATTACGTAAAACTTAATCATTTTGTTTAATCTTTTCGTTTTAATTTTTGCTTGGAAACATTTACGTCGTCGTTTTATAGACGGGCATGTATGTTCATGCATACATGCATACATACTTACACACAAAATACGTAAGTAGTTCATTATTTGTAAATGCTGTTAAAATATTTTATAGCAAAATTTTTTCTTATGAAATCTGCATAAAAACCTTTTTTGGAAAAACATAAAATTTTTTCAACAAAAAATATTCAGCGAAATTCTTTTTGTCTATTAGAAAAATATACGAGTATATTGACGTTTTCATTGTAAATATTAAGGGATTAAAATTTTCGGTGTTATCATCAATTGTATTTGTTTGGTAAAGAGATTTTTTTTTTTTCTTCTTCAAAAATTTTTAAAAGTCAAAAATTTTCTAATATTTTTGCTGTTGCTGTTTGACATTGAAATTGTCAGTGTGATAATATTTAAAGCAAATATTGCAAATAGTTTTCATTTGTTTCCCGCTTAAAATGATTTTATATGCCGCATTAATGTTTGTTCTTTTTAATTATGTCCATGTGAACAGTATGTATTAGAATCTATGTAAATGTGTATGTATGTGTGTATATGTTAATGTGCTTTAGATAAGGTCTACTTAGAGTAGACTGATAATCGTATGACAAAGTTCTTATATTAAGCCTTTATTGTCAACTTATTGACTCTGATTGCAGATTTAATTTGAATATTTTAATTTTCTGTGTGATTGTTTTATTTATTAAAATAAAGCACAAGTTCTTATAATAATTACACTGTTCAACAAAAGAAAAAAAAAGAAGAAAAAAACACAACTTAAAATGTTTCTAAAGGCAAATTTTGATAAGAAGCACAACAAGTGCATTATTACATCTGCAATTCATTTTAGCGCAGCTCTGGTTTCCTCTATTTTTATTATAATGAATCGCTATAATACTAAGAAAATGGATTATGAGAAGGAGGATAGAGGGTAGAGGTAGTATTTGTAGACATGCAATTTAAATTTTCCCCTTATTGAAATTGACTGGAAAACTCTCAGCATAGAACTTAAGCAATTGAAAACTTAATTATAATATCCCATTAGTAAAAAACTTGCAGGCTTTAAGTACCCACTGTAATTTACGCGATATCCTTAAAACCTCACCGCTAATCTTTAGAAAGAAACTCTTCTTGCAAAAAAATTCATCAAAATTTTCTTTAACATTAAAAAGTTAAATCTCTTTATGAATTTTAAATAAAAAAAATAAAACCAACAAAACGCCTATCGTCTCTTTTAACCAACCCTAAGAAGTCCTTCTGATCTTGTCAAACACGAAATTAATTTGATATTAAATCATGTTGGTTTTATTGTCTCTTTTTAATGATTCACATTCTTTTTACAAATTGTTTTTTAAGTGAAGTTTTTTATCTGATATTTGCCAATAGACAATCAAATAAAAAACAGCAAATTGTTAGAATTATCAACACATCAAAAAAAATATATATAAAAAAATCAATTTGCCCACAATATTTGATGGCCTATAAATCTCAATATTTGCCGAGTAAATAGAAAAATCTATATGGAAAGAACCCTTTTTTTCTTTTACAAATTGTAAAAATAAAAAATAGCACAAATTATATTGTGAGCATCATCATCATAATCATCATCATCATCATGATCATTATCAATGTATTTATTATGTGGGTTTTGCTGACAACCCTTAAGGGCAAAGCAGACAGCTAAAAAGTGAAAAGAGAAAAGAAAAGTGTTAACAACTGTTTTCATTTTGCTGCGTACAAACACACTTCAAGCGCATGCGCAACCCTTTGTAGAGAATTGAAATTTTATCTGTTGTTATGTTTTTTTTTGTTTTGTTACTTTTATTATATATTTGCTAGATGTTGTTGTTATTTGTGTACCGTGATTTTTCTATTTGTTCTAGTTTTCATTCCTTTGTTATTTTTTTGCCAAGTGTTTATTTCTTTTTTTTTTTTTTTTCTTTTTTCATAAATGATTGGTGTTGGAGTTGAAGTTGTGTTGTTAAAGCCCTTCTGTATTTCCTTAGATCATAACAGGTATTCTCAACAGCCCAGGTGATTATTTTCGCCTTGTTTCGCCCCTTGTATGTGAGCACCAGTTACTTTGTCAAATGCTTTGTTGACACATTGTTCGGTACATTTTTTGACAAAGTAAGTGGAGGTTTGATGAAAACCTTCTTTTTTTAAATCGGTCGGTTAAACATAAAATTTTTTCCGTACAAAAGCATTTGATTTCTCGGTATTAGTTTACAATCAGATTTTGCAAGACCCTTCAATCACAACCAATTGGTTTGATAAAATTTAATTTAATCATCCATCCATGTCCTAAAATTTCGGAAACAAGACACAATACAAAATAAGAATTCTGATGATAAACCAGTTATTTGAATATACTTTCGTGTGGTTGTGCTTTTCTTTCATTTCAATGGACAACAAATGTTTGTCGCACTTTACTACTCGTATAAGAATTTTTGTTAAAAATTTGCCTTGATTTAGTTGGCAAATTTGCTGAAAAGGATTATTACAATTGAACAAAGGAAACCACAAATCTACAGTTTAACAATTTTAATCTTAGATTAAGAAACAAAATATTAATCTCTCTAATGGTCATAACTTTGCCAGTCGGACATGCACACATAAATAATATTCATGCCAAGTACAAAAATTAATGAAAAACCACAAGAATGGAGAATTTTAAGTTAAACTCTTTAGAACATTTAAGACGAGATTACAAATACTTTAGTCAGAGCATTTAGGCGTTTAGTTGAATACATCAGATAATTTAAATCTTTGAATACAATGAAATTTTCTTAATGAAGTTTAATTTTAAGTAAATTGTTGCTCGTATGTTTAATGTCCTGCGAATGTTGAATGAAAGAAAACACGAATTAGTTGAAAAAATCTTACGATAATCTGTTTATTTTTTAAGTATACTTATGTGTACTCTTTAGTATGATTAAAAACCCTTTCGTTCATTGTTTTAATTCTGGAAAATTCTTTTCTTTCTGTAGGACTCATGCCAGACACACAATTGGGATGAACGACGAATTTGTCCTGACAAAAGCCTAAAATAAATAAAACGATAATAGTATTTTCTTTCATTGCGACAATTTTATGGAAAGAGAGAAAATACCTTTAAAATGCCAAAATTTTTAAAAATCCATAATATTAATTAAAATTTTCTAAATCTTTAGGAAAAACGTAAAAATCGGTAAAAAGCTCTAAAATAAGAAGAACTCACAAAAAATTCGCAAAAATGCAAGAAGGGCAAAATTGTGGAAAAATTACTACAGAGGCGAAAAATGCAAAGAATTCGCGTTAAATTGCAATGTCTTAAAGAAACTATAATTTTGATTAAAAATCGATATTATATATTTTAAAATATATGAAAAATTCTGTAAAAATCGCGAAAATTTGTGAATTATGAATGAAAAACGTGATTAGATTGCAGAAATGTAAATATTGCCAAATAGGAAAATAACACGGAAATTTATTAGACATCGGTTAAAGTATGAAAGAGAAAAAAAAAAAATGGAAAGAAAGGCAAAAAATTTTTATTGAGTTTCAACCGAAAAATTTACGCAACGAATTCGTCCCGACAACTTCATTGTTCGTACCAGTTTCTTGCCTAAGAAAGAATAGAGTTTTGATTTGAGATTTATATTCTATTTCCTTATGCTCCAAATGTTCTTCAGAACCACAAATGTCATTCATTATCTTCTTAACAAATAAAGATCAAGAAAGAAGGATCAAGGCAGACATTGAATGAGATTTTGTATCAAATATTTTGTTTTTTTTTTGTGAAAACTATTTTAATCACCCATTTGCAACAAACGCAAAAAAAAGCAAACGAAAAAAAGATTAAGTTATATATTTAAACAAATATCGCTACTGCAAAAATATAGTCATTAAAAAAAAAAGATTTCAAAATAAATTTAGCATATTTTTCGTTCCCGTTCAAGGTTATTTTAATTGAAGGTTCTCAGCAATACTTTCTCCAATAATGATTTTTAAGCAAGAGATAAGACTTTTTGGTTTTTCGGTTTATTTTAATTTTTGTCATAGAAACATAATTAAGAGTGTCGCAATGTGCTTAATTAAATATTTATGTTTCATTTATGATAATGCAATTTTGATACATAAACAACACATTTGGAAATGTGGAGAAAAAGCAGACAGTAAGAAATTTCATATTAGAGAAATTCTCACAATTTTAGTTGAAAAAAAAAAAAAAAATCAAACGAATTCAAATGATTTTACAGAATGCCGTGTACAACGGCAAAGAGTCATCTGGAGAGAATGCTGGACGGTTTGGCAGTTCGTAGCTCCAAAACATAGGAATTTTTATGTTAGCGATCCATTGACCAAGTGGAAATTTACACGATCTTTACCATGTAAACGTAAACTTAAATTTCCGTTCCATGATTTTTTAAACCGGAGAGCAAATTGTTTCCCCTGAAATATTTATTATCGCACAACTCCACCATTTATAAACCATTTTTTAAAATTCTTTATTGTTTCCTTCATTATTATTTCGTTTAAAATAACAAGCGATGCTTCAAGTGATGCACAGGTTCAGAAAAACATATAAATTTTTTTTAAGGGAATAAAATCTATACACAATTTTCAAAAAATTAACCACAAAAATAAGTCCATTAAAACTCTAAAATTTTCCTTGGCGTCCAATATTTTAAATTCGGCAAATTTTTTTAAAAATTAATTTGCTTTTTTAAATGAATCGCTGGTTATAAACACGAAAAAACCAAAACACAGCATGCTTTTGGCATACGTCACTGGGAAAATAGAAATAAAAAAATCCATTAACAACATCTTTAATATCACCACTAAAAAAAAACAACTTTTTTTAAAAAATTGAATAAAAGAAAAATCCCTCTATAAATCTTTGATCAATAAATGAAGGGGAAAAATAAAAAACAACCACACTTAGAACGTGCTACTGCTGCCAACAAATATTCCAGACAACCGAAAAACGATCAAGCAAAATATCACGAGTTAATGTTTCCAACAAAAAACAAAAAAAACTTTTCTATGCCAAGCAAATTGGTTTAAGAAAAATCCCCACCATTTGATGAAAAAAATGAGACATTTTTATAAAAAAAAGCAGCACACACACGAGCTCTTCTATAAATCCTTATAAAAAAAGGACTTAAATATGTTTGATCGTACATTATATGAGAGTGTGTGCTAAAGCAGCATATGTGAATTTAAATGATGATGGAGTGGATGTTGTTTTGTAGCCACAAAAGGTAAATAATCTTAAATAGATGCATTGAAATCATCATCAAAATACTCGTAAATGGAAATAAATTTTTAAGGAAAAAACAATATCGTAAAAATTCTTTTAGTAAAACAGCCGTGTGTTTTATATCAAGAAAGCACCCCTAATTTGTACAAATATTCTACGCTCTATATGAAAGTTTTTTTTTTTTATTATTTACTTTAAAACGATCACAGAAAGAAAGAAATAAAAAACAATTTATTTCTCTATACAGGATATTTATATGCAAAAGGTATCAGCATGTTTGCTATCATATCCTGATTAGATCCTTTACAAGGCGTTCTGTCAGTTATTCATGTTTAATGTGAACATATTATTGTTTTTGTTTTTTTTTTCTTTTTAAATAATCACTTTCATTTTTTGTTGTTTTTTATTTTGTTGTGTTATTTTTTAAAGATTTAAGTTTAATGTTGTGTGTTTTTTATCTAAGTAGAGAGCGAAGACATAAAGAAGGAGGAGGTTACCCGGCACACGTTATGAGTTCAACAGTTCCTCCAAGACTTCCTTTCATTGGATTAAATGTAAAAATTGAAATTATTTAAGGATGTTGAGGTATTTGGCTGCACCTTGATATGATCCTTGTTGAAATTAAAACGCATGATTTTTGCGGATTTACATACGTGGACGAATACAAGATGCGGTGCCTGCAGTCGATCATTTTTTTTTTTTTTACAGAAGCACATATGCTTTGTTGATTCGATTTTTTTAAGGATGTTTGTGTTTTTTTTCGTAACAGCAAATGTTAAATTTCATTTAAACAATGACGGTGAAAGGAAAAGTGAAATTTAAGACTATTTTCAGTAATTAATGATTAAGCAAAATTTAAAGAAAATGCATTTGTTTCGTAAGCAACAAATGAGTAGAGAAGAAGTTCTATATTAAAGAGAATAAAAGCAAACTTAACGATATAATTTTAATTAAAAGTTTGTGATCTTTTCATGTTCTTTAAAAATAGTTTAAAAAAATGTTGATTGTCCAGAAAGAAAAACTTTTGAGATTTGTAAAACAATTGTTTCAGATTTGGTACACAGCACGAAAGCGTTAAAAGTATCATAACTTTGGATCAGATTGGAATTTTCTAACGCGATTTATTTTGCTCAGTAGCTAAGACTTTTATCTTTCATTTTTATAAAAATATTTAAAAATCGGCGCAGAAAATATAAGTTTATGGCAAACTTAAATTACATATTAATTTTTATGTTGTAATAAAATTTTTTTTTTTTTAATTTGTGTTTTGTTAACAGTTCACAAAGTTCATATGTTTATAATTATTTTTGAGTAATAAAGAAATATCGTATATATAAAGATAGTGGTAAAAATTTTAAAATAAGTGAACCAACCAACCAACTACCAAGTTTTTCACATACTAAAAAATCTACCAATTTTGAGCTGATCAGACCAAAGTGGCAGCCCTTCTTACAAATATAACTTGAAGAAAGAGAATGATAGCGAGTAAGAGCGGGAGAGAGATAGTGAAGGGTAGAGAAATATTCAAATGTACGAGTATATTCATTATTTATTGTATGAATTATCACTTTTCTTAAAAATAATCCTTTATTTTTCATCCTTTTCGGTCACTGCAGAAAATTTACATTTTGTGTGCTGTTTTCACTTATCCCCAGATTAACTTCATAAATATCTTTAGGCCAACCGAAGACACTGAAATAAATCCACTGCCTGATATTGACTACTTCGTATTCCCGTTCGCGAGTTAGGAACATTGCGGTTTTTCTAATCCTTTCAATACGTTCAGCGATGCGCGCATGTGCTGCATTACATTTTGAATTTTATTCATTCATGTCTGTGAGTGGGAATTTATTCCAGTCTCTTAATTTACATGCCAGAGAGATTAAAATTTGTTGGCAAATATCCCAGCGGCGAACTTTGCATACCACATCACATCTCTCCAATGAAGTTTGTCACACTTTGTATTCAATGAATTCTAGCTTACAATATGTGTGAAGTAGTGGGCAATGCGCTTTCTACTTTCCCAAGAAGTAAGCGATATTTTGTATAGAGTGTCTACTGCCTAATTACAAAGTATGTGAAACAGTAATGAGTTTTTTTCACTATCCTGCTTACATTGTGTGCAAGTGGTAGGCGTTCACTCCAGAAATGTGGCAATGCATTCGAAAAGGTGTGCGTTACCGTCTTACACGTGTGCATCACATCATTGCTTCTGTAATCGAAAAATTCGCTCCTTGGATCTTATGGAAATATTTTCAATGAATATGAAAAGAAGTATTTTTGGAAGAGACTAATTTTAAATGAAGTAAATGGAAATCCAATCGGCTGTGTGATTTTATTAATTTTCTTTTAAATTTTGTCTGGCGACTAAATAATCGGTACTTGATTTTCTTATGTTGCTTGTCTGGTATTTTGGGCATATATTTACTAGAAAATTAAATTAATTTCATCAAAGCATATTTTTGCACCAATTACAATTATTTATGTACTCGTATCTGTAACGTATAATCGAACACTTAGTCGATTATTACCTTTTGTTGAATTTAATAAAAATTTTATAGGAACTAAGAGTTAACGCAACAACATTTAAAACTATTTAAAATAATTTTCTTAATCTTTTTCTTTTATTTTCTTTTTCTTTCTTTTCATAATTTAACAAAATTTTCGACCACCCATTTTTATAACAAATACATTCGTTATGTCCGTTCGTTTAATCCATTTAACCAGCAGGTAAGTAACATATTGTTCGGTTTTCATTTATACAAAAACTGAAAAGAAATTCAAAACTTATTCTCAGCGAAATGCGAAAAACAATAATCCTTTTTCAAGTATCCTTTGGTCGTTTAGCAAAATTGTGTTTATAATAAAAATTATGCTTAGAACTGCCCACAATATCTTTGAAAAGGTTGAAGAGAAGACACAACACAATATGCTCGTTTTCTTAATCCAAACAATAAAGGAAATGACAGAAAAATATTTGCATTTTACATTTTGAGGTCCTGCTGCATATGGGATTATTTACCATGTTTCATGATAATTTGTTTTCCAAAAGTAGGTGTTCTATTTGAAATTATTTGGTTAATGTTAATGGTCTGTACTGGTGGTTTGAAATTATTGAAAACAATTGCCAAGATGTAAATTTTCAAAAATGTTTTATTATTGTTGTTTTTGCTTTAGCCTCGTTTTTTATTCAGAAATTTTGTGTGAGAACTACAGATACTGAAATTTTAAATACTTTCGTATAAACTCGTTTGCAATAAAGAGTTGTGTATCACTACCATTTTGGGTCCACTTTTGCGTATTTTCTTTCCACTTTGTTGTCGTGTTTCGTTCTAAGTTTTGGTGATTACTAACTGTGATCTGTGATATAGAAGTGGTTTAGAGGCTAATTTTAATAGTATTGAAATATTTTCTAAAAGGATACATACTGCACTCTGTTGTTTTTTCTGTGGTTTCCATCCATGTGTCTGAATACAAATATGTGCCGCTACACCAACAAATGTCGAAACAAAATCGATAAAAAAATATTGAAGCAAAAATAAAATAATCAGAATTAAAAAATATCAATCTTCAGAAATTCGTCCAACCAAACAAAAAAAAAAAACAAAATAAGCCGGAACCAGGAAAACTCACCAAAGAGAAAATATCTCGCATAATAGAAAAAACTTCAAATCTAAAAAAATCGCCAACTCTAGAAAAATCTGCAATCATGAGGAAATTGACAAAGAGAAAAATCTGCACAACAAAAATAAAATCGGTATAAGTAAAATAAAAACCGTTAAAAGAAAAAAATCGTCAAAAGAAAAAATACAAAATAAACTGGAACTAGGAATTGAGAAAAAAAATTACCAAAACGAAAAAAAAAACGTTAAAACGAAAAAAACCGTCAAAATTAATGAAAATTATCAAACTTGGGAAAACCGTCAAACCAAAAATAGGTGTAAGAAGCAAAAAATTACTAAAAAGAACTAAAAAGTTAGCGAAACGGGAAAAGCCTGGCATAGCAAAATTAAATAAGAAAAGTCACTAAAAGGCAAAAGAGAGTGAGAGTGCCAAAGAAGTCAGTCTTTATTTTTATATGGGTAGATTTAACAAATGCAATTTGGATATATGTCAAAATAAGATGTTTTGACAACATCCGTTTTTCCGTCTTTTTCGGCTTGAAAATGGTCTCTTCACAAAGGACAAAATGTCGCTCGTTATTCCAGAAAAGTTCCAACACATTCTCCGTATCATGAATACCAACATTGACGGTAAACGTAAAGTTGGTATTGCCATGACTGCCATCAAGGGTGTAGGTCGCCGCTACTCCAACATTGTCTTGAAAAAGGCCGACATTGATTTAACCAAGCGTGCTGGTGAATGTACCGAAGAAGAGGTAGAACAAATTGTCACTATTATCTCCAATCCCTTGCATTACAAAGTACCCAACTGGTTCTTGAACAGGCAAAAGGATATCATTGATGGTAAATACAATCAATTGACTTCCTCCAATTTGGATTCCAAATTGCGTGACGATTTGGAGCGTTTGAAGAAGATCCGCTCTCACCGCGGTCTTCGTCACTATTGGGTTCTCCGTGTACGTGGTCAGCACACTAAGACTACTGGTCGTCGTGGTCGCACTGTCGGTGTATCCAAGAAGAAGTAAATTTTCTTTGTTTGGTGCTATCAGTGTTTTTTTTTATATAATTTAAAATTATCCATTTTAACCATCTCAAATGGACTGATATTCAATTTTTGTTTGAATACTTCTTTGTAATTAAAAAAAAATAGACATTTTTTTGTATTCTGTGGAACTCGGAAAGAATTATTTAAAATACATAAACATCAAAGTTAAAAAAAAAAAAAAAAAAAAAAAAAAATGAGGGTGGTGTTGGCTGAAGTGGTTAGCGCGTTGACTCCTAAGCAAACAATGACCTGGGGCCTGGGTTCAAACCCTGGCCAGAGCAAGTCAATCAACATCATTAATTTCTGTAATGTACATTAGTGAGACATTGTCTTAATTGTTGTCGGACTATTTAAGTGATGAAGGCATAGCACTGGTCACTAAAAAACTGTTCCGACAGCTAATATACACAACATCGCCCTCCTTCGTCGGTTAGCAGAAACATCGGCGAAGTAAAACAATTAATAAAATGCCTGCCAATACAGCTTAACAAAGTTAATGCGTCTACCTAACACCGGAGGCGCCTCGACCCTGCTATAAAAATTAACATAACGCGCAAAGCAGAGTTGTAAAAGAGTTAAGCCTTCTACATTTTCAACATCTATCTTCTCTATTCTATCCCTCTCTCTGAGTTCCGGCACAATGCACTGCATACGTAGGGGTCATCCCCTGAGTGCTGGTCCTAATTAAAAAAAAAAAAACGATCTTTATATTATTTTAACCGACTTCAAAGCTGTATCCTCCCCTCTTCCTTCTAAAGGAAAAATTTGATTATCGCGTAACTCCTCCATATGCTGAGCGATTTTCAAAATACTTTCTTTGTTTCATTAGATTGTTACGTCATAGTAAATTCATGTATCGACCAATTTTCAAAATTATTTGTAGTTAGAAAACTTTTGGGAGTGTAATTAAAAGGGACAAAATTTTGATTATTGCATCGCTCCTCTTTTTGTGAACCGATTTTCAAAATTTATATTGTTTTTGATTTATCGGATTTTCTCACGGTTCGATTAGATATATGTAACAATTTTTATTAGAAAAACAAAATTATATTATTTTTTCAGTGCTTTTTAACATGTTTTTCTGGTTAAATGATGTGGATGTTCGCTTTTCTAAGCGCTTGATTCCACGTCGCAGTGTATCTCTCCCGCTTTCAATTATTTCACTGGACAATTATTTTGAAGACAATTTGTTCACAATTTCTTGTATCTCAAGGATAAAATATTTTTTTCCAAAGTACATATATGGAAATAATGTTCAAACTTAACAAAGAAAATTAGAGAACATAAACGATTTCTAGACATAAAGGATTTTAGTAATTTTATTTGACATTCCTGCTTAATGTACATAATTTATTGATGAGTTAGAGAAGAACAAATTCGTGCTTTTATATCCTTTTGTTCATAATCTTTTCCCCAAAGTATTTTCACTAATGATTTATTTTCAATCGTTTGAAATACACACACATATACACAATATATGAACCATAATTGTTTATTTAAATAGCCGAAAAACAAAAATGAACACCAAGTGATCTAAAGACTACTTAGAAAAAAAAAACTACAACTAAAATGCGACTTAAATTTCGTACAACAAAGAAAAAAACAATTTAAATCGCATATTACGTTAAGCTGGCCTTTAAATCCATTTTAATGTAAATTTAAAAAAAATATTTAAAAGAAAATGCATTCCTTAGTATATATAGATTCAAATATTTTTTTGAGTTGTTGGGCCAAATTTACCTCTTTAACAAAGGCATCATTTTAAAGCACATGGCGGGCGACTGGTTTATGACTTAATCCTACATTTTTAGTGATTTTCAGGATAAATCTTAAGTTTTATGCATGTCTTAGCCAGAGGATTAAATTTTTTACAGTGAAAAAATAAATTGTCAATTGCTGGTTGCGTTAACAAAAGCCGGATTAGCGAGGGACTAAAACTAATCCGAATGCAAATGTATAGGTTTGTTTTGAAAGTGGGCGTTATGTTGACGGATTTTCCTTTAATCCCGGTTCCTAATCTGCAGCTTAGCGTACACGAGTTACTACATTGAATAATGTTTTTTTGTTGTTGCTGTTGTTGTTGTTGTTATAGTTGCTTAGCCTTATAGAAGAGTCACTAAAATGGATTGGAAACGAAAAGCAGGTCGATTTGCAGCAGTCAGAAAACATAAAGTGAAAAAAAAATGTTTTTCTCAGAATCCATCGCGATTTTAGAAGACAAATCAAAATGAGATTATAATAATGGAAATTCATAACAATTAAACAACAGCATACAAAGACTCGCACACACACAGTAAATTAGTTGCCTTTAGTACTTTTTACCTGTCCTCGTTGTAGGTATTAATTTGTTTGTCATCCATCCTGACGTGGAAAAACTCGCAGAATTGCCAGACCTTCACAAGTGATTTTTTTTTGCTTTGGGAAATTAAAAAGTCAAATATGTTTTTGTGTAAAAAAAAACTTAACGGGCCTGTAAAACTGAACTAAATCCGAATTCAGAGTGGCTTTCCGTCATAAAAAAGTCTATGTACTGAATTCGGCTTAATGCTAAAAAAGGTTTGCAATGTTGTAATAAAATATGGAAGCAATTTTTTAAAAATACCCGTTTTTTTTTTTTAGAAAAAAATTATTTATGATCGGCAATACGCCGAAAAAAGATGGTAGGATCGAAGGTAAAACAAAAGGGCATTTAAAATTTAACCAGATTGTGTGTGTATGGTGAGTGTTCCCTGTCTAATAAAGAGCAAAATTGTGTGGTTTTAAGAGTAAGCAAATCACGTAAATGGAAGAGAGTCTGTATATTGTTAGTAAAGAGAGTCAATGTCAACCAGTGATGGAAAATTCAGTACTTTTGTACTATTCTCTGTACTTTTTCACAACAAAAATACCACAGTACCCCCCACGTCATATTTAGTACTACTTTTTTGTTTTCTTTGTTCCTTCTTCTTTGTTTTCATTGACAACATTGGCTTCAAATCAAGAACATAACTCGCAGTCTACATTAGCTTATTATTTGTTATAACATTTATCAGGAGAAAAATTTTGGTAGTATAGACCGCAGATATTACTGTTTTGTTGCTCTTATAACATCGTTATCAGAACAATTATCAGAACAACGATGTCAGACATCAAATATCATTTCCCAATATGAAAAAACGAGACAACAAACAAAAGCTATTTGCTGTCTCTACCACTCCACCTTAAAATTGTGGTAAAACAGCATATGAACATTTACTAATATTCCCCACAGGTGGCACGAAATAAGCCCCAAATCGAAAAATGAAATAAACCCCAAAAAATTTTAAAATATTTTGTTTGGGTTTTATTTCATTTTTTTTTAGGCTTATTTCATTTTTGAAAAATTTGGGGCATATTTCACAAAATTTTTTGGGGCTTATTTCATTTTATTTGGGGCTTATTTCATATCCGTAAAATAGCTCTAAACACATTTTGAGGAAATATGCATGTTATTTTCAAGTTTCACCTGTGTTATAATAAAGTCCTTGCACCCGGCCTGTTGTTAAAATAGTTTTGTATTTTTTATATTAAACTTAATTAATTTTTAGTTACATAAGTCGTTTATGTGTAATATGAATTAATTGTTTACTTTAAATAAATGCACTCGAGATACAAAAATGTATATGTATGAAAGTACAATGCACTTAATGAAAGCTTTTGTATAAGAAATTAATTTTTTTTGAGTAAAGTATTTTAAATATTTATTTATTTATAACAAAAACAACAACATTTAATTTTTTTATTATATAAATAGATTTTTAATATTATTTTTGAATAAAAATATATGTTTCATAAAAAGTACCACAATGTTGAAAAAAGTACTCTTTTTGTTGACGGACAGTACCAATTCAATTTTTCATTTTTCCATCACTGATGTCAACAGTCATTTTCAATTAGTATTTTTGACTTCTTTTATGAAGGTCCTTTCATGTTTTTTGAGCGGTTTGACTTTTTACCAAATATTTTTATCTAGTTCTTTATATTTTTTATGCTATTTTTTTTCTTTGTCTTGTACCGTCATTTAAGTGCTTCACACTTTTATATTTTTACGTAAAGTTTTTTAATATATTCAAAATTTTGTATGGTAGTTTTGTAAAACATTTCTTATGTAGTATTTTCTCAAGATATATGTAAGTTTTTGTGTAAAATAGAAATTTGAAAATGAAAAATATTCGAACATGAGATTGACTAAATTGTAGTTAAAAAAAAATATTCTATCATTTTTACTAATCAATATTTTATTCTTCGTTGAAGTGAATGTCTGTTATATTTTAGTAGCAAGTGTGCTGACCAATTCCTATACGATTTTATTACTTTCTGAAGACCCATAGAAGTCTTAATTCAAACACAAAATTATTAATTAAATTAGTTTAGCAAAGTGCAAACCAAAAATTTTAATGAAGGCAATATTAAAGCTAACATCACACTTTTAAACACTTACAGCCATAGTAAAAAGGGCTAACTATAATGTGCTTAAGCTAGCTTAAGCTAATGTCAGAAATCAACGAAAAGCATGCCAAATGCTTAAGCAAATTATTGACGACTTTTGTGTGGCTATACTGCACTTATTTGACTTAAACATCTTCTTTGCTGAGATGCAAATATATGTGCTATTCAAAAACTATTTTCATCTTATTTTTCCAAAAATACGTCTAATTAATCTAAAACCATAAACAAGCAATTTGTTTCAATTTTTGTTATGTTAGAAATAAAATGAAAACATTCACAAATAATAAAGTACCAACAAGTGCAAGAGTTTCAACTATTTTCAATAAATAAACGTATAATCAGCTGTTTGCTTAAGCAAGGTACGATTGGGTTCGGTGTTTGCTTAAGCAAATAAAATTTGACGAAACTTGACGAAAAGTTCTTAAGTACATTATAGTTGTCAACATTTGGTTATGTGTATTCGCACAGTTACTTAAGCTAGCTTAAGCACATTATGGTTAGCCCTAAAGTCGATGAAACTCATTTCGGATGAATATTTGTTATTATTTTAGGAAAATTATTATTAGTTTTAGGAAAATTTCTAGAGAAAATGTTTTGTTATTATGGAAAATTTTTAAACTCAGTTTTAAAAAGTTCCAAGATTATATCAGACATCCCATCTTTTCTACATGATAGTTAGTGTACTTTATGAACCACCATTTATGTATATGCTGTGAGAATGAGTTTCATTAACTTTTGATACGGCTGTTAATTGTTTAAAAGTGTGCTGTCAACTGCAAAATTTGCCACTCTCCTTATGATCGAAGGGCTTGGACACAATGGCCCTATTTGTTTAAAAAAAAATTTAAATTTAGTATCTTTACCTATAAAAAATAGAAAAAATAATATCTTGCATGCGATTTTTTTTAACAATTTTAAAGTATTTTAAAAATAAGTATTGAAAGTCCTTGAATACGAGTAATGAGACTCCGCAACTCGAGTGGTTCAAATCTTTTTAGTGCGAATTTATGTTTTTTTAAGTATTTTCCAATATTTTCGGAATATTTTCTATTTTTTCGGTGTATTTAATTCATGTTGTTGAAATTTATGATCGAATGGAAAGAATTTTGGTAAATCAAATTACATTTATTTAAATATTTAAAAGAAAATGTTTATGACTACAAAGTATGAATGTTAAAATGGGAATGACATAAGAAACATAAGAAATATTAATAATAAAATAATGAACACATTGTCCTACTATGATTTCCAATACTCCGGCCCAATGTGAATAATGTTTTAACTAATATACAAGTTTAATCCAATTTTAATAAATCAATAAAATTACGATGTATAACGTTTCGTAAATTCTTTGTTAAAATATCGGCTACCATGTCTGCCGTTGGACAATAAATTAATTCCACCTCTTTATTTTTGACCAATTCCCTAATGGGATGGAACCGTATATCTATATGTTTGATGCTTGTTGTGTTGAGTTTAATACTGCATGATCGCTGCTGCTATTTTTTTCTTTTCTACACTTACCTTCTTCAAGCAGTTTCTGTTTCAACAATGAAAACGTTGGTAATTCATTTCTCGTTTCAATTACAATTACAAAATTCTCGAAATCTCCTGACAAACTAGATAACAGCATTATTACCAATAGCTCCTCCCCTAGTTCTACTCCAATCGAAACTAATTTTTCGGATACTTCAGAAAATTCATTTAAATGTTGTGCCACATCACAATCTTCCAGTGCCTGAATCTGTGGTTTTCATGAATGAACAGCGTATGTTCAATTTTTCTCATTTCGAGTTAATGATACAAAATTGTTACATTTTAAATGCTTTTTTAAAAAGTAAAATAAATTTTTGAAAAGAATGGACCTATAGCACTTTTTTTTCTAACACAACAACACAACTTCTACATTTTTTCAAATAAGTTTGAACACTAACGTACTCGTAGTATGTTGACAAGCATTGGGTTTCTGAAAAATTCTTTCTTATTAAAAACACAGCGCCACATACGCCGTTTTGTCTGAACACATATGAAAATTAACTGCCTGTTTGCCAATATCGAACTAGTCCTTTCTTTCGAACAAATATATATAAAACAAAAATAAGATCTTTGAATTTGTTTTTGTTTCAAATGTAATTGTTCGAAAGAAAGAAGTTCTTCGTTATCGGCGAACAGGCACTATATTTTGATATTTGTTTAATTAATAACAAATCACAATCACTTGTGTGTTCACTTGTCGCGTTTAGCGACAATCATTTATATCTACATAATTTGATTTTTAGACATGCGCTGTTATTCATGAAAACCACAAAAAATTTACAAATCGTTTATACAACGAAACCTTTTGTAATGGTCATCTTGGCATGTATACTTGCTGTAATTTTGTCCAGGCCTTATTTAAAGACTTACAATTAATTATATAAGCCAACTGTGTTTATTTTACTCCCAAATAGATGGACGCTAGTGTCTTCTCATCGTCCGAATCCCATCTCTCTTTTCCTTCACCTTCAGGCTTCAGGCCTACTATGATTTTCAATACATGTTGTTTTGGAAAATAATTTCTTTTAGTTCAATTCAATTTTTTTTAACTTAGAAAAGTTATTTATTTCTTTGGTGCTTTTGCTAAATCATCAGTAGACTTCAAGCACATATTGAAATGTTATCATAATAAATTCTTAAATTATGGAAAAAGTCTCAAGAACCCTTTTAAATCTCAAATGGTTTTTGAAAACTTGTTAACAAGTTAAAAGGTTATTGTAATATTTTCAAAATTAAGTGGAAGTCTACTGATGATTTAGCATAAACGCCAATACATATAGACTTCTTAAAATAAAATTTAAACAATATCAAAAATTTTTTATAATTAAATTAATTTTTATTTTAGTTTAATTTTTTACAATTTTATTAAAGCCAACGTCCAATATACTCGCGTTGCAATTCATATTTTTGCAATCGGATGCCATTTTAAATACATTAATTAGAAGATAATTCTTTCATTGACGTATTTCCACTACAATTTGTATAGATTGCTAAAAAGAAAAAAAAACATAAATTTCGACAATTCTAATCTCCGCTTTATGCAACAAAAATTTTAATTCAAAATATTCACAATCTTGCGTGCACTCTTTGGTATGAATTAAAACCTAATATTTTTTCTTCTTACTCTTACTTAAAATGATAATGAGTATAAAATACACTTGATGAAATTACTCGTTGACTATTTAAATCATTTTTCGTCTATTTTATGATTTAGCGGAGAGAGAGTGCAGTAACCGACCCCAATGATAATTCAAATAAGTCCTTGATCTTGAGATTCATTACTAAAATAATATAATCACCAAAAATAAAACAATACTTATGAACATGACAAAAGACATTTATTTATGCTGGCAGCATAAGAACATATAAAAAACACCAAAAATTAAGCTCCAGAGACGCAGCCACCACGCCACTGTCATTCATTTAATTTTTGCCAATGCAATGCAGCAGTACCAAGAGCACACAAGAAAGAAGTTTATTTTGGTCACAAGAATATTTTAAAACTGATAAGAGTTTATGTTTTTAAAACTTTTACATATTTATTGCCAAATATTAAAGATTCATAATTGCTTTTCATAAAAAATAAGGCAAAAAAAAATTAAATAAAACAAAATAGAATTAAAATGCGCTTGAATTTTCTTAAGACGTCTTGCTGATAAACCTTTCATGAAGATTTTTGTTGTCTTAATATTGTGTGTATGATGACTGACTAACCGCCAGCCCAACTTGATATTCACACACACACACACACCCACACATACATACATACATACATATAAATTGTACTCAGGGGTTATATAATCTTCAGATTCATTGTTATAATTTGGTTATGAAAATCATTTGGGGAACTGATAAGAAATATTTAAAATGACATTAAACGCAAATTTAAATGTAATAAAGATTATATTCTCTTGTATTTTTTTGCCGAATATCATGCAAAAACTTCACGTATTTATTATTTAAGTTTTAAGAAGATGAAAAACACAAAATAAATTATAAAAAAATAATTTTCAAACCAACGATCATCAAACAGGTTCTAATATCGCCTTTGCCAACAAACATTTGATACACACCATTTTGTAATAGAGTTGTAATCAAGAGCATAAAAATATTATTTGAGGAACTAAAGTGACACGTAAAGAATAAATAATAAAGCAAGAAAGAAAAAAAAAAAACAAAATCTAATAAATGGACCATTAATGGACCATATGCAATCTCTGTATAAATTGATCTTCATTCACACGAACACACATACCCAGAGAAACTGAGACACACACTCGAAGGAAGTGTATCACTAACATAAGAGCAGCACCACATATAGAAACTGCAAGGTACTCGTCGTTATAGAAAGACATATTCAAAAGTAAAGAAAACAAAAAAAGAAAAGTAGTTAAATGAAAACTAAGAAGGCACGTTAACTTCCTGTCTATTCTGTACGATCGTCCAAACAGAGTTTTCAAAATTGTTTGTTAATAGGCTAAGACTCTGAATGTGAATAAGGATTAAAATCTTATTGATTTTATTAAATAATAAAATATTGGAAGAAGACCAAAAACAAAACAGATAGAGGAGAAATTCATCAAAAATGATACAATATTGTTGCACTCTGATAAATAACTTTTTTGTTTTGCTATTTTACAGTTTATTAAGTCTTTTGTTTACTTGGCTACTTTTTTTTTTTTTTTTTTTGAAAATAACGAAATTCTCTTTCCTCTTAATTCCCAGTAAGCGAATTTTTTTATATTGATTTTATGTTTGGAGTTTTTTATATTTTCATAGAAAAATTAAGTACCGTTTTAAGTAATTATTTGTTTGATCCTGCAAATGACCTTTTTCCTGCAAAATAAAAGTATTCTGTTTTTTTTTTTTTATTTTCACTAATGAAGTGGTTTACTTGATACATATTCTTTCCTTGCTGATCCTTGGTCCTGTTGAATGCATCTTTGTTGGCGGAAATGCTTGCGCTCAAAATAGTTTAATCCCCGCCAACACTAAACAGCTGCTGGCGATATCGTACTGTTATGTCACGTTACAATTTTTCGGCATTCGATTTTTTTCATTCATTAAATATTTAACTGGTGGCTTTTAAGCGGATTTCGAAATTAAGGTCAAAATTTTGTCTATTTTTCTGTCAGTATCGCGTGGATTTTTTTTTTTGGGAAGTTTCTGTTTAAAAAAATACCTGATATCCAATTCTTTTGTGATTAACAAACAGATGTTTTGAATTAAAACTGAAGCTTGTTAATAGATATTAAGGTGTCATAGAGTTTATTGTGAGTACACGAGTGAGCCAATATTTCCTTAATTCTTGTGTAGAACTATAATTTTCTATGTGGAATTAGCATAATGCCTTAATGGCACTGTTAATGATCATAAGTAATTTAATTCCATAATAAGTAGTTTATTAAAAGTTTAAAAAAGGCTCATAAGTCATGACTCTTTTTTAAATTTTTTTGTAAATTTCAAAATGATCTCTCAAAACAAATATGTAAGATTTTTCTATTTTCGAAATGAGAATTTTGCAAAGCGCATAATTTATGCAATATGAGTCGTTAATCAAAAGTCATGGCTTATAAACCATGATTCCTAAGTCATGATTCATAAGTTTAGTGACTCATAAATCAAGGCTTATTAGTCATGACATTGGGACTATTACGTATAAATCATGAATTTTCATATCGTGACTAAACTCATGAATCATAACCCATGATCTATTATTCAAGACTTGTAATCTGTAGCCTCAACGCGTTCCTATTGCTTCCACTCTTACAAAGTTAAACATAATAAAATGAGAATTCTGCGTTCCTAGAAGTTGCAGAATTCCAAAGCTTTATTCAGACTTTTTTCGCTTTACTGGACAATTTTTTTTTTGATAATTTTATTATTTATTGAATCTTCAATTATAGATTGAAATCTCAATAAGTTTTTCAAATCTTAAATTTATAAGTTTATCCAATGCTAAACAAAATTTTTAGTTACAACGGTTAATTTTTGTTGTTTTACATCTCTCGTGTACGGCTGATAGAAAGAGTATCACTTCTTTTCAGCCGGGTGTGGCCTCAATACTCTAGAACAGTGAAGGGCATTTTTTTAAATGCTATACACGCGTGTATAGCAAGAAAATTCTGTTTGCGCGACGTCGACACACGTATACTATAAGCTTCTTCGTGTAGCTTATGAGAATTAACGTTCGGTAGTTGCTTTGTTGTCATTTCGTCAAGGTAAATCAAAACAGTCGCTGATCAGCACTTGTTTGAGTAAGATCTCGCTTTACAATTTTTTGTTTACACTCAAAGCAAAATGTTCAATGAAGAATAGGAAAATCATTTTTTTTATAATTTTGTTTTTATTCGAACTTTTTATTTTAATTATCGAATTTAATAAATTATCAAGCTTGAAGGCATCGTTTGTAATAAATTTTATTTTTATTTTTTATGTTTTCTCGATATTTCTTTACTTATTAAAGGTACCAATACACTACATGTTTTTGCTTGTATTTTTTGAAGTCTACAGTTCACATGTTTCTTTTTTTGTGTCTGTCAAACTTGATTAATTTACATAAGGTTTTTAATTTTTGGTCACCAACTTGTATGTATAATTACACATGACATCGGCCATGATTGTTTACAATAGCTGATATGTTCATATTATTATGTATATTAAAGCCGCTGAGAATTTCTTTGGTGCTGAAGTGCCGGCGTCACAAATATTTATTTAAGTTTTTTTTCTTTTTAATCTGCAAAATATTGAGCTTGTATCAACACTTGTTATATACTTTATATCATTGTTATTAAAATTTTAAAATGAGATAAAAAATAATTAATTTATCACCAATGCAAATACTTTAAACGGACGGCTAATGATATCGGAGACATTCAACCGTCGATAAATGTTTCCACATGGCCTAGACATTTGAAAACACATGTGTGAACATAAGAAAATAGAACATGCTCTAATTGAAAATTTGTCTTATGTTTTTGCTTGTGTATTTTTACACAAGCAGAGTTTTTGAGGTCACCAACTACATGTTTTTACCGAATTATGTAAAATTTGACAGGTGCAATGTAAAAAACATGTAGTGTATAGGCAACTTAAATATTATATTTTATTTCATTCGTTGTGTAACTAGTTTATTATTAAATGAATATTGTTTTCGTTATAATTATATTAACATAAAAAGTAATATTGAAAAAAACTTCAAATCAAATAAAAATACTAAAAGACAAGAAATGTATTTTACTTTTGGCAACAGATAAATTTTTCGAGTGTATTATTATTGACCGTCGTTCGGTTTTTGCTGCTTCCTACACCAACACATATGAGAGAGTATGTGTGTGCCCTTCACTGCTCTAGAATATTGCGCGCAAGTTGGTTTGGGTGCAACTCAAGTTTTTTAATGTATTTTTTCGCGCGTTTAGAAAATACTGTCTTTACCAACGGAACATCAAGGTCTTTGTGAATTCGCTGATTTCGGATATAACAGGGGGCTGCTGTTATTGTACGTAGAATTTTATTTTGTCGCCTTTGAATTTTTTCTACATTCGATGCTGAGGCAGTGCCCCATAACTGGATTCCATAGGACCATATTGGTTTCAGGATCGCGTTGTATAATAGAAGTTTACAGTCTAGGCTTAGTATAGAATTTCTTCCCATAAGCTAATTCACTTGGGCTGCTTTTAATTTCATTTGGATCAACTTTGCGTCTATATGCGATTTCCATGTTAAACGACGATCAAGATGAACGCCTAGATATTTGACTACAGTGTGTTGTGGTATAGTCTCGGTGTTAATTTTTATAGGCGGGCATGTTTCCCTGCGCAACGTAAAAGTGACGTGTACACATTTCTGCTCGTTAACTTTTACACGCCATTGTTGGAAAAAATAGAAAAAAAACAAGTCTGACAACACTGGAAAATGCGTTGGCATGTGATATGGTAGCCTGGCAATATGCCTTGGGAGGTCAAATGTTAATTTCAACGTATCCTTACTGGTCCCAGTCTTCCAAAGACTTTATTATCGCGGTTTTTCGTCTCTCTCGTTTTTCTAGGAGCAAAAAAATTACAAGTCTGGCAACACTGAAAAAAGTATTAACACTTTTGGCTACCTGAAAGCACACATTCATTGCTCCGATGCTGGTCCCACCGCGTCCCTTAGGTCAAAGCCTTCCAAATGTTATTTTTTGCGCTATCACGTCTTTCTGCAAACAAAGAAACAAATTAGAAGTCTGGCAGCACGTACCAGCTACTCATCTCTGAAAGTTTTTTTTTAATTTCAGTTTTGACTAATTTTCTGATTTATCAAGAATGACTGACACCGAAAATTAAACGTTTGTGTGTCTGTTACTTTTTCTGCTAAATTTGATATCTCGATATTTTCAATATCTGTTCTAAAATGTTCTATGCCGTGGCTGTTGCACTGTGGGAAATTTTGCGAGAACTCTATAATTTTCAATAGAGTTACAATTTTTTAATTATCAGCTTTAAATATTTGGGAGGAGGGCTAACATCGTAGTAGGTGGCAAAAAATTACTGTTACCCAGTTCCATCCTTGCTAAACTGAGAGAGTTTAACCTTGTCTTTTCAATTAACACTTGATTTCACAATTTATGTCTTAATGAAAAGAAATAATAATATAAAAAAATTAAATTGAACGAACTTCGGTTGTTTTGAAACAAGAATAATCGTGTATATGCTTTATTTTGTAAATTTCCAAATAACTCTCAACTGTTTGCAATAAAAATATTTTCTGGTTGAGAATATAATATGGTTACCACAACTATGCTTTCGTATTTTGAATTATTCTAGAAAATCGTTTTAATTTTTATGTAATAAAATTGATATACGAAGTCGCAATGTGCACCTTTAAAGTTTTTTCAACATTAAAATTAAAAAAAAAAAAAAAATAAATGTTTTCACATGTTTTTTATGACTGATTTCCCATCACAATTTCAGCAAAAAGTATTTAGTTTTTTAAACAAGCAATTCAACCACATTTGACCTTAATAAAAGCAATTGGCTCCGAAAAATCTTTAAGAAAAATTTAAAGAATTTTTTAACAAAAAACAAAAAAAACCTCAACACTCTTGAATGACAATTTCGGTATGTGTGTGGCCATGAAGTCATTTCAACAAATTCTTATCCAATTAAAACAACATGTCAAAAATATAAAAAACAAACAATAAACCACTAATTTTAACAAACTTGCTGTCAGACAAGAAACCCCACTAAAGAAACCTAGAAACTAGAATAAAAAGGGATTTAAGGCTTAAACCATTTTTTATACAAAATGACAAGAAAAAAGTGAAGTCATTGTGAAAAAAAACAGCGCCGAAAAACAAATCAAATTAACTTCTTAGCAAAATTTGCCAGGACAACCAAAAAAAGAAATTTCTAAATTTACATGTGTGAACAAATAATTTTGCAATAATCACAAGGACTTTTTTGTGTATACCAAAGAATAATGAGGTGGTAGTTTGACACTATAGTTATTAGTGTAGCTGTCAACTGTCATCAAGCTGTCATGTTAAACATGACATTTTTAGTTTTGAAAATTTTGTGATTTTTTGTATAAAATTCGTATTAACTTATTTAAATGTTGAAAATGAAATTTTGCATGAATAAGCGTTAATTGCTGGGAATTTCTTGCTGACAGTTGCGTTTCACAAGGATAATAATTGCAGAATATCCTTGCGAAAATTATAACTGTTATTTTTATTTTATATGTATTCTTTTGCTCTGGCTGTCAGTATAATTATCAGCAATTGTTCAAGTTCTACTTGAGCAACATAAAATCTTCAATTGTCAACAGCCTTAACTAATGTCGTTTTAAGCATATCCTTTTTCTGAATAAAAAAAAAATTTTTTTTTGTGGTTTAAAATTTTAAATTAATCATTTTTGTGTTACAATAAAAAATATTCTCTCTTATTTTTATATAATAAAATTTTTTATTACATCTTCTTTGACAATATTCCAGTTTGATCCCTTTGACTTTCTTTTATTAACTCGGCCATGATTTATGGTGTACGACAGACTGAACATTTGCTAACCATTCTTCAGATGTTTGTTTAGGCCAAAATATCATCCAACACTTTGCCAACTACCAACCAGGTTGTTGTTTTTTTTTAACGTTCTTTTTCTTATTTTGCCATTAAAAACGCCAAACGACTGTAACGAAAGGTGTCAACTAGTTTGTTTAGTTTAGGTTTTTGTCTTTATTTTTTTGTAGGATTGTCCTTAGAATTAAGTATTTTTTGAAAAAGTCAGTTGCATTTGTCTTTGAGGAAACCTGATCATTAATCATATAACAACTTAAGGTTTGTGTACTTATTTTTTGGCACTCTCCCTCTCTCGCTCTCTATCGCTGTTTTAATTTAAAATTTATAAGCAAAAAAATTTTATTTCTTCTTTTGAAATAAGAAAAAAAAATCGTTTTCTTTGTTTCGTTTTTATTCTTGCTGTCACTTCAATTGAGGAGCAGTTGTTGCAACCGGGGCAATTGTTTTCATAAATATGTCCCCTCTTAATATTGATTAAGTGCTTACTTGCAATATTTCCTTGTGAGTCCTTCCTGGCCAGGTGATTTCAAGGGTTTTATGGAATGTGGGAGGTTAAAGAGCAATTTCTTAAAGTAAGAGTTTCAATATAAACGTCAAAGTCATAAATGATTGAAGGAAGAACTTACACCCATCATTGATAACATTTCAATTGTCAGATGAAAGTGCTTTTCGACTTTGAAAATCTTAAGTCCTTTTTTGACACTGTTTTTGTTTCAAAGATTTTTTGTTGAATCTTTAGCTTTTTTAAAATTGTGATGTAAGTAAATAAGAAGGTTGAGAAAAATTATTTTTGGAAAGGTACAGTCACTAAGAAGATCCTTTTTGCTAAATTTACTTTTTTTGGCTCATTATAAAAAGAGGATTCAATTCTCTATAAACTACATAAATTATATGTATCAAAGTTTGAGCTGGCAAGAATAGAGTCAGCATTAGATGTGGCAGTTAGTGACAGGTCGGTTAAACCTCCAATCGGTCACTACTATAGGGAACTCAGTAATTAGGTAGTTAGCAGAACTAACATTTCCTGGAGGAATAGAGAAGATTATAGAGTCTCGAGGTCCATATGGACGGAACTAGACTCAAGTTAATCTGATCTACTGCTGGGTATGAAGAGAAAGGTTTTGAGAGTCTTAGTAGGCGCCTTGACTGGCCATTGCTCGGTTAGCGCGAGGACCAGCATATGGGAAAATGGCACTTCGGATTTCTGTAGGATGTGTGGGGATGAAGAGGAGCCAGAAACTATAGATCATATCATCTGTCATTGCCCAAGGCTGCAACGCCATAGGCAAAGATGGCTGAGCAGAAGTTTCCATGAGGGCATTAGTGATATCGCGAAGTGCAAACTTGAGGATATCAGGGGCTTTATCATGGGACTTAAATGACTGAATTATGGCTCTTTGTTTCTCCTTGGACAGTAAGGAGACTAATTAGTCAATAAATTATAAATGAAGCGAATCACAATGGATCCAATTGGGTCTCCGAGTGGATGTGTATTTCACACTACCCTTCCTAACATACGTATCAAAGTTTGCTAATAAACACAAAATCAATGTTCGTTCCCCTGTGTAATAAAGTAGATTTGTACAAAATTGCTAAGAAACGTGTGACTTGTAAAATTATCAGAATTACAGACACTTCAAAGGCGGCTTTTGCTAAAAGAATTTATCGTGATACATCATCACTTGCATAACCGAACCATAAATACCGATTGTAAGCCTTTCTTTGATAAAATTTTTCACCTTGCTTTTATTTTCATTTCGTGTATTGTTAGTTTTTTTATTAGATAATATTCCGTAAACGTGCCCCAGAAAAATGTGACATATTAAATTAGTGCGTGCGTGATCTTTAGGTGACAATATGCTGCTCCTCTCTTTTCTGACATCATTAATCGATATTTTATGTTAATCAAGAAAAGCATTCATACATAAAAATGACTCAATTTGTAGGCAATTTTCAATACGTGAGCGGTCATCATAGTGAATGATTCAAAATTGCTAGACGGTGTTTTTCATTTGAACTGATTGTTAATGTCATGGTTATGCTGACGATCACAAGGTGTTAAGTTGTTAAACAGAAACAACAAAAAATGATGAGAAGTTGTTAAAAATCTGATTGTTTTTATGAAATACTACTTTTGTTCCACATTTATGAAGTATTAAATGATTTTAAATCATTTCGTATGTTACAAATGCCTTGTAGTGATATTTTTGGTTGCTGTAACAACTGTTTACTTTTACTAGCCCCAACTATTTGTTTTTATACTTCACTTTTTATTTTAGAGAGATTTTTTTTTAACCTAAAGATCGAAATTGCACTTCCACTTCCGTTCATTTATTAAAATAAATATTTTCTTAATAAAAAATTGCTCTTGTTTTCTTTAACCAGCAAACTGTCATGTATGTTTTTGTATATCCTTCCTTAAGAACCTGTCATATGTGTTGTGTATTATTGTTGATTTTTAATAACCACTACTCCTTTTTGGCAGTGTCCTTTTTTCGGGTTGATTTTAAATAAACACATGACAACCACTTCAAAATCATTCAAATCTATTTTCTTAAATATCTTAGATGTCAGTGTGGTCTTGTCGTTTACGAGTAGTGATGTTTTCACAGATGTTTCATCAAGGAAATTTGTGTCATAAAATTTTTAAAATATTGTTTATTTTTGTGCAATTTTAGGTGAATCTTTGTGAAATTCTGGGGAAAAAAGTTTGTAAAAAATATTTGTATTCCCGCAAAAGGAATAGAAGAAGGTGTACTGTACTGTCTCATTTAAGGTACCCACTCGCAAATTGTTTGCTCGATTAATCTCAAGACAATTTATGTTCGATTAAACAAATATATGCACTTTCGAGCAAAGATTTAATCGAGTAATTTAAGTCGATTAATCGAATAACAAAAAATTGTTTTCCTTTTTTCGAATGCATTTTCAACAGAAATTTTTATTAAATTTTTTTTGTATTTTATATGAAGTTTTGTCATTTATTATAAAAATACAGATGAAAGTTGTTTTCTATTCAATTCTTTCTTAGGAAGAGCAAATAAATTCAAAAATTTCCCATTAACTTCAATAGTTTTTAATAATAAAATTTAATCGAATAACGAAATAAAATCGGTTCTTTGATTAATCGAACAATTGAAAAGAGAAGTAAGCTAAACAGCCTATTCCCAGAACCTTTAAATTATGAAATGTGATATTTATAAAATCGGATGGAGTTCCACTAAATGATGTAGGGATTCCCCATTTTATGATTCGTTAAAAGTGCTTGGCTTCCAAAAACTTTAACTTTATGCAAGTACCTTTAATACCCTTCACCATTTTATGCATTTACTGTTAATAAATAATATACTTAATTAATTTACTTCAATATTTTTCAAATTACATCACAATTAACCTTTAATTCTCATCTAATTTTAATCCTCTTTAAAATTTATGGTCTCTTTTCTTTTACATTTTCAATTTACCAGCACTTTTTTTAGCATTCGTTGAACACAAACGTATACAAATTTCTATTCAAATTAGAGAAAATCAAACGGATGCATTTAAAAATCCATAAAACATAAACAAAAATATATACAAATTATTTACTATAGAGATTCTATTCGAAAAAAGTACAACAAATCGATGACTATACGCCTCCATAAAATTGCCAAAAAGTCTAGAAAAATTGTAATGTGTCATTATGACACCAATAAACAATAAATGAAAGTACATACAATCAGAATTTGACAATAAATTAGAGACCACTTAATATAACAAACCATAATGACCACTTGAAATTTTTATGAAAGATCGAAGTGAGTGTAAATGTGTTTAAACAGGATGTGGTGGTGTTGTGTATTTCAAATGTTGCATAAATGGAAAAAGTTAAAAAAGAAATATGTACCAATATCGTTTATTGAACACTAAAAGCAAGAGAATGAATAGAAGAATCATGCAAAAGTAATGATCAAAAATTTGAGAAAAAAAATAGAAAATCTGCGGGATACTTAAAATAAACACGATGATCACATTCACATTCAGATAAATTGAAGTACTTTCAAATATTGTTAACTCACAATTACAGTGGACATAAATGCGAATTATATATGTATATATATTATAAACACGAGGTAATATTTACATGGTTGGATGTTAGATATCCTAAGTAGTTTTTAGTATAAATGTCCCACTGTGCGTACCTTTAGTTTATGTGTGAATAGACGTTAATTTACTATTTCTTCGAATAATTTTATTCTGTTTTGTTTTGCGACTGCTTTTTGAGTCATAGAATTTTCTCAGCAGTGATGCTTTTTATTTAGAAAACTTTTTAAAATACTCATACTCCGGCAATGAATGCAGCGAATGCTGCAAAAGTGTTTTAAAAGAAAATCATAAATGCGGGCTGCATTATGCCTGATTATTGGAATTAAGTCTTTTTATATATTTTTTTAATATTTCTCGTGTTATTTATTGAAATTTTCAGTCTTGCAAACAAAGATTAAGAAGAACGAAAAAAGAATAATAATAATAATACAACTTATGATTAATTTTTATATGTCAATGATGTGAAGAAGTTATTGTAAATTAGTTCGTAACAGGAAATTGTCAATTTAAAAATAAATATTTTCTTTAGCAAAAGTGTAACAAATAGCTAATAATAATACACCAAAAAAAGATGTAAAGTCATATACTATATACGAGTATGTAGTAAGTAGAGCGATACTTAGCATAAAGAAAGTGTTTCATTCAACAAAATGATCGCAATGATCGTCAGTACTAAACTTACACGATTTTGCTTAAAATATGTGGCAAACTTATAAGTGAGGATAATTAATACACAAACGCATTGCAATGCATCATGTTTAAAATGCAAGTAGCTCCCTCTAGCGGTGAAAATAAGCTTAAACAATTGCTAAGCAGTCTTTTTTGTCTTAACTTAATTTTAGAGCCAACTGATAGATTTTAGAGCCAATGTAGTTCTTTAACTTCGTTTACCCTACATGTTAAGAAAAGCGATAAACTATTTGTATACAAAATTTATCGAAAAGAAAAGAAAAATTACAATAGTAAAAAAGTACCAAAAATAAAAAAAGTACCAAAAGTGAAATAGTACCAAAAGTATTAGAATTTTCTCATTTTACCACAAAAAAGTCCAGAGAGTGTTAATATAATTAATATAATTAATTTGTCCCTTCTTTACCTCTTAAAAAGTACTCTACAAGTCTCTATCAAATTTTATACAATCTTCATTAAGCTGTTTTTGCTTTAATGTGGCATAAACATTCAAACAAGCATACAAACTTTCTCCTCTTTTTGTTTTGCTTTCCAAATATTAAGCAGAGGCAAGACGATTGTTTGTGACAACTTCTGGAATAAAATTATAGAGCAGTTTCGAATAAAAATTTTTCGATCTGAAAGTTATTTACACAAAGATGTGAACAATAAGGGACGTATGCAAAAAATTATTTTAATTTAACTTTAAAGTTCACATTACTTACCAAAGTCTTTAAGGCTAACAAACGTTTGTTAAGAAATGGTATGCAAAACCATTATGTTAACTACTGTCATCATTCTCTCTTGTCTCTTTATAGTTTACGATTCTTAATTCATCCGGATATTCGGATATATTAATAGTGTAGTTTTAATATAAAATAAATTTTTTTCCTATTAAAGATGTAAATTAATATTTATATTACATAACAACATAAACTAAATACATTTATAGTAATGTAAAATAAATAAATACGGCTATTTTTTGCTAAGGATTTAAATTTCTTCAAATAATCGTTTAAAATTTTAAATTGATTATGTGAATAACGAGCTTTGTTTATTTGAGTTGGCTGTATGTACATCACTTAAAAGTTCTGTAGATTTCCATTTTTTGCTAAGTAATTTTTGATGAATATTTTGAAAATTTATGTATGAAAAAATGGATAAAGAAGGCAGAGGATATGAAAAGGAAAAGACCCGAAAATTTTAACGAAGAGGACAAAGTAAGTAAAGCTATTGTTATAATTGAGTAAATTTTTTTTTAAATACTTTTGAATTCAAAGTCCGGTTTCATTAATTCCACAGTTTTCTTCTACGTTTCCTTTCTAAAACGATATTTCCCTTTCAAGTGGTCATCTGGAGGGGAGAAGCCATCAATCCTCGTCTTGTAAATTCTTGGCCGATAATAATTTGAGATTTGGGTAATACAATCTACTTATAAAAACAAGACACAATTAACACACGGATAAAATCTAACGTATTAATTTTTTCACCACTAAGCACAATTTATTAAAAATTTTAACAAAATTTAAATTTTCAAACGATAAATAAAAAGCAAATAAGGAAATGTCACTTTACCATACACTTAAAAAGGTTTCTTTCTACTTTAAAATATTTAAAATTACGAAATGTTTACCAATAATAATTTTTGCATACAACTTTAAGGAATTTCGATTAACAATGGCTTACCAACCTTTGTTAAGTTTTTTTTGCATATGGCCCTAAATATTTTAGCAAAATCGGTTCAGTAACTTGGGACTTAAAGGGTTAATGATCTTAGAAAACAAACAAATCAAAACTATTTAGAAATCACTTGTAACAAGTTTACCAGCGTAAGCCTTAAGCTTAGAATTTTTTAATAATAAAAACTGAACCTTTGCGATTATGTTGCTTTCTAAATGAAGCATACAATAAGCTTAAAAATGAAATTATTAAAAAGTCGCATGCCGTAATTTGTCCCTTGATCATACGGCCGTTATATATGTTTTAATCAATAATACTCGTTTATTTATTATTTACTTCATAGTTATTGTTTATATGCAGATCATTAAATTCAAACCAGACGGCTTCAGAAACTTAAAAACAATTTTAGGAATTTTAGAGACAAAAAAAAACATTTTATAATATCACAAAACTCTCTATAAAAGTGAAAATGTTCACTGTGTGCAATTTGATAACCCATTATTAAGATATCTTAATAACACAGTTGCTTCCAATCGATGAATTTCGATACTTGGGAGTGAAATTTTGCTGAAAATTTTTATATAAAAACAAACAAAAATTTCACTTTCAATGGCAGACCTGTGAGGAAAAGCAAAAATAAAATGTTAATTTTCACTTTTTTTATCCAAAAATATAAAATTCCATTGAAATCGAAAGTATCCGGCTGTGTGTGGAAAAAATTATTCGTGGTTTAATTGAAAGGAAAGCAAAACAAAAAAGAAAAAAGAGGGGCGTCATTTACTTTGGTAGCGAACAAAAGATTGTGGTTTTCAATAAAAACCAAACAAATTGCAATCATATCGCAACGAAATGATCTAATATTTATGCGTTTTTCAATATTTAAGGTGTATGAATGTACTAGTATGTACATATGTAAGCATGAATAGCACTAAAGGATGAGAAATAAATAGTATATATGGATGCATGTATGTTTGTATGTATAGTTAAAAAAATCACAGCAACAATAAGTGAAAGTAGTTTGGAGTTTTATTCTTTATCAAAATTTATAAAACAACGAAAGGATGCCCAACAGTTTCACCTACCGGAAATAGTTTTTACACTCAAATGAAAACGAAATTTTATGCGTTTTTTTTCTCTCTCTCTCTCTTGTTTTTCTGTAGTTTTAATTTTGATTGTTTTGATTTTGTTGTAGAAATTCTATAGAATTTTCTTAGTTCTCATATTTCTTGAACTAAATTTTTTTTGTTTGTTTTTGTTTGAATTAAAAATTGTCCTCCTGGTCTTGGTTTTCTAAAAGGATTTTATATTTAGTACACAAATATTTGCACCTAATCCTTGTATTAAAATAAATCTAGGCAGCATGTGCATTCTTTTAAATAAACTTGGTATGAAATTTTTTGGTTCTTTCTTGGAGTTATATAATTATTTTTAAAATATTTTTGCTAAAAATTTTTTGAATATTTCGCAAAAAATTGCAAAAAATATTTTATCTTAATATTAAGAAAGTTTCTATGAGACGAAGGTAAACAAAGAGTTTCGCTCTTTTAGAAAAAAAACTCCATGATAAAAATTTTGTTGGAACATATTTTTAACACTCTAAATCTTTCGCTGTAAGGACTACAGCGAACTACCGTTTTTTCTTTATACCGGCATAAGAAATCCCGTTCAACTGCAGATATTTTCATAAAAATTTTCATAAATGAACAATTATAGATCTTAATAGTTTTATTGTTTAACCCATAAAAAGAAATTATAACATACATTCTGATCGAGATAAAAACTTGTCAATAAAACAATAAACCTGCTCAATTAAGTAGCAAAATCTCAAATAACTTTTGTCCTGACAAAATCAAAAGATATTAAAATTTAAGATCGCCAAAATGATGATAACGACAGATTATACTTGAAAGAGCAGCAATTCGTAGGAGCAGCAAACAGCAAATCAAGACTTAAAAAATCATTTGACAATTTTCCCACAAGTGTCCGAGATTTCGAAAGATAAAGTTTTTTATTAGTGTTTTTTGTTCTATTTTCAATAGCAGAAGAAAAAAACAATAAGAAAAATGTATTTCTATGCGGAAGTAGTTCTCATGATCGGCACTAGAAATCATTCATACACAACCAACGAGGGCCTTTTGTGGTTGGACAATTTAGTCTGTATTTCTAGAGCAGACTTTGAAAAATTGTCAATTGCTTGCAACTTGACATTTCCAACTCAATTTACAGAATGATTGGTTCCCATCATCTAACCTACGTTGTTTTTGACGGCTGACTGGCTGGCTAACAGCTCAACTCAATACAATTATGCAAAAGAAATTGCAAAAAAACAAAACTCTAAATCCTTTTCAGGCATCAAATGTATGAACAAATGTGTGTTTTTGTTTTTTGTTTTTCTTTTAATAATTTTCACTTGTTTTTAAGGTTTTTATTTTGCTTAAAAAAGGACCTCATGATCCTTAAATAATCTTTAATACTGACAACTGGAAAATAAAATCTCGATGAATTATGAAACTAAATACTGTTTGCAGTTTTCGTTTAACTCCAGCCGGTTGCAGGTTGTAGGCTGTCGTCTACCTAAAATCTTAAGAGCCACAAGTAATTTAAAGATCTTTTGCCGGACATAGAAGGAGAATATGTAATCTTTTGTGAAAATGTTGCACAATGTTTTTTTTTTTTTTTGTTGGCCATTGTTTGTTTTTCATGTGACCATATTTTTTGTTTTGTTTTAGATCTACGCAAGAAAAAAAAAGAAATCCTTTTTGTCTTTAAAAAAAAATGCCTTTTGTTCTCTTTTTAAATTACAACTGTCTAAAGAGTTTTCCCATAAAGAAATTGTTTGTTTGAAACAAACATTTTTGCAATATGTCCTGACATAATTGATGATTTTCTAGTTGTATGACCCCTTTGTTTTTGGGTCATCCTTACGATCATCATCTTCGCTCTATGGGTGCCTTGCCAATACACAATAATGATCGGCGGCGCTATTATCTTCGTATATTTGATTTTTATGAGAAATAATTATGAAGTACGAGTAAATGAAACTTCATTTGATACTTTTTAGAAACTATTTAGATGATTTATTATTAAAATGAAATGAAATAAAAAAAATTTACTATTGTCTGAGAGCAATTTTTATTATCATATATTTTAGGCTAAAAATAATTTTGGAATACAATTGACCGCAACTTTTCGCTAATTTAAAGCTCAAAACGCTGGAAAATCTATAGATGTTTTTTGTAAAATTAAAAATTTTTAATTGTTAAAAAAACATATATAGCGACGACACCCTGAAGCCACTTTCTGAAACTTCTAAAAGGAAATATTTTATATTCTACACACGACTCTCTAATTGAAGGAAATAAAAACAAATTTTTTGCCAATTTCTTTTTTTTTATTAACAAATAACAAAGCCAGAGTCTTAAAAATGTTTATGAAAACTATTTGTAGTTTAACTCCATGAAAAGTCATAAATACCCACAATAATAAAAAAAAATACGCAATACTAAATCCCACTTAAATACACTTTAAATACGGAATACACGAAGGATACGCCACTTGACAAAATGAGCATATAAAACAACAAAATACCGATAGAGACTAATAAAAGTAAATTAAAACGCAACCAATATTGTCGTTGTCTTGGCATCTCTTAAATGACACTTGCTCTGATTTCAGCTGAATAAAAGGAAAATGCAACTATAAAAAATTTAACAGGCGAAGTGTAAATAAAGGATATTAAGGAGAAAATTTAAATGACACATCTTTGGCACATATGGGAGGCAAAAGTGACAATAATGTGAGAACTATAAACTGCGCCAGAAATGTAAAAATTATATACATGTGTACGTATGTACAGAATTTTCTAAAGAGGTTCATACTAGTGATGTTACGAATACTCGTATTCGTATTCGATTATTCGCCTATTTTAAGATATTCGTAATCGTATGCGGCGAATATTGTTTCAAATATTCGTATTCGTATTCGCGAATACTAAAAATTTATATTCGTAACATCACTAGCTCATACCCAACCAACATTTTTTAGGGAAAAATTTCCGGCTCTATATTAAAAATTAAAAGTAATGTATAAAAATCTAATGAACTTTTAATTCTAAATATAAAAATTTTATAAGACTCTGCAGCTGCAGGTGATTGCTGGGTTATGCTCTTCACATTAAATCTCATCTTGCAACCTTAATTACAAAATACCTTCAATACCATTAAGCAAACTGAAAGATTTTGATTGCAAAGACAAAAACCGAATACTTTTTATTCCACATTTTATATCATTTAAATTGTATGTTTTTGCAGAAGGCATTTAGAGCTAAAAAGAAAATAGCTCTAAATGCCTTCTGAAACGTCTCATATGTGTTGGCATTTTCTCTCTCGTTTGTACATTAACTTAATGTTTCCAATTTTATTATTCGATCCTGGACGAATTCGTCTGCAATTGATTGCAGGTTGTACATTTTTCCATACACAGCGGTATTTTGTATTTTATGTGACACTTAAAAAACATTTTTGTTGTTCCTTATTTATTATTTTTTGGCTCCCTAAATATGTGCTGTTGTTAGTTTTATATGAAGTTGTTTTTATTGCTGCAGAAGAATTTCTTTCCTTTAGTTTTGATTTTTTTATTTCCGTATTATTTTTACTACAAACCCACTTAAGCAGTTTTTTTTTTTATATTCGTAAAAATTGTTTTTCTTAGTTTTCGCTTACATTTACGCGCCCATTTGTGAGCAAGATTTTGTAATTTGTTCGGCACTTGTTTTTTCCTATTTAAGGATATCATTTGTATAGTATTTCTTAAATATTTATTTAAGAGAGACAAAGGTTAGGTAAGGACAAGTGTCAGTTTATGGCTTCATGGTTGATTTGAATTTTTGTTATGCGTGTGAAGTATTTTTTTATTTATTTTTATATTTTTTTACATTTGTATGTTGAATAAAAGATCAAGTTTGAATTAAAATAAATTTCTTAAGGTAGAATTTATGATAGAGTCCAGAAATTATCGCCTTGAGAACTTGTAAATAAGATGGCATTTACACTCTACGTAACTTTGTTGCAAAGAGAGAAAGAGAGAGAAGATATATAAAATGTGTTCATTTTAATTTCAAAAAATCTCACTTAATCGGGTGGAATATTCCACTCCAATTATTTGAATTAAATTGAAAGAAATTTAAAAATATTATATTTTTTTAAGCAATCATGTTGCAATTTTAATGATTATTAACAATGGTGGTATTCAGTGTGTGATGCAAATGGTCTTGGAAAAGAGCAAGTGCAAATTATTCGTAGCTTTTGTGGAATGAAATCTAACAACAAAACACACAGAGTTTCCATTAAATTTCATTAAGGAGCTGCGATATTTTTAATTTACACTTTTGCAAGACCATTTGTACCATAGACTGAATACCGCCAAACTGATAATTACATGCAATCATGCATTTTTATAAATTAAGGTTCAGAATTTCTTAAGGCATTAATAATTTCTCTCGTACAATCATAAACTCTTTCCAGAAGCAAGACTTTGTTGACGCAATTAATGTTGCAAAATTTCTTTTGAAAATTGATTTCTTACCTCTTTTGTTTTATTAAACAGATTACAGCATCTTATTGCCTCTCGCTTAGGCAAATTTCAATTTATGAAATTTTAATTAAATTTAAATACAAATAAAATACGAGTACTGGTGTATTATAGTCATGTCTTATCTCAGTTGATAAGACAGAATTACTTAATTTCCAAAAAAAAAATACCTCAAGACAATTTAATACAATCAATTAGATGCATTCAAAAATCAAAAAGAAAAAAGAGTAATCTAGAGTAAAAGAAAGATTTGGGCAATAATTACCAACAACAGCCAAAAACAAAAAAAAAAAAACAGACACAAATTACTGTCACACTGACGCCAACCAAATTAATGAAGCATTATATCTACAAACTCTTGAGTTGTTTTTTTTTTTGCTGATTAAAGCAGCAAAAATTGGAACTTTTATGCGATTAAATGCATTTCCGCTACCAAACTGCGAGTAAAATGAAATTTTAAAATTTAATGGTTCCCCACCAAAAAAAAAAAAAAACACCAAAACGTCTCCAGTACTTATTTTTAATATAATTTCGTTCGACCCTTGACACAAAAGGTTACAAAATTTATGGATTTTTAAAAACTTGATTAAATTTACTTGAAGCAATAATTGCTTAGTTAGAATTTTAAAATGATAATTTATTTTTTAGACATTTTTAGAATTCAATTGAATGAAAAAAAGGTGGAAAAAATTTTATCAATTCAATACGTTGTTGAAAATTGTTTTTGGCAATTGCTGCTGGTCATTTCTTTCAAGAGTAATTTTTTTGTTGAAAATTATCAATTGTTTAAGTTTAATTTTTGATTTTAAATTTTTGTATATTTGTTTTAATGGCGCCTAAAATTTTAGTACCAGCCATTATTGATCGTTTTTGTTTGAAGAACCAGAATGGAACTCGTCCACTACAATTTACTGTCATTTGAATAGTGCAAAAGTCAATAAATTTAATATTTTATGTTGACATTGAACTTAAAGGAAATGAGTTCAATGTCTGCAATACAATGCTGATTTATTTAGTTCTCTAAAATATTTACTAGTATGTGCTTCTTATATTCCACCCAATAGCTCTGATTGTTTATATAATGCTCATATTTCTAACATATTATCGGTAGGTGAGAACTTCACAGTTAATGATAACCTCTTTATTCTTGGTGATTTCAATTTAAAAAATATTTTTTGGTCAAAGCTTGGGGACAGCTCTTTGCTAATGCCTCATAATGTTAATCATTGTCATGAAATAAATTTTATTGACAGCTTACTTTCGCTGAATCTGTGCCAAGTTAACAAGTTTGCTAATCAATTAAATCGCTTTCTGGACCTTATATTTTTGTCTGAGTGTCTTGATTACCAAATTTATGTTCCTTTCCTGTGGATTTCTCAACCTAATAACCATCATCAGCCTTTGGTGATTGAAATTTATAACCTAACATTTTTTCAACATTCCCAAACTACAATTGTTAAAGATTTAAATTTTAATCAATGTAATTTTGATGTGCTGAATTCCATATTTGAGTCCTTAGATTGGATCGATTTGTTTGCGGGTTTAAATACTAATGAGTGCTACGATGTATTTGTACAGATAGTGTGTGATATCTGCCGTAGTAATATTCCTTTTAAGTGCGTTAAGCCTTTTAAGCTTCCGTGGTATACTAGAGGTTTAAAAAAGCTAAAGAATTTGCGAAACAAATATCATAAGAAGTTTTTAGATGTTGGTGACTCTGAATCTGAAGCAAAATTTATTCATTACCGCCGGGAATTTAACTTTCTGAATAAATTTCTTTATAAGCAGTTTCTCTTGTCCAAGGAACAAGAGATAAAAAGTAATCCCAACGCCTTCTGGTCTTTCATAAAATCAAAGAAAAGATCATCTGATATTCCATCGATAGTTTGTCTTGATGGTAAAGTTTCTAGCTCTTGTGATGAGGCTGTTAATATGTTCGCTTCCTTTTTCAAATCTAACTTTGAGCCAGCTGGAGGCATTAATTTTCCTATTTCGGGTGTTCTTGCTAACTTAAATCTGGGATCCTTTGTTTTGTTGGAGGATGATGTAGCTGAAGCAATCGCTCAGGCTAAGATCTCGACGAAATCAGATGTTGATGGCCTATGTACGTACTTATTGAAGAAGGCTGCCTCGGCTTTTATTCCGGCACTGACTTATATTTTCAAGTTGTCACTTGATGAGGGTAAATTTATTGATAGATGGAAATATGCAACGGTCACTCCCGTGTTTAAGGATGGGAAGAGAGACAATGTTAGATGCTACAGGCCTATATCTAAATTATCATGTGTTTCTAAAATTTTTGAACACATTATTCATAAGAAGATGTTTTTTGTTACTAAGAGCTGGATAACCCCTTATCAACATGTCTTCTATGCTGGTAGGTCTACTGTAACGAATTTGGTTCTCTTTAATGAATTTTGTTTAGATGCCTTGGTGAATGGATATCAAGTTGAGGTGATTTACACTGATTTTTCGAAAGCGTTCGATAAGGTATCACACGCGGTGTTGGTATCTAAATTGAAGTTAATGGGATTTCCTACTAAAATCCTAGTTTGGATTAATTCCTATTTGTCCAATAGATTATGCTCAGTTACAATTGAAGGGTTTAGTTCAGTCATTTATTTGCAAACGTCAGGTGTACCTCAGGGTAGTATACTAGGCCCGTTGTTGTTTAACCTTTTCATAAACGATATTAATAATTGTTTCGTTAAATCTAACCATCTTTTATATGCTGATGATTTAAAGTTTTATGGTAAACTAGTTTCTATACATGATAAACAGATTATGCAAATGGAGCTCAATAAGTTAAGTGAATGGTGTCGTCTTAATGGTTTGTGTTTGAACATTAATAAATGTGTACATGTCTCTTTTCATAGGTCTCTTGCCCCTACTGCGGTGGAATTTTATATTGATGGAGTTATGTTGAATAAATCTAATTCTAAACTTGACCTAGGCGTATTGTTTGATAATTCCTTGTCGTTTGTTGCTCATGTGGAATACATAGTTCCGAAAGCCTATAAGATGCTAGGTTTTCTGAAAAGAAATTGTTCTGAGTTTGCTGACCCATACACTCTTAAGTATGTTTATACGTCATTTGTTAGGTCTAAGTTGGAATATGCTTCTGTTATTTGGAGTCCTCACGTAGCTAATCTTATCACTTATTTGTCTGCGGTTCCATATGAGTCAAAATGTTTATTTATTGGTTTGCGTACTTTGGAATCACGTAGAAAAGTTCAATCTGCCCTGCTGCTGTACGACATTATCAATGGCTCTATTGATTGCCCATTAACGCTATACGGTTCTATATTCCGCCGAGGAATCTAAGGTTAGCTAAGCTATTCGATGTTCCGTTTCGTCGTACTGATTATGCACGTAATGGTACCCTAACCCGCGCGTTTGGTCTCTTAAATCACTTACATTTTAATTTGCAAAGAGACTCTAACTCATTTATCGAATTCAGCACTGGTAAAATTGAGTTTAAATTGTTACTTTTTAGTGTATTAAAATAGTTTGGCTCAAATCGTCTTAATAAAAGAGTTATGTATATGCACACTTAAGTATTATTTTTACATTTACATCTACTGTGATTATGTTTGGTGCGATTTTATTTGATCTTTCTTATTTATTTTATTTTATATTGATTTAAATTTTGTTGCTAGATAACCATAATTTTATTTATTTATATTATATTATACATATTATATTATCTTAGTCTGTAAGGACTTTTTTGTCTATAGACTGAAATAAACAAACAAACAAACAAACAAACAAAAGGTTTTCTGTTTTATAAATTAAACCAAATAATTTAAGTAATTATACTCGTACAATAATGCTGCTCCCCATTGCAGTGGAGGAAAGAAAATTTACATTCTCTTCTGCAACTTGTGTTCGTTCCGTAAAAAGGGACGAGGAATTCCCTTTCCTCAAAAGTATTTGAAATAAAATTCTAGTCGACGTTTTCGCAGGCACTAAATTTTAATAAAGGATTAATTTCGTAACCAATTTTAAGTGCCCAATTTGTTCTAAAAATATCTATCATGTATAATTTCGATTAAAACTTAATACACGGAAGGACGCTCATATACCATAGATCTACTTTAGAATAAATAGACAAAAATGATCATTTGTCACGCAGCTTGCGATCATATTATTAACGTCAACCATTGGCGGTATTAAGTATTTGGTGCAAATGACATTTTGAAACTATAAATGATAAATATTTTTGCCCACCTTATGAACTTATTCAAGTTACAGATAAGTTTCACATCATATATCTGTGTAAGTCAAAAAGTCTATTTCGAAAAAAAATGTTAGTTACGTTTTTTTCGCGGTTAGTGGTCGATATGTATGTTGAGTTACGATAAAAATGCAAATATTCTACTAATGTAATACTTATTACTATTACTTATGGCACTTTTTGTCTTTTGGTACTTTTTATTCATGGTACTTTTTAGTTTTGGTACTTTTGTTATTGAGAAATTCTCTTAATGGATTTGGATTAAACTTGGCAGACGGTACTTGGTACTTTTTTTCTAATTCTTTTTACGTGGACTTACAGTTTACATTATGCTTGTAAAATAAGACAAAGTTGTTACTTTTGGTACTATTGGTACGTTTTATATTTTTAAAAATTGTTTTTAAAATAACATGGGACTAATATGAAAAAATCGGTACTTTTGATGCTTTTTGCTTTTAGTACTTTTTAGGGATAAAATCTAGTCTAATCAAATAAATACTGTATATCTATATATATTACGAGTATTATTGTTAACAAAATTAAACTAACTTATTTATTCTTTTATTTTTTAATTTCAGGTTAGTCATCGTATTATCATTTCTAAATTTAAAAATTAATTAAAAGTATCAAATGTATATGTGTGTGTTTAAGTATTATGTTCTTTATAAAAAAAAAGTAGTGCCATCAATGTTGGCCCTGTCTGCAAATTTATTTCCGTTTCGTTCGTTATTTATATTTGTTGTTTTTTTTTTTTAATTTTTCAATTTCAATGAAATTTTTATATGTAACGGTACTTTAAAGCGTATTTACGAAGCAACGGCAATTATGTCGGTAGCGGTAGTTCCGTGTTAGTGCCATTTGTAAAATGTAAATCTAGTGTATTTTTTGCTTACGATATTTTAAATTAGTGCCTGCAGTAGTGGCCAACCTTAGCAAAAAATAAATTAAGTGAAGAGAGCCAGTATTTGCGAAAAAATGTGTTATAATTTATAATAAAAAAAGTCAAAATAAAATGTGCGAAATGAAGTTTCGTGAATGATATGTCGATATTTAATATAACAAACGTAATGATCATGTTGTTGTCATGTGGGCCATATAAACTCCCAGTTAACAATATGATGAATTGTTTAAAATTAAGTTGGCATAAGTTGATATTAAATATTACAAATAATTAACTATTTAACTTTATCAATTCAATTGAATTTTTTAATTAAAAATTCAATTTGTTTCAATTAAACAATTTAATTGGAAACTAAATTCAAATATTATTTTCGACAATTTCTTGTCAAATTTTATTTCCTTACTTCCGTTTTGAAGTTCCCACAAATCCCTTATTTTATATCTTTTAAAAACTTTTATTAATTACTTTCAATGTTGTTAGTTAATTTATCTTGTGAAAACATAATTTCAACACTTCATTGCCAAGGATTTACGCTTGACCAATAAATTACAAATGTTGAAAATAAAAAAAGAAAATAATTTATTGTTTTTTTTTTCAACAAAACATCGAAATGTGCGCTAAACTGACCAACCGATGCGCTAAAATTTCAACGCCTACATTTGCAGCAAGTGCAGGTTCTTTCACAGAAATTAGGTTAGCATGAAAATTTTGTATAAAAGATTAATTACAAAAAGGTTATTTGATAGAAAGAATGAGAAAAAAATTAATAGAATTATCATTGGAAATTTTTTACAATAAGGATTATAAAATATTGTGGGAATATTTTGTTTGATACAAAGAAATATATACGCAATATTGCATTGTTTTCGGAAGTTTTATACCGACAAACAATTATTTAAAAAAATTGTTAAAGGATAGAAATTTAGAGGATTTCATGTGAAGCAAAAGTATATTTGAAATATGGAATAGAGTATCCTGGAAAAGAGTTTTCATTTGAAAACATATGGTTGTTTACAGAACTAATGAGGACTATTAAATATTAAATGTAAGAAATTACTGTCAATAAAAAATAATTCAAGTGAATTGGCAATTAAATTTTTTCATAGGAAATGTTTCAATAATGAGGAATGTTCTCTCCTTCACCACACCACTTGTACATTGCAGTGCTACACCGAAATAATCACAATATTATTAAAGACAGGCTTATTTGATTTTTACCATGACCTTATTTTTCCTGCTCCACTCTTCCTTAAAGGGTTTCAATAGTTCTTTTTCTCGTTTGGCTGAAAATTGCAATCATCTCTCCACTTTATAAGAATTTCCATATTATGGATATATCATTATTATTATAACCAAAAAATAAGAATCAAAAAATATATTTGCACAAAATTTTTCTATAAACAACGATAAAAATTTCCCACACAAGATTTAAACGAAAAATTACACAAAAGTTATACAAAGTCACGACAAAATCAATAAAATAATATTGAATTTCATAATAAAAATTTCTCAAAACACTTTCAGACATACATACCTTTATGTCAGTAAAACTAATATTATGAAAAAAATCCTTTTTTCTTTTTTCTGAAATCAATTAAAGGATATGAACAGAAAAATTAAACGAATAAAAAAATCACTGCAGCCGCAATGTCACCTGCAGACCATCAAAAGTAAAACATAAAGAAAACATTTTACACATTCTTCCATCACTCTTGTGAATGCTTAAAGCAGCAGACAGTAGCTAAAAGAAAACAATCGCAACAACAATAACAACGCCAAGGATAAAATAACCATGCAACAGGATTTTATAGGATACAGGGTGTTTACACATGCATGCATGTAAGTATGTCAAGATGCAGCAAGTGTATTCCACTATTTTTCACACAGTATGTATGCGTGTGTGTACATGCGTGTGTGTGTGTACATTCGTGTAATTGGAGATGTTCATTCTTGCACAAGTGTTGGTTTGTTAGTATGTATTTTTAATTTATTGAGCAAAATTTATACAATTTTCTCACTTTCACTTGATGTTGGAGTTGTCATTCTTTAATTTTTTTTATTGATGCATCTCGCAGTCATGGTGGTGGTACTTGTGTTGTAAATAATAACGAAATTTTTATGGGAAAAATTTCTCAGGCATATTTAACAACTGTATAATGAGAAAGGATAATAGGAACAATAACTAAAAAAGAAAAACATTTTACAAATTTAGAGAAAGGATATAAAAATTTATTAACGCATTATACAGCGTTTTGGTTTTATTAGTAAAGTTGATAGATTGTCATGGGAACATGCATTTGTAGAAAGATTGACAGAAAAGAAAAGGTTTTCACTCACACATGATGTCAGGTACATTTCTATTTTAATTGATACTGATAATTGCTAAACTTTTGTGTAAATGAATTTAAATACTATGGCTTCGAATTATATTCATATTTTGCAAGGTTCTTGCTATAGAGTCATACTATGGTTGTCTTTTTAAACACATGTTTTCTTAACAATATTATATATTTTTAAATGCAACCATGTTAATATATTCATGATTGCGAACAATGTGATTACATGGAAAAAAATATACAGGTTTATTAGTCATTTCCTTATTGGAGATCACTACATAATATTTCGCGTAACATAACATAGTTGACCCAACCATACCTTATTTTTCTATAAGACTCTTCAAATTCCGAAAAAATAAGTTTTTTCACGTCGGTGCGAATAGACTTTCTCTTAATTCGTAGTGCGAAATGATATCAAATCCAGCTGCTTACAACTTTTTTTACTTCCTGAAAAATTGCCTCGTATCAGACTTTTGTTTCTTAAATATCAAGAAAATAAACCACTTTTTCTCGTATTACTCAATGTAACTGCTGCTCAGCGAAATATCAACAACGACATCCTGTTGCTAAGGGAGAATTTTTAAACTCTCATATCTTTCAACTGACCTTTAAATAAACAGATATGCAATTGCTCTAAAAACTATTTCGAAAACTTCTCAACCAACATAAACATCCTGGTGATTTGTTAGAAGCAAATACGTTTTTTAAAAGCGTTTTAATAAATACAGGTGAATTTATTTAAATTGGTTTCAGTCTTTCTAACAGCTGAATTTTGAAAAAATAAATTTCATTTGATTAAGATTTATTTGATTTGGCCAGACGAACAAGATCTTCGTTTAGGTGACACAACAGGTCAGAGGATTTTGCTAACAATTTATTTACTTATTTTCTTTCAAATCAAATACGAGAATATGACTACAGAAATATTTTTTATAGCTACTGAGATCTTATTTTGTAGGCAGACATACCACCATCCATTTGTTAAGGGAGGGATTTTGGAAAAAACTACATTTCATACTGTTCGGTCTCTCTAAAGTATTAATTGAATTGTGAAAAAAAATATTTCCATTATATATCACATATTCATACCCTACACTATGACAACTACGACAGAACTCGGGCACATGAGTACACAAAAAGTGAGTAGAGTTGAATCAAGATTCATAATTAAATAATACTCATACGCACTCATACTCATCGTACTAGCATGTTGATAATAGGTCTGTCTGGGTACTTTTCCAGTAGCAAATACTCAGTAACTTTTTTTGGGAGAGTAAGACCAATTTTACTCTGTCGGCAGAAAATATCTCAAAAAGTACGCAGACAGCATCCAGTGAAATCTTGCAAGAAAACAGCTGATCGGAGTATAAACAATTGAAATAAGAAAGCAAAAGCATTTTAGCATATGTGTACGCAAAAGTGAATTCTCGCGGTAAATTAAAATATTATTAATTAAAGTATATTTGGACGTTTCTAGCATGAAGTAAAATGTTTTGTTTATTATAAACGTTAAAAATCAACACAATTGTTGCCATTGTTAAATTTCAATTTTTATTTTCATTTCACAAAAATTATTTCATGCAAATAGTAAATAAAAACAGCTGTTCAAAGTAGTTGCAAAATCTTGCAAGCAGAAATTTCTCCAGCAACATTTTGCAAGTTCTCTAACTTCCGACTGTCAAAAAATTCTCTTTTTGCCTCTCTCGCTGCAAGAGATTTGGAGTACGCAGACAACATTTTGTAAGATTTTGCATCATTTTGCACAAAATTATGCAAAATATGTGTACGCAGACAGACCTAATAAATCAACAAAGTAAAGTTTGGCTGACTTCCAAAACGTCAATTGCTTTGTGTTTGAACAAAGCATCAGATTTCATAACGCCGCAGTACAATAACTATACAATGTATACTATTTCAAAACGCCGCCGCCAAGTATTTTTAACGCAGTAAGAAAGCAAACAGGTCATCGGTTTTATAGTTGTTGCATTGTTTCGGAACTTTGCATATGTATGTGATTTAAATACAGTAGCAATACTGTATATAAACTTTGTATACGAACGTTTTGGAAGTCAGCCTTTATTTCGATTTTGCAACGTTTTCTTTTTTAGAAAAATTTGAAAATTTTTCAAATCCGAAATTTATTTTTTGTAGAAACGCAATGAAATGGAAGACCGAATGCTCTGAGAGAACTGTGAGTGATATGAAAAAAAAACTTAAAGCAACATACGTTTTCAATGACAAAAATTAAAAATTTTTACACGCATTAATTTCGTTGGCCAGTGTAACTGATAGCACTGTTATATCTTTAAACTTTTGAAAATTAACTCAATTAAAATGATCATGAAAAAACAAATATTATTGAAAGAAAATACTTAAAATCTTTAGCTCAAAATATTTATTTATTTAATTATGACCATTTAACAAAAAACAAAAACAACTCTCTCTAAAAACAGTATTTTCAACCTGTATCCCATTACACCTGCCAATCGTTTATGTGTGCCAAGTGCAAACTAATAATTTCTTTTAAAAATCTGACCTAGAAACCTACAATCGAAATACTCTACAAACTTAAGAGAAAATCAAAATGAAATTTTTGGCGCGCGAAATAGTATAGAAAACAACGCAGTTGTTTCGATATGCCTGTAATATCAAATGCGAGGTTTTTCTTTTATAAATTCTCGCTATTCTTTTTGGAAAAAAAAACTTTCACCAACACCATACAAAGAGACTAGGAAATTACAATGAAATTTGAAACCATTTTTCTTTTGGAGTATTTTGATTAAACAGGATATGATTGGAAATAAGATAAATCAAGGAATTATATTTCTTCAAATAATTTAACCACATTTTTATTGAAATTATTGGGTTTTCATAAAAAAAATATAAGAAAGTGTAAATAGACAAACAATACACCGGACACCACAATAAACGCGATCTCAAATTGTATTAAAATATTTCGATTGATTTTTTTTTTGTTTTCTTTTCTTTACAATTGCTTTAAAAGATTTCGCTGTTTCCTTAATAAATAAAAAAGAAAAAAAAACATAATTGAGATGAATTCGTAGAAACAGGTTTTTTTTTCTGAAAAATGTTCGTTTAAAAATAAATAAAACTTAATGGATCCTTTGATGAAAGGGAAATGCAGCAGCGATATTTTGGCGAACAGTTCAAAGGTACATTTTATAATAAATCATTATGGGTGATTATCGTTAGAAATGTTTTTTCTTTTGTACCCGCTGGATCCTGAAGTGTCCTAAAACTTAGTTAGACCCGGACATCACAGCAAGCATATGATCCTTAAACCTTAGTATCTTCTCCATCAATTGTTTTTACTACTTTTTCTTTAATTTAATCAAAGTAACTCCATTCAATTACTTTTTTATAAATGCTGAAAATTTTTTATCTCTACACGAAATGAATGAAAATAACCTTTTTTTTAAACTGTCACCCGTTCTGTTTGCGACATAAACATCATTGACTAAAACCTTGATCAGGTGTTTTCCTGCTTCTTCAATCAATTGATGGGAATACCTCAACCTTAGAATCAATAATCAATCATTTACCCTTTTATGACAGGTTTCACTTTACCCAAAATGATTAAATCTTATCCAATCCACATAAAAACAAAATAAAGAAAAATATTACAAAAACACAAACAATAAAATTGTAAAAGGACGAAAAAAAAAATTTAAAGAAAACAAATCACTGCAAATGACAATTTGTAGGGGTTGACTATGAAAGAAAGGATTAACTATATTTAAAAACAAAATGTGTTCCCATGACAAACTATCACATGACTTTCAAAATTTTAAAGGTAAAATCAAGGACGAAATTTACAAAAAAAAAAAAATAAAAATATAAGAAAATAGAAAACATAAAACAATTTCATGGCGTTGGAAAACAAAAGAAAGAGATTATTTGCTGTCTAGAAGTCCTGGCTAGAACAACAGTCAAAAAAACGTAGTGAAGGAGTTAGAAGGAAAAGGATGTTGTATATAAAGAGCACTTGTGTGTTCTTGGTTTTTTGTGCGGCTAAAGAAAAACTATAAATTCTTTAGCTATTTTAAAGTGTAACCATAACAAATGCCTGAGGATTTATTTCAATTTGTTTTTTCTCTTCTGAATTTTGTTATCCAGCCTTGACTTTGTTTTTTTTTTATATATTTTTAAAATTATCAACATTTTAAGCCGGCAATAAGAATCTTTTACGTAAAAAATGGTTGACATGGCTGTCAGCCAAGAAAGGTTTGTAATGAAGCGTATAATTTTTTTTTTGTATTGCAATAGAATCCTTTTCAAAGGATTTAAGAATACATATTTTGCTAAGTAATAATTGCAATAATTAAGTGTGGAAATTTTTCGTTTAAAAATATTGTCTAGACAATGGAGAGTTGTTATTTTTTTTAATTTCCTTAAAATTATAAAAATAAAATCTTTTAATAAATGCTGTTAGATTTCGGTTGTTAGAAATTTGATAGTACTTGCTGAACTGAAGGTTATTTCAAATCATTTCTCGTCCAAAATGTAAAAATGTACATTAAAACAATAACAAAAATAATTCTTAAATAAGCAGCTAATTATTATTCGACCTTCCTAATTTTTCCAATTTGACTCGTAGTGTTTTTTATGATATTTCTGTAAGTCTTTTTGTCTGTAATTTCGGTGATTAAATAATTTTGCATAACAAAATTTTCTTTCTTTTGAATATGGGTTTGCTTTTCAGGATTTGTTTTTTTCGCAGTGTCACAGGGCTGATAAATAAAAGTAGCATATTTACAACAAAGGCGTCTGAATTTTCTAACAGTCAAATCAACCCTATTAAATAAGTCTAAATTAACGGCCAATAAAAGTTATCTAACAGTTTGTTTGAATGGTTTTGAATTCCTTCTAGTATCTTTTTGAATATAAACAATTTCTCTCAGTGCTTTTTTAATTCGACTTGGCATGGCAGTGTATTAAATTGTTAATAAACTTTTATATAACATTCTATAATACGGTAACTACAATAATATAATACAACATAATAAAAGTGTTACACTTGCACATGTACAATGTACATACATAAATACATACAAAAATATGGCTGCCAAAATCTTAAACTACATTAACACTTTTGCTTGCTTCTAGTTCCGAAAAGTTTTTTTTCCACAAAACTTAAATAAATAAAATAACAAACTAAGCACGTGCAGAAAAATCCTTACGACCATACACACTCTTATACTCACACATTTATTCTCATTATAATAAAAACAAAATAAAACATCAACAAAATCCTTCAGAACCAGACATTACAAGAAAGCAAAATCAAACAAAATAGTTTCAAACTCTTCTGTTTACAAGCTGTTTTACTCTTCCAGCAAATACACACGAACATTCTTGCTCGTAATCGTCGTCTACAACATATTTAACCCTTTTAATGGCGTCTCGTCGTATTATGAATGATTAAACCACCCACAATGAGTCCCCATTGAAAAACAAACATACATACGTACAACGAATACTCCATTAAATTTTTTGCCAGCAGTGCTGCCAGCACTTTTAGAGGCTAGAGCAGTAAAATTGCCTGACTTTTTAATGGAAAATCTTCAAAATCTGTATTTCATTTTTTAAAAATCTATTAGAGACTTTTTAATTTATTTTTGTGTTTTATTCAATTAAAGATTACGACATAAGAATAAGTTCCAACAGAAATTCACATTTGTTGATGTAAATTTGATTTTTCTCAAATCCCGTTTTTATCACATTTCGATTGGTTTTTAATTGTTTAATAATTTCTCATTTATAAAAAAAATATATTTAAAAAATGATATGAATTAGGACCTTTCTATATTAAGGTAACGATATGTAACTATATCAGTTGAAATCAATTTTAGCAAATCTAGAAATATTAAAATGTCAAGTTCACAATTAGTTTTAAATAATCATATTAAAAAATTTTATTTATTTGTTGTGGGTTAGAAAATCAATATGCATTTCGTTTGTTGCTAAATACCAACTCATCAGTAGTTCTTTACCATTTATGTTTGATAAGTTCCAAAACTCATTTACTCATACATAAACTCGTAAATAAAATTTGCGCATTACATAAGCACAAGCAAAATAGTTTTTCAAAAACAAAATTCCGAGTAGGGATCAGTTTTCCAACCAATTTGGACTTTGACTAAATATTCTTTCGACATTGAACGTGACAAAATTTAGTTATATTAGATTCAGATATTTTTTTCCAAATTAATTTTGGACAGTTTTATTTCTTTAAACTCAGATTTTGTTTATCATTTTCTTTAAACACATTTAAAAGCACAATTCGCAATATTAAAATTTCAATTATCACTTCTTTATAAATTTGTATTATTATATATATATATATCTTTCACTTGATTTTAAAAATGTGCTTTGCTTTGAAGATTGGTTGCTTCTTTTCATTATTGCTGGTTATTTGAATAGTAAAGAAGTTGTTGTGTCTTCCATTTTTAAAAATTAGCATGTTTCGGTCCAAAATCTCAAAATCTGCATTTAGCGACTTATTATCTAAACTTCTGGCAACAGTGGTTGCCAGTGATAAAACTAATTTTAGCAACAACACCAACAAGTACATATTACCAAGTTGTTGTCTATAAGACGGCCATTGACTCTTGTAGTCTCTCGTTTATATTAACGAATACTACTCGTTTCATATTATTATTATGATTGTTTTTTTTTTTCTTTTTGTTTACTCTTCCTGTCTTATTTTGTTGTTCGCACTTGTTACTTATGTAACTAAAATACACCAACAAAACAATGTATGTATGTATGTAATATGTAATTGTTTATTTCACTCATTCTTTTAAAAGAGAAAGAGTTGTATGAGTTATATATTTTTAGCAGTGATTTTTGACTACAAAAAAAGGGGAAATTTTATATATACTACCCCTTTACTGATTCGAGGGCGAACTATTCACAAATGCACTCATGGAAATCACATATGCAATACTATCATTTTTAAGAGATTGTTAAAAGAGTATTACTCATTCATTTTAAGAGGTAAATATTAAGAAAGAGTTTATATGCTTAAATTTTTATATCACAAACACTCACAGTCTCTTCTTTTAGATATAAAAACAAACAAAACGACTCATATCGTTTATTTCCTATGAAAAATCCTTTTAGAAAGTGAAAGTAGCTGTGACGTTTCACATAAAAAGGGTAAAGTTATTAAAGCTATACAAGTTAATGTATATACATTAAAGAAGCATAGTGTATGTATGTGTGTGATAATCACTTTTTCCTCTTTCTTTTTGTTGATTTTATTGTAATTTTTATTGATTATTATGGTAGTTGTTGTTGTGTCTTATAGTACTTTAATATGAAATTGAAAGGAAATATCAAGTAAGAAGGGACTTAATTTATTTTGTGTGTGTTATTCTACATATGGAAGTGTGTATTACATTTTGTGTATGTATTCAACTCTTTTAACTCTTTGCTGATAGGCTTACATTTAGTTTTCAGTCTTCTTTATGTTTTGACAGTGGCTGTCATTTTTTAAATGGAATGTTTCTTGTTTTTATTTTCATTATTATGGTTGTTTGGTGGAAGGCGGAGTTTGATCGATAATGTGTGTACACAAAACTAAAGCGAAATTGTGTGTGTTTCATGAAAGAGTTAACTTTTAAAACTCTTTAATATTAAATTGTGTATTTTAGTATTAAAATTAAAAATGGCGTTTTTTTTTTTTTATTGTTAAATTGATTCTTGGGTGATTGGTTGAGATCTTATTAACTTTTTAAAATAGTAATCATAAAAAAAATTTTATATCAAGTCTGAGTTACTGTAGTAAGTACGATTTTACTTATCGAGACCATCCGATTGCTACACTAACATTCCGACATGTGGCCATTTTAGCAGATATCTATTTATACATATGTACATACATACCTATTTATCAAATAAGTATATATTTTGATTCAGCTTATTATTTTCTATTTATCGTTTAGGACCATTTCAAATTTTTTGAAACTTTTTGCTTAAAATTAAGTACAAGATTGTTTATTAGGAAAAATAAGAAAACGAAGCTAATTGGGTGGCTATTAAGCCATCCACAACAAATTTTTAGCTTCAATAATGAAATTTTTGCAATAACTATGACATGGTAACGCAAATCATAACATGGTTATGCAAACCATAACTTGGTTATGTTAACCATATAAAAACTACCTATATTGTTTTTTTCCTGTGCGTTTTTGTTTTACCTGCGACACTTAAATTATTTTTAAATATTCTTTATTTTACATTATAGAGAAAGAAAATATACTGAAAAAATTTATATAAAAAATCTTTAAATTTTAAAGTCATTTGAAGTATTCGTTTTAGCTGTTTTTCTACTAAATTAACACACAATTTCATTGATTCAAAGGACAAGTGCCAAGTGTAATATTTTTTAAAACAATAAACTTTTTCGTGGAACTTTTGTTTCAGTGCATTATCATGCATGTGAAAAGTTACATCTTAAATCAAACTTTATATTATTATTATTTGACATAAAATAAATAACATTTTTCCAAATCCAAGCCACAGAAAGAATACATCATTTTCCTTTGCTACTAAATGACCAATGCGCATAAGTTCACACACGTGAATGTACAGAATAGTTTATTTGTGTATTTCCTTTTCCAAACTCTCTCATTGTAACAGTGTTAACACGACGTTTGCCAAAGATTCTCATAAGCGACTAACACTAAATATGGCAATTTTTTATTAAAAAAAAAGAGAAAAGTTTAATGAAATCAAGAAAAATACGATTATTTGTATTATGAAAAAATTAAGTAAAGGATATAAAATAAAATGCGAATACAGCCATTCTGTCATAATTTTGAATAAGATTTTTATGTTCCTATAAAAATAGAAACGCAATGAAAAAAGATTGAATTCGTTGTACACAATTTGATTGTTAGTTGTTTATTAACTATGTTTTTATATGTGTATATATGTATGTACATATGTACGAGTATTACATATTTTCTATTAAGATGTTTTATGCATCACTACAATAATAACCAGCTTAAAAGTGAGGGTGGTCATTTATGTTTTTGTTTTATTATTACAAAAAAAATAAATAAATAAATATAAAGGATCGCTTCTATTGTACGTATAAGTTAGTGAGAGTGTCAGAGATCGATATCGTTTTTTTTTTTGTCTCTGCCAAAGCATACAAACATACAAAATTGTTAACTGACCATTACTAATGTCTTTGGGAAATATTGCTTTTATGTTTAGCGTTAATATAATTGAAAATATTTGTAAAAATTCTACGCTTAATTGAGTGAGACTCATTAATAGTAAATAATAAGCGTGAGAAAAATTCAGTAAAGAATCTTGTCAAAAGACTTACAGGGAAATTTATATTAATACTCGTTATATAACAACTTTATTTTTACTGGAAAATATTCGAATGACAGAGTCTCGTACCTCGTGAGTAGCTGTCGATCATGAACAGGTTTACTGGCCACTGCGCGATCAGTCTCCGCGTTAAATCGAAACACTCAAATCAAATTTGGATGGGTTTTTTTTTTTTTGAAAGGAGAGAATTCAATGCTGATCGAGTTTCGGAAAGATAGCTATATATCGTTGCCTAAAACGCAATACGACCTAAAATTTGTTTCTAATTTCCTAAAAATTCAGTCCAGTAGGTGCGACTACGATACTTGAGTTTTTGAATAAGAAACACACATTTCTCATGAAAACGAAATCTTCACATAGAAATGATACGAAAGAAAGATTTGAGAATTTTTTCAACATTAGTTATGAATGGACTGAACGTAATGACAGTATCAGAGTATGATATACCTCAGAGTACCCATTCTTAGGATCTTCTTATAAACATATTTCATAAACGAGTATGTAGTAAACATATGTATGTATATTCAACTCTTATTAGCAGTCCAAAGGTTGCGATACCTAAACCTTTTTTTCAAAATAGTTGGAAATCTTTAATTTTGAATATTGTTGCTTTGGCCGTCTTTAAGGATAATTAGTAAGTCATGTTTGACAAGCTTAGAGACAAATAAATCTAAAAATTCAAAAGTCAGCTATAATATAATAAATTTTTGTGTATCAACAAGTTTTTTATAACATTTTAAAGTTTTCAAAATTTACATTTGCATATTTTTAAGTTCATTCAAAAATACTCTTTAAATAGAGTATAAGAAATAAACTATAATTAAAAAAAAAAACGCCACTGATCTAGCTAAATCAAAATAAATACGAAACTTCATGAACATCCTCCCCCTCCTATCATTCACCAACAAAAAAAAAAAAAAAAACACAAAACCGTGTGTGTAAGTTAATAAACTTCTCAAATTGGCTGAATGTTAAACTGACTGACACACGTCCAAATCATTTATAAGGATCAAATTGAAGCCATATGTTGGTAAATGTCTAATAAAAATCACCCGAAAAATATTCACAAATAAAAACTAAAAAAAAAAAATCTTATACGCAGCGCAGCATTCATTTAAACTTACTACTCACGCCACACGAATTATGATGAAAACGAAAACACCTACAATTCATGTCAATATATTGAGCAACAGAATATAAACCTTAAATAAACTTTTCAAGATCAATTATGATATTTTTTTCTTCAATGTTTATGATGATTCAAAGAAAGAGGTGTTATCTTTCAGTTGTTTTAATATGTTTCATTTAAATGATTGAACAAATAAACTGTGGGGCTCAGGTTTCCAATTACGAGGGTAGTATTGCAAGTAGGGGAGAAATCGGTAGTTTCTCTTTCAATAGCCAGAATTGTCAAAGGCAAATCAGTAGACCAGCAACAAGTACTCCAAATAATTTATACGACCCACACAAAAAACGTATAAGCGATTAATAAACCAATGTGAGATTTATTTTTATACTACAAAGATCATTTGAAATTTGTTGGTCCTACCAACCATGCTAATAGGTCCTTCTCATCGCCTTCCTATATGAAAATTCATTGCACTGCGTCAGTTGGTTTTTTTTTTTACGGACTACAAAAAAAGAAGGAGTTTATTAAATTCAAGGGGTATTTTTTATTTGAACCTCCATAACTCTTTCATATATGAAATTTCCTGCGTAGAATTATGTGATGCTCCTCGTTAAACAAATCAATCAAATCATAATATGAGGTTAAATGAAGGGTAAACACAAGCTATTAGGAAAGGAGAAATTAAGATGTTTAATAAGAAACACGACCACATAAAGGGAAAACAAATAAATTAAGGGTTACATAAAAACACACAAACGGCACAATAAACTCTTAATAATTTCAAGATCACGTCAAAGATCATATCAAAAGATTATAAAACGCTTAAAAAAATAGTAGCAAACGTTCGGCGTGTTTTTATTTTTTGTCTTACATTCCCAACAAAATAGAAATATGAAAAAAAAATGATTATAGAGTTGATAACAAGCAAGAATGCACACACGATCATCTTGAAAAAATTTATAAGAAAAGGGGAAAATATTTTTTTCTCGATTTACTGAAAAAAAAGTAGTAAAAAGAAAAAAAGAGCTGAATGTGTAAAAGGTGTTGAAGCATTTTGGTCTTTAAGGCAACACTTTTAAAAGATCATTCCATTCGAAAGTGATCCAAGTAAGAGGTGTTGCAGCTCATCATGACAATGTCTCTTTTTATTTTTTTTTAATGGGGGGGACTTTATTTGTTACCCTTTTCTTTTAATTCTACTAAATTCTTTTATTTATTCCCAAAGTGTATTGTAATGTGTTCATGTTCGTGTGTTTGTGTACATTTTTTGTGATTTCAAAGTTATCAATTTTATTCGTTCAGCATATTTAATTTGTTGCACAACATGAGATCACTTATAATTCTTTTAAATAAATAATTAAAATTCCTCTAATGTTGTAACATTTTAATGGCTTGTTCTAAAGCGTTAATTTTCGATGGGGTTAATTTATAACTTTAGTCATGTTTTTAAAATGCTAGAAGTATTTATAAATGTCACTCACGTGTCAAATTAATCATTTGTTAATAAATTCCTAGTTTTCTCGCCCCCAAACAAAATCACATGGAAATGCACTTCAAAAAATATTTTGTCATTAAATTTAAATTAACTTGATTTAGTAGTGCATTGTCGTTTTGATAAAATGCACATAAAATTGATTTACAATTTATTTCTAAGCATGTGAAGAGAATTTTTAAGTGATCGTTTCTCTTTTACGTTTTGCGGTAGGTAATCTTTTAAAATTTTTGATGCGGAGGTGTATTGAACCCGACCACATGGTTTGATTTTATATATCGAATATCGTTTGAAGATTTTTTTTTTTTTTTAACTTTTATTATTTATTGAATCTTCAATTATAAATTGAAACATCAATAAGTTGCTTAAATCTTAAATCTAACAATATTAATTATATGTTTAGCCACTGCTAAACAAAATTTTTAATTTCAAAGGTTGATTTTTGTTATTTTACATCTCTCGTGTACGCCTGAGAAAAAGAGTATCCCTTCTTTTCAGTCGGGTGTGGCCTCTATAATGTGGAATATTGCGCGCAAGTGGATTTGGGTGCAACTCAAGTTTTTTATATATTTTTTCGCGTGTTTTAAAAATACTGTCTTCACCAACGGAACGTCTAGATCTTTATGAATTCGATAGTTTCTGACATACAAGGGGGCTGCTGTTATTGTACGTAGGATTTTATTTTGTCGCCTTTGAATTCTTTCGACATTCGATGCTGAGGCAGTGCCCCATAACTGGATTCCATAGGACCATATTGGTTTCAGGATCGCGTTGTATAAGAGAAGTTTACAGTCAAGGCTTAGTATAGAGTTTCTTCCTATAAGCCAATTCATTTGGGCTGCTTTTAGTTTCATTTGTGTTAACTTTGCGTCTATATGCGATTTCCATGTTAAACGACGATCAAGATGAACGCCTAGATATTTGACTACAGTGTGTTGTGGTATAGTCTCGGTGATAATTTTTATAGGCGGGCATGTTTCCCTGCGCAACGTAAAAGTGACGTGTGCACATTTCTGCTCGTTGACTTTTACACGCCATTGTTTGAGCCATTTTTCCAGTTTGGATATATATTCTTGTAAGTTGATGGAAGCTTCTACTGGATTTTCATGGACGCTTAAAAAAGCTGTATCATCGGCAATTGTTGATGTATGAATGTTACTGCTTAACGGTAAGTCAGAGGCATAAATTAAATAAAGTAAGGGACCGAAGATGCTACCTTGGGGAACTCCGGCTTCGATCGACTGCGGAGGGCTTAAAAAATTGCCTTCTCGAACCACAAATTTACGTTCCATTAAAAAGCTTTTTAAAAGCTTTACGATGTTTGCTGGTAGATTTTGTGTTAATTTGTTGATAAGACCTTCGTGCCATACTTTATCGAAAGCTTGTGAGACATCAATAAAGAGCGCAGAGCAGTATTTTCTTTTTTCAAAAGTGTCTCTAACAACATTCACAAGTCTGTGAGTTTGTTCAATTGTGTTATGCTGACTGCGAAAACCGAATTGATGATCTGGAATGCGTCCATGCTAGTCACTATAGGCATCAGCTTGCTCATACACAGCTTTTCAAAAAGTTTTGAAATGTTGGACAATAAACTAATAGGCCGATAGGATTTAACCTTCGTATGATCCTTGCCGTGCTTTGGTATCATAATAATCATCGAAACCTTCCATTCTGCCGGATAGTATTGCAGCCATTAAAAATGAATAGTAATATTCTTTTTGCAATGCATGGTAATTCTTAAAGTATTTTGTTGCTTATTTTGTCGACTCCTGGGGCTTTTTTGGTGTTAAGAGTAGTAATAGCCTTTTCAATCTCCACAATTTTGAATTTTAGCGATATTTCTGGTAAAGAGACGACTGGTGGCAGTTCAACAATATCAGCAGAAATATTCGGAGTGAATACTTTTTCTAAGTGTTTAACGACATTCAGTTTCAACTCTCGCAGTGTACAGACGCGTTTTATAATCGTCGCAACTGAATATTAAAATTATCAAAAATTGAAAGTCACAAAAAATACAAAAACAAAACATTTATTAAACAGTTATTATACTGGTTTTATTTTATTTTTTTTGCTTGTGTATACATAAGTATTTGCATACACAAACTCTTATAAGTGAAAAAAAACAAGAGAACTCTAAATGAGTTCATCTTCTGGCAACAACAACAACAATAAACCCACAAGCAGTAGAAATGCTTATTTAACTTTTGTTGCTGATGACGACAATAAAAAAATTGAATTAAGCACAAACCTGAATTCTACACAAAACACAACTATTCGTGCGCGATCATGCTCTCCGTACATGTTAAATAGTGATCAAGAAGCAACAACAATTGCACCTATTAGCAAACTTGTCAGCTTAAGGCCCAACCATAATATGCATAAGCTGGCTTAAGCTAATGTCAAAATTGAACGAAAAGTCTGTCAAATGCTTAAGCAAATTTGCAGAGACTTTTAGGTGGCTATAATGTACTTATGCGACTTAAAATTTAAGTAGTCATAGTTGCACACATATGTAGCATAAATAATTTTTCGAAAAATTTGTATCTTCTTATTTATCCTAAACAAATTGAGTCTTGTACTCAAATGTATATAAAACGATTGTAATTAAAAAAAATTATGCTAAAATATACGTATGTATATTATTATTTTTACTAATAATAAGAAAAGATACAACCGAAATTATGTACTTTGTAGTATTTATTTTATTTAAGGGCAAAAGTACTAAAATATACATTAGTGGAAATAAAATATGTTAAATAAAATATATGAAATGTCACTTTCGTGTACAGACACTTCTTTTCTTCCACATTTTCTATTAAATTTTATATGTAAACTATTTCGTCTTCTTTTTCCATTTTCAAAATTAATTTATTTTTACGTACAAACATACATATGTACGTATGTATTAGTAGAAAAGCTGATTCCGTACGGAATGTGCGTTCAGTTTCGCACTTTGCTTAAGCAAATGACGTTTCATAAAACTTAACGAAAATTTTGCTTAAGTTCATTATAGTTGCCACATACGATTTACATGTATTCGCACAGTTGCTTAAGCTGACTTAAGCTAGCTTATGCATATTATAGTTGGGCCTTTAGCTGTACAAGCAAATAAACAAACAATAAATACCCAGGTGACCAACGTGCACAAAATGAATAAAATTATGGATAAAGTAAGTGAAAATAGTGATAATAAAATTCAAACAGGTATGGATAGATACATAACTGTGTTAAAAAGGGGAAGAAGTCCCAAATCTGCTCAAATTGCGTCAACGGCAAAAGTTCCCAAAGATGGGAAAAATATAAAAAATTCCGAAAATCGTTTCGCGATTTTAACTGAACAAGGTGATGAAGACACAACTAATACAAGTTTGAGTAAACCACCACCTATTTATTTAAGAGAACAGAACTCCAGCTTTCTGGTAAAAAGCCTTATCTCGTGAATTGGAGAAAATGAGTTTTACGTAACTCCAATCAAGCGTGGGAAAATTAATGAAACAAAAATTCAGGTATCTAAAGAAAATAATTACAGAAAAATAGTCTCAGACTTTGAGACTAAAAATAAAAATTTTTATACATATCAGCTTAAGAGTGCTAAAGGTCTAACCGTTGTAATAAAAGGTATAGATTCTAGTGTGGATCCAGAAGAGGTCAAGTCTGGCCTTGAAAATAGTGGATTCAAGGTGAAAAATGTTTCAAACATCAAAAATAGAGAAAAAATCCCCCAACCAATATTTAGAGTCGAGTTACAGCCAGGTGACATAAAGATAAAAAAAAATGAATCCCATCCAATCTATGATCTAAAGTATTTGTTACACCGGAGAGTTACCGTTGAGCAGCCACATAAAAGAGCTGGACCTATCCAATGCCTGAACTGCCAAGAATTTGGGCACACGAAAACTTATTGCAAGTTGCCTACAGTCTGCGTTGTATGTGGTGAGCTACACAGTACCGCTAACTGTGACAAAACAAAAGGTGATCCCAAGGCGAAAAAATGTGGCAATTGCGCGGAAATCACACTGCCAACTATAGAGGCTGCCCTCTTTACTCGTTTTTTAAACGCTCCTCGCACAAAAAAGAAAATATTATCCCCGCTCAGCCTATCACACTTTTAAGCTACCCTCAGTTACCTCAACCGTCTACCAGTCAGCAACAATATTCAAACGTATTGAAATCAAACGCAACAATCTAATAATAAATTTTCATACGCTAACATTTTAAAAAGTAACCACAATACAGCGCAAAAACCGGTACCAGTAAACGAAGCTCCAGGGTCTAATTTTAGCCGTATTGAAGCCTCAATTGAGAGCTTAATACAAACAGTAAATACTTTTACTCTCAACATGTCCTGTATGATGCAGGAAATGTTGAAAATGCAGTCTACTTTGATGCAGGCTGTATTAAGCAAACCATGAACTTGAAAATATGTTTTTGGAACGCAAACGGCATCTGCCAACATAAAAATGAAATTGAATATTTTCTTCTGGATAAACAAATCGATGTTATGCTTATCTCAGAAACTCATTTGACGTCTCGAAGCTATTTTAGAATTAGTGGATATAATTTCTACGACACCAAGGATCCTCGAGGTAGAGCTTGTGGTGGCTCGGGAATTCTAATAAAAACTCGAATAAAACACTACCTGTTAAATGAATTTTGTGAAGATTACCTTCAAGCAACAAACATCTGCATTGAAAATTTTTATCAAAAACTTTGATATCATCTGTTTATTCTCCTCCCAGGTTTTCAATTTCAGAGAGTCAATATACCGCATTTTATTCAACACTGGGGTCCCGTTTTCTAGCAGCTGGCGACTACAATGCTAAACACACATTTTGGGGTTCACGTTTAATCACTCCCAAGGGTCGTGTTTTGTTTGACACAATTTCAAAAATGGGTTTTAATGTAGTTTCAAGTGGTCAGCCAACATATTGGCCAACGGATCGACAAAAAATTCCTGATATTATCGACTTTGGAGTTATGAAAGGTGTGCCCAGCGAAATGATTGAAATTGAAGCATCATTGGATTTATCTTCAGATCACTCGCCTACTATTATCACTATTTACTCACACACAACTGCAACATCAACATGCGATTTACCGCTGACATCTGCACGTATTAACTAGCTGAAATACAAAAAATATTTGAGTGCTCATTGCACGGAAAAAATGCTGTTGAGAACACCTACTGACATAGAAAATTCTATTATGTTGTTTGAAGCACATGTTAATCAAGCTGCTCTTAATGCTTCTTCAAATCAACCAAATCAACAAGTAAGATTCAACAACATTTCTTCTGTAGATATAGAAAGGCTACTGACTGAAAAACGGAGAGCGCGAGGAGAGGAGGGTAAAGGAATGCACCAAACAGCTCAGAAAAGTTTTACAAACACAAAAAACAGCTTCGCTGCAAAAATTTCTTCAAGAACTCGATGCAACACCACAAACAGATTATTCGCTATGGCGTGCAGCCAGAGGACTTAAAAGGCCAGTGATTTGCAAACCACCATTACGAGCCTCTAATGGTGACTGGGCAAGAACTGATGCTGAAAAAGGTGATCTATTTGTTAAGCACCTAGAAAAAGTATTTACCCCGAATATTTCTGCTGATATTATTGAACTGCCACCAGTCGTCTCTTTACCAGAAATACCGATGAGATTTAACATGACGGAGATTGAAAATACTATTACTAGTCTTAAAACCAGAAAAGCCCCAGGTGTCGACAAAATAAGCAACAAAATGCTTCAACAACTGCCTTATATTGCAAAAAGAGTTATACTCTTCATTTTTAATAGTATTCTACGGCTGCAATACTATCCTGCAGAATGGAATGTTTCGATGATTATTATGATACCAAAGCCCGGCAAGGATCATACGAAGGTTGAATCCTATCGGCCTATTAGTTTATTGTCCAACATTTCAAAACTTTTTGAAAAGCTGTGTATGAGCAAGCTGATGCCTATAGTGACTAGAAGTGGATGCATTCCAGATCATCAATTCGGTTTTCGCAGACAACATAGCACTATTGAACAAACTCACAGACTTGTGAACGTAGTTAGAGACACCTTTGAAAAAAAGAAATATTGCTCTGCGCTCTTTATAGATGTTTCTCAAGCTTTCGATAAAGTATGGAACGAAGGTCTTATTCACAAATTAACACGCAATCTCCCCGCAAACATCGTCAAGCTTTTAAAAAGCTATCTAGAGGAACGAAAATTTGTAGTTAGGGAAGGCAATTTTTTAAGCCCTCCGCAGTCGATCGAAGCCGGAGTTCCCCAAGGTAGCATCTTCGGTCCCTTACTTTATTTAATTTATGCCTCTGACTTACCGTTAAGCAGTAACATTCATACATCAACATTTGCCGATGATACAGCTTTTTTAAGCGTCCATGAAAATCCAGTAGAAGCTTCCATCAACTTACAAGAATATATATCCAAACTGGAAAAATGGCTCAAACAATGGCGTATAAAAGTTAACGAGCAGAAATGTGTACACGTCACTTTTACGTTGCGCAAAGACACATGCCCGCCTATAAAAATTAACACCGAGACCATACCGCAACACACTGTTGCCAAATATCTAGGCGTTCATCTTGATCGTCGTTTAACATGGAAATCGCATATAGACGCAAAGTTAATACAAATGAAATTAAAAGCAGCCCAAATGAATTGGCTTATAGGAAGAAACTCTATACTAAGCCTAGACTGTAAACTACTATTATACAACGCGATCCTGAAACCAATATGGTTCTATGGAATCCAGTTATGGGGCACTGCCTCAGCATCAAATGTCGAAAAAATTCAAAGGCGACAAAATAAAATTCTACGTACAATAACAGCAGCCCCCTTGTATGTCAGAAACTATCGAATTCATAAAGATCTAGACGTTCCGTTGGTGAAGACAGTATTTTCAATAAACGCTAAAAAATATATAAAAAACTTGAGTTGCACCCAAATCCACTTGCGCGCAATATTTTAAATTATAGAGGCCACAACCGGCTGAAAAGGAGGGATACTCTTTTTCTCAGCCGTACACGAGAGATGTAAAACAACATAAATTAACCGTTGAAATTAAAAATTTTGTTTAGCATTGGCTAAACTTATATGTAATATTTTTTAGATTTAAGATTTGAAAAACTTATTGATAATTTAATTTATAATTGAAGATTCAATAAATAATAAAATTTATCAAAAAAAAAAAAAAAAAGTGTTTAACGAAAAGAGCACCTTTTTCAGCATCAGTTCTTGCCCAGTCACCATTAAAGACTCGTAATGGAGGTTTGCATATCACCGGCACGCCATAGCGAATAATCTGTTTGTGGTGTTGCATCGAGTTCTTGAAGAAATTTTTGCAGCGAAGCTGTTTTTTGTGTTTATAAAAGTTTCCTGAGCTGTTTTGTACATTCCTGAAGCCTTAATTTTAGCTGAGGCGATCTGTAGCGTTGGCATTCTCGTCGATCTCTCCGTTTTTCAGTAAATATCCTTTCTATATCTGCAGAAAAATAGTGATGAATTTTACTTTTTGATTAGTTTTATTTGAGGAAACACTAAAAGCAGCTTGTTTAACGTGCGCTTCAAACAACCTGAGGGAATCGTCTATGTCAGAAGGTGTTCTCAGCGGCATTCTTTCCGAGCAATGAGCACTCAGATATTTTTTGTATTTCAGCCAGTTAATACGTGCAGATGGCAGCGGTAAATCATATGTGTTGCAGTTTTGTGTGAGTAAATAGTGATAATTGTAGGCGAGTGGTCTGAAGATAAATCTAAAGATGCTTCAGCTTCAATCATGTCGTTGGGCACAGCTTTCGCTATTCCAAAGTCAATAACATCGAAGAATTGTCTTGAATTGTCTTGAAGAAACGAAGAAGTTGTAATAAATAACACAGTATATACAGAACACAACAACTTATAAGGCTCAAAATACTGATAAGATCGTGGTGGGTCTCGAAACATTATGATCTTAGTTCAATATTCCGCATTGTAAAAACTTCTCTTTATCTTTTCAATTGTGTGTGACTCTTAAATTATTTTTTTCTAAAAAAAAATAATATAATATTGCTATTAACATCTTTTTTTGAAAAACAAGTTAAAAAAAGAGTTCACAAGTATTTTTATTGCAAACTCTTTACTCAAAATACCACACTTGAATGAGAGAAAATTATAAAACTAAAAACATTTCGCACAAACACTACAATCGGAATATAACAATTTTCAAACAAAATAAATAAAGAACACAACATTTGAATCCTTTTGTTTTCGATTATAAATGTTTGCATACTTTTCGGTTTAATACCCCGCTAACGCAGCCTTTGTTCAAGGCGCGCAACTCAATAAACGCGCACGCGTACACAACACAATTAGCGGGCGGCTGACAAACGGCCAAACAAAAGTGCGGTGTGAAATGAAAGAGAACCAGTAAAAGAGCGACGTTGATACACAATTAGTAAAAGTTAAATATTTACAAAAAGCAAACAAGTGAAAAGAAAATATCTTTTTATGTTTGAAAATAATAAAAGTAAATAAACTGGAATGAAAGGATTTCACAAAAGGATGTGATTTATGCGGTTGTGGTTGTTTTGTGTAACAACAACTATTTAATTAAAAATTATGGTGCTGATAAGAAAATAAGTATATAAAATAAAAAAAGGGAATGTAAATGATGTGATACGTTTTTTCTATAATATTTATTTGTAGATTTATAAGATTATGATTTAAAACAAAACAAAAAAAAACAAGAAAACAACAAATCTTTTAGATCTAAATATTGAAATAAAAACTCAAGATCAAGACAACAAAACTAAAGGATGTTTGTTATTTAAATTTTATTTATTTCTTTGCATGTTAATTATTTTAATATGTTGAACACATCCAGATCGCTGACACTCATACAAGATGTGGCAGGAGGCATCATTAAACGATTAAAATAATATATTCCAGGTTGCAGAATCAACAGTGTTATCGCCAAGACAAAGCAAGCATACACGTTCATCTGTTAGCGTTAACGAATACACGATGATAACACGATGTTAACTGGAAATTTATTTAGGACTTTTTTTAGGTTTTATTTTGATTTCGATAAACAGACAACTTTTCCTTTTCTTGTGGTGCAGCAGTATTATTTAAATTTTGATAATCTCTCGTTTTCTTTGCGTCGGCCTCCTTACTTTGATTTGTTTTAAAAAATTTTAATTTGTCAATAATGAATGTTCTTTCCTTCATAGGTGAATTGAGTGATAAACTCATTTCTTTTCCTTTTTCAATTAATTCGTTTTGGTTAAAAAAATTATTTGTTAAAAAAGGTGTTGCCATAAAGACAAACATTTACATTTCCCCGAAATACGTTGGCATTTATGTATTTGTATGTTTCTGCGTGTGCAGGTTTGATTTGATTTTCGTTTTTTAATACCGGGAAATTGTTGTTGTTGTTGTTAATAACGTGGTTATATTTGCATAAATTTTTTGATGAAAATTTTCAATCATTTGTAAGTGTTTTTCTTTCTTTGGTGGAATTTTTAGAATTTCTTAGAGGATAAATTTTTTATTAAACTAAATTTTTATTACATAATTTCAATTAATTTCGTAATTGTTTCAATTACCCATGTAAAATATTAATTGAAGAAACAAAGAAAATTCAGACTGCAGGCGGAAGGTTGTTGTTTCGAGACCGAGCACGAAATTCTCATTTTATTTGCTTAGCACCGACGACCATAGAATTAAAATAAGATGTAAAACTCTTGAAATGGTGTAGCGTGCTCTACTATTCTGATGAGTAGATATTCTAATATTATTTCTTTCTTAAGGGGAAAAAAACTTAATGAATTCCCTGAAACTATTAAATATTATGGGAATTTTCATTAAAAAATATAAGAAAAAAACATAAACAAACCTTAAATTATGACTCTATTAACAAAAATATCGCATAAGAAATCAAAAAAATATTATAACGATCAAAGCATGTGTTTTAAACTCATTTTTTGCTACAACAAGTTTGTTTGAAAAAATAGAAAAAAACCGAAAAATATTAAAAAAAAAATTGGGGCGTTCCAATTCATATCAGCTGTTAAAGATAAAAAATTAAATTAAAGGCACAATGCCATCAACCATTCAGTCATCCATCCATCCTTTTTCTCAGCCTTTAACACACACACACAAAAAGTGTTAATAATAAAAACAACAAAAACAGCAAGAATAAGATACAAAAAATTGATGATTAGAAGAACTGCCAGTGAAAGTGCCCACAAAGACGACATGTGTTTGAGTTGTGTCGAAAAAAAATTATGATTAATCCAAACATAAAATTATTTTATATTATTTTCCTCTCAAGTCATTTAGAAAAGAAAAGTGTGTCAGACACAAGTAGTTTTACCGTTATTTTTCTTTAAAAAAAGACTTGAAAATTTTACTTGCTTCTGCTGCACTAAATTTAAGGACTCCTTGCCATTCTGTTTAGTTTTCCATGGAATTCAATATTAAAGAAAATACATAATACGAGTATGATAGTAAAATATTAAAGTAATAATGACTAGTGTAGCATGACTAATTAAAAAATCATGATGATGTACTCGTATGTATACTCGTATATGTGTTGTTTTTAGTTATCTTTATCGTTGTTGTATTTGAACGAAACAGACACCATTCGTTATTTAGGGGTTAATAAAGAGTTTAAACTTAAAGAGTTCTTTTTGCTCAATTTTCAATGGACATTTTTATTTTTTGCTAAAACAGTTTTTTTTTTTTTTTTGTTCTTTAAAACGAAGTTGTTTTTTTAATAAATTTAAAATTTAGTTACACTTTGTCAGCTATAAATCTAGTCGAAAAAAATAGCAAATGGACAGGAAAGGAGTATTAAAAAAAAGTATTTCAAAGAGAATATAACAAACTGCTTTCCTGATTAAACTGGCAATATTTTTATGCCAAAAATTACAGAAAATATTGCTACAAAATAAAACGAAAACTTAGTTAAAAAAAAAAAAACAGGGGAAATATTCAATTTTTTCTTTTTGTCTTCGAATTCTTGTTGTTTTGTAAGTTTTATTATGATTCAATTAAAATTAAAATTATGGATGTTAATCTACGTTCACATATATCAAAGGATACTAAGGATACTGTCATATAACTTTGTTTTTATATTACAAAATAATATTAATTATTCTACAAAAAGTAATTTTATACAGTTTTTAAAAGATTTCAACCCATAATTAAGAAAATGTTGGAATTAAAGGAAATAAATTATTAGTTTCTTTCTTGGTCACGATTTTTTCGACAAATATTTAATAAATTTGAAAGTAGCATTATATAAAATATATTAAAATATTAGATTTGCTGTTTCTCTTTATTATAAATTACATTAACACTTTTTTTATTTAATTTTTATTTTTTTTTTCTCAACAAATCATTAGGGTTCACAGCTTCCTATGCGCCACATGCACCTAAATCCTTTCTTTTCTAACCCTTTAACATTAATTCTATACTTGTTAAAATTGTCGGCTGCACACAAATGCAAACCGTTTTGATAAATTTCAGCAAAATCTTCCGAAACCTTAATAGTCCATTTGTGTCCTTGCGGTTTTTCATTTGAGTGCCAACCCAATATGTTATGACTGTTTTTGCCGAGAGTATAAAATATATTGAATTTTTTGCCTTTAAGTGTAACATCAACTAGATTTCCGTCATCTTCATGAAAACTAATAATATCAGCTACAATATATCCCGTATCATCAATGGCGCCATCATAATTCCAAATCCAAATTTACCCATTTTTTTTATCTTCTTTTTCGTTTATCATTGGAGTGTAAATGAAATGCTTATGGTAGAGATTCTGCAGGCAAAAATGAGGCTGAGCGATCAAATGTTTATAGCCATCATACAATTTATTATTAGTTGCATTAAATTTTGATTTTGAAGTATCATCTATAGTCTTATATAAAGGACTTTGAGAGAATTTGTATGAATTTTTGGCGTATGAGCCGTAAGAGAAAACTTTTCCATTATATTTTGGCTGTTCGTATAGATCTAGATGGGCTTCCAGCATTACTTTGAAGACACTTTCAATATGTTTTAGTGACTGATCCACTACTTCGCTCAACACATTACTACCATAGATTGCAAATATATTTTCAAAAACTGTTGACATTTTAGTCGTCTCTAAAAACTCACTTTGCAAAACACTCTTAACATGGTCTTCTATATCAATGCCAGTAACGATGAGTGTTGAGCTAAATTGTAGAAAACAATTTAATAGACAGACCAAAAATACTTTAGATGCTTTCATTGTGAAAACTAAACCCGTAATGATGGTTCATATCTGCATGAGACATATATTTTCAACAATTTTCGTATACTTTATTATCGGCAATAAATTTTCAAGATAAAAACGATTTTATAACAACTGTTAAGTTTTTGCTAAAACTTGAAAAATAAATAAACAAAATTCTGTATATAATCCCTTACGGCTTAAGTGGAATGACAGTGTTTTTATAAAAAATATTTTTGTATTAATTTCATAAAACTTTTAGTTTCTTAAACTTTCCTACATTTCATTTGACACTTTTTATGTCTAGGGCTGGCTGCAATCACACTTGCCAAAGATTAGTTAAAAGAAAACATCCTTCTTCACTTAAATTTAACTGCTTTCAATTGGATGAATAAATTCACATACAACAGCATCATCATGCATCTATTATGCCGAACGGTTCGTATATGGAATAAACTTTTCGCAGAGATCTTTCATGTCACCTTCTGTATGTTAAGCTTCAAATCAGATGTCCACAAACACTACTCCCTTTTTACCTCCATCCCACAACCTATTTTCTTAGTTCCGTCACAATCCACTGCATACGTAGGAGTCTTCGCCTGAGTGCTGGTACTAAATAAAAAAGAAATGAAAGCAGGACAGTATTCTTTTACCTTAAATCAATCCTGTCGCATTGTTGAATTAACCTGTTATAAATTTTTTTGCTCATTTTTATCCTGGAACAGAACCAGTCAGCAAAGTTAAAATATAAAATCTTAAACAAAAATTTTAATTGTTGCGTTTTTTGTTCATTTCTGGTATTGAACCGAGGCAGCTTAAAAAGTTCAGGATTGGTTCAGGTACATTTCGCGTAAAAAATTTTTATTACGAGTTTCTTTTACTTATGTAGAAACGTTCGTTGTTAATAGCAGTTTCATGTTGCGCAGCACTTCTTGCCCCTGTCACCATTCGAACTTCTTAATGGCGATTTAAACTTTACCGACCTTTAAAAGTCTCTAGTATGTTGGCACTTTAACAATTTGTTTGTAGTACAGTTTTTTCAACAAAAAATCCCTACGATGGTTTTAAAATATAAATATTCCCTTTATTTTTTACCCCAAAACATTTGTAAAATTTCCAAGATTGGGGTGAAAACTTCAGTCCTTTTCACATTCATGGCTTGTTGTTGCATAAAAACTGCGGCATCACAAAAACTTGGAATAAATGATCTCATATATGCTAGAAAAATTGATACTCTCAGTGTAAATCCACATATCTTTGTACTGATGTTGTTTTTAAATTACTAAGAAAAAAGTGATCTCTACAATAAATTCAAATGAAATAAGCGAGTGTTTTGGAAATAAATTTCTTGTATTTATTTTTTCGGTGAATGTCGCATTGAAGAAAGAATTATGTACAATAAAAATACATACATACATATGCATATGTACTATATGTATGTCACGCTTTATATGACAGACACGATTTATATGACTGAGGCAAGATAATAATAGTAAGGCAGACCGTTTTGATAAAAACTATAACGATTTAGAAAATAAAATATACTTCTAAGCATTAAATATGAAATCTCTAGACACTCATGAAATCTAAATGGCTTTTGTTTTTTTTTTTTTTCTTGCTTTAAAGTTTTTTAGATCAAAGTAGTAAATCAATGATAAAATGAGAAAAAGTTGGCACTATTTTTGCTCTTGGTACTCGTATACTTAAAAAAACTAAATTAAAATTTAAAAAATTTCATTTAATTTGAGTTTAAATTTGTACGAAAATATTCACCAAAAACTAGTTTAGTGTTCATTCAAAGAATGAGAAAAATTTTTAGATTGGGGCGCCATCTGCCAAGCTTAGGAGCAATATCTTCATATAATTGTGTTTTGCTTCAGTTCCTTGCTAAGCACTTGTCAGAGCCGTATTTTCCCCATTAAAGACGCTTTCTGAGCGGGAGCGGGTCTGCTTGAAAAACTTAATAAAACTAGAAGTTGTTTGTCATATATTATGATTCGAACCGGGGTACTTTACCCTTTCCCAGAATCAGTCGTTAGAACTATTCCATGAATTTTTTTTTTTTTGTGGCGTACAGTGTTATCGTTTATTAAAAGGGATGTTTAAATGCTAATAAATAATGTGCCAATATTTAATTGGTTAAAAGCAAAATATTATACATATTTGTTCTAAGCCACAAAGACTGAACAGAATTCCACACACATGAGTAGAAAATATATTCCCATGAGTTTTGCATTGTTTTGAGGGTGTTAATGTACATAAATGTAAAATATCTAATATTTTTTTTGGCAAAATATGAATATGAATGAATGACTATGAGCAACCGTAAATCTATGTATTTGATATACACACATGTGTTTATTTGCCAAAATCACATTAGGACCTCAATAGCATTCATGCTATTGAGGTCCTGCCTTTTTTGTTTCAGTTTTTGTAACATATTTTTTTTGTTTTCTTATTTTCAAAATGATGATGAATTGATCATCATCAGTTTTAGTTTCTTAAGGAAATATTTAAACTTTCATTAGCAGTTTTTAACTAAAGTGCCATACAACCACATTTTTGTGGCATTCATCGTTGTAAGGAAATCATACATCATTTTCTAGAGTAAAATTCATATTAATTGCTAATGGATTTGTGTGGTAATTTTTGTACTACGGGCATTCTTTTTAGAGGTAAATTTTACTTTACTAATTTTGAGTTCTTCTATTTGAGAAATTTACAAAATTTGCTGTTGACACTAATAGCCACGGATACCGAAAATATTTAATTGCACATTTTCTCCTGTACAGAGATTGTGGATCCAATTTAATATTTATACCTTTCAGAAAATTTTAAGAATTTTTTAGTGCATATTTTTGCATATTTTAGTCTTTAGAGCATAATATTGCATGTTTCCGATTACAGTACATGTTCAATACTTTACTTGCTACTTTAAAAATACTTTTAAAAATATACTTTGCGTTTTATAAATATTTTTAATCAATGATTCATTTTTTATGTTGTTAATATTTTTCGAATTGGATATGTTTTTTGACCTTTATATATTCAGTTTTATATATATTATAATAAAGCACAAGGTCTCTTTTTAATTGTTTTCATTGTTTTATTAAAAAGAGACCTTGTGCTTTATTATAATATATATAAAACTAAAGTTAATATTTTTCAATATTTTTTTCATTGATTTTAAGTTTTGCTTTTGAGTTAAAAATATTTATAAAACGCAAAGTATATTTTTAAAAGTATTTTTAAAGTAGCAAGTGCCTAAAAGAAATTAGTTTTTCGATTAAACAATTTTGAAAACTTTCAGTAATTTTTACAAATTTAATAATTTTACTAAAAAAAATTCCATATTTCTTTGAATTAACAGCTTTAATAATTTTCAGTTAACTTTATGGTTTTCGAGCATCGATTTATTAGTGCATATTTTTGCATATATTTTGATTTTTTACCTGAAAATTTTCATTATGAGTTTTACTTCAATATCTATTAAAACTAAATAGTATTTCGATAAAAAAAAAATTACATATGATGAATTTTTTCCATATTTTACCACTTCAAGCATAATTTTTCCTATTTCGGCCTACAGCTCACATTAAGGACAAATTTTTTCTTAGGGTTTAGTCTCACAATAAGAAATTATTAAAAATTATTGAAATCAGTAAATTTTCTTAAATTTAAAAAATTTTCTTTAGTGATTTTTAAATTTTTCGATATTTTCAAAAAAAAAATTTTTACATTCCGGTGTTTAGTCCGAATTTATTTACAGATTTAAAAGATTTTAATTCATTTGAGGAATATAATTTTTAGTGCATATTTTTGCATATTTTACTTCATCATAATTTTGCTTATAAAACGGACTGTTAGTGTTGCACTTTTTACTCACAGCTTTTACAAGAATTGACAAATCGATTTCCGTGAACATATAAATGTGCGATATATTAGTAAAAATATTGTAAATTTTTGGCTGCATATTTATTGCGCATAAAATTGCAGTTTAAAAGGCATATTTCCGGCTTTCCTGCTAATAATGGCGTACAACACACAAAAAAATTCTGTTTCTAACGACTGATTTCCAAAAACTATATGTATATGTACGTGATGGGGGTTTTGAAAGCTCACATCTTAGCTTCGTTTTAGTTACTTAAATATAAATCTTATATAGGACCTCCATTCACTAAACGTTGGAGCAAGACATATGAACTCTTGAAGATTTCCGTTCAATATATTTTTTCCACACTTAATATTAATTTTAAAAAGAAAAAAAAAGAAAAAAACGGCTTAAGCAGAATCACTAAAAAGATTTCTATTGTTAAAAATTTTCCTTTCAATCAAATAAAATAATCGTTTTGTCCACCCAACCACAAGACTAGTACAATAAACCCCCTACGAAAACAGTAACAATTCGACAATCAAATTCAATGAACTTATGATCGTTGTTCGCCATTGTTAAAGACTTCCGTTTAAAAATCATTTTACATAAGTATGTGAATCACATCACAATTCATCAAAAGACGATCCCCTTTTACATGATTAACAAGGCTTTTATTTCTCTCATTTTATTTTTCCTTATTTTTCGTATTGTGGTGATCGCTGTTGTATTGCATGTCGCTTAAATGATTAAACACATAAATAAACCCGCCTCTTTCTCACAAAAAAAAAAAAAAACTCTTAAACGAAAATTAATGAAAATAAAACTAAACTTCATATACTCATATATTCGTATAGTGAACAATTCTATTCAATTCATTTGTTATTATTGGATTAACAAGAGAACTCATAATTAATTCGAGTTTAGTTTCTTCTCACGATCAGTTTCAATTCTTGAAAAAGTCGACATTTCTTACGATTATTTTTAAGATTCTGTTCGTTTCTTTTTCATTTTTATTTGTATGAGTTAAGGAAGGAGTGATTTCTATTATAAGTTAATAAACGCTTTTAGGAACATACATACGTACAAATAAAGATGCTTTCTTTCACTTTCAATTAAACATCACTTTAGTGCTTTTTAATTTAGTTACAGAGAATTGTAAGAAACGATCATGATCATGCAGTTTAACTGATTGTTTCGCTTTGAGGTTTAGTTTCTAAGTAATAAATTTATCTTGGTTTTAAAGAAGTTTTATTTAATATCGGTTTTAAGGCTAAGTTTCGAAGTAACAACTTAAACCTGGTTAATAGCAATTTTAATTCAATATCGAATCTAATGCTTATTTTCTATGTAACCAATATAACAAGAGTAGGAACAAGTTTTATTTAATAAAAGCTTTATAACTTAGTTTAGTTAATCTTGGTTTAAAATTAGTTTACGACTTAGCTTCTAAGTAACAAATCAAATCTGATTTAAAATAAGTTTATTTTAATGTCGACTTGGAAGTAAAACATTTTCTTAAATCGACTTATAGGATCCTTTAAAAAAGTCCCTTGATATAAAAATATTTATAGCTGCATTCTCCCCACCAAACTCTACATACGAACAATATAACTTAATTAATCGATTAATAAATTTAACATGTTTTTCTGTTTTTTTAGTTAAAATGTTAAATTACATCTTCATAAATAATAAATTTTATATGCCACTCTCTTTCGATAAATAAATGAATTTATGTGAGAATTATTAAGTTTTTCGTTAAATGAGATCGCGTGCTTAGCAGCGTCTCATTTAAGTTGATGTTTTATTTTAAGTTGTTCAATTCAATTGGTATTAATTATCTACATTAAAATATTTCTTATATTTTTTTGTCTTGTTGTAACTCTTAACTCAAGATTTATGTGAGAAATTAAATTTATAAAGCTAAGAATTTAATTTTAAGACATTTTCGTTAGTAAATTATCTCTTCAGAAAACTTTCATATAACTTGGCTGAATTAATTATTGATATTGATTAATAATATTGGTTATTGATTGATGTCAAAAATTCATTGGAGCTTTTTCCATGTTAAATAATTTCCACTATACACTGCAGCAAAATTTTCCTCTTCTTTGGTGTTGTCAATAAGAGTCTAAAAGGTTCTTTTCTGACGTTTGGATATTTTTCCTATGAACCTAAATAAAATTTTTATATCCAGAATACGGAAGATTATGTCGTTCGTTGGCGAACACATTTTCACATACTTTTCTTATCACTTTCTTTGACCTCCAATTATTATTTACTAACTATTTAATCAACTTTGAGGTATTTTTTTATAAAAATTTATAATTTGATTGTTTCTTCACTTGCCAAAATATTATTTTTTTTTCTTCCTAAACGGTCTGACAAAATTCCGAATAAATATTTAAAATTTGTAAAATATGTAATTTTGCAATAAAAATTTTCATAATATTTCTACGGTTTCTGCATACACTCCAATAAAATCTAACTTCTTATGTTAAAATATTTATTATAAAAGCCTTTCAGGAATTTAAATATACATATTCCTTAAAACAGTTTCCTTTATATGTATATAAAACATATTTTTTGCAAACATCTTAGCCTTTATTTCTCTAGGAATTATAATTTAAATCTTCCATTCAAGTTAAAACGTGCGTTAAAAATTATTTCCTTTTTGGCTTAAAATCCTTTTGAAAAATCTTCGAAAATAATAGTAGGCAAAAAGCAAAAGAACAGCAATTTATATAAAGGATTTTATACAGGCCTTTTATAAAATTTACAAATTTTAGTTTTTTTTTTATTTAAATAAATGGCATGTGCTTGTCTTATATTCTCATAAATGGCCTTTTAAATGACCTCTTTTTACGTTTTTGGTTTCTGTTCCTTTTTTTATTACTTAAACATTTTAATATTTTAAAAGGAATAAAGCGATCCTACACGTATGTACGTTCAAACATTGAAGCATTCTTAAAGGATTTCAAACGACTTAAGCGTGTGTGTCATTTATTTTAGCAAATTTGTTTTTCTTTTCTTCTATTTTAATGTTTTAGTTTTGCATAAATGTATTTGTTTAAATTTCTTTTTCTTATATTCATACAAGTTCATATTGTAGACAAGAGTTGTCAAAAGCTGATGAGGATAAACTGTTTGATCTTAATGAGAAAAAAAAATGCTTGAATACGGCTCCATGAAAAATGGCCCCAAACTGTACTACTAAAAATTACCCTAAACCAAAAATTAATATTGGCACCACTTTCTAAGGATTCCCTGCATTAATTAGAAAGGATTTTCTCCAATATGGTATATTATAGGCACGGCGATTCTTACTATAGATTTTCTGTCTTTCATTAGGTTGTCAATTTATTAGAAAATCTTCAGTTAGTATCGCCGTTTTGGTAAATCAAATGGTGAAGAAAATTCTTAAGCCCGTCAAATATTAAGTATTAAATAAGTAGCGGTTTCTCTGGTTTTTCGTTTTTTACAAGCGAGTAATTTTTTAATTGTTTTTGGTGGCCATTGAAGCTGTAGTTTCTATAAAATTCAAGTAAAAGCAAAATTTTCATATGATAAAGATATAGTTTCATTAAAAAGTAACATCACCTGATGGAATACCCTTTAATTTTTAATATGTTTTTTTATTTTTTAGTACATTTAAGAATTTAAAAATAACATCATCAAAATTGTATTCCTAAATTGGTTTATCCTCTAACGGCTTACAAATCAATGATACACTTAAATGCTGGCTTAGTTAAACTAAACTAAACTCAACTAGACTTAAATAAAATATAAACTTGGTTTAAGCTCTTTATAATTGTAGAATGTTGTATATTTCACCCAAATGCGTAGAGCTTTTTAAAAAATTATCAAAAACTAATACCAAAATGTCTTAAAATATCAGTTTGTTTTACAACCACTCAACCGTAGGAAGTATTTTCGTGTATTACCACCGTTTTATAAACAACAAAATATCAATTTAAGAGTTAAACGCTTACAATTAAACGCACAATAATTTTCATTAAAACTTGTCGGAATATATAAGGTCATTTTTTGTTTTTCTATTCATTCCAAAACGCAAATCGTCCCCCAAATGGAAAATTATAGTAAGAAAGTTGCTTTTGGTGACTAACGACTAGTCATCATCAGGGCTTGCGAGTAATTTTGTTCCGCATAAATTTCATAGTAAATCGTTTGGCCCTTGAACTTTTTATTTCACCCGCTCCAATTCGCTGTTATTAGTATTAGTAAAATGTCCTTTTAAAATAATAATAACAGTCACTCGCACTAACAGCAGCTACCCTTTTTTCGTGTTTGTTTGGTTTTCACTAAATTACTTTCAGGTTTTTTTTTCTGTAATTTCTTTTCAACAATGAAAAAAATTAACGAAATGAACAAAACGCAAAAACAATATAAAAAAAATTAAATTCAAGAAAAAGGTTAAATATGTGAGGTTTTTTTAGAAAGAAATAAGTTTTCGTTCAACAACAAACCCCTTTTGCATTCAATATTATATAAACTTAAATGCGAACGCTTATATTTTACGCTTCGCGTGTTTAATCCTTATTTTCTTTATTACAGTTCAATTTTAATTGTAACCCCCTGTACAGCTGTTTGTACTTCCTTAATATTTTTGTATGTTTGGAGACACGCAAAGGTTGGCAAGTGTTAAGCGCTACTCGACATGTTTCTCTTGTTTTTTTTTTTTTTTTCTTTCATTGTCCAGTTTTCTGTAAAAGTAGTAAAAGCTGAAAGGCGTGTCCTTTCACTCTGATTGCCTCAGTCGTTCTATATTTCTATTAGTTTTGTTACCGTTTTATTTTATTTCGTTTTATTTTAGGGTTAATTAAAGTTCCCACTTTGAGTGTGTGTGTGTGCTCTGTGTTGGCCTAAATTTTCGTAAATTTATTTTTAATATTGAAATATTTAGTTTAAAAGATTAAAATTATATGGGAAAATTAAAGCAATTAAATCAATTAATGTAAAACTTTTACAAATTAACTAACTGTTTTGTTGCTAAAATAAAATATAAGGTTTCTAAAAAAAAAATGTTTCCTATCAATTTGTTAATTCAGCTAATACTTAAATAATTGAAACCATTATAAACAAATTCCACTTTTAAACAAAAATCAATTAATTTTTTAATTCAATTTTACATATTCATTATTAAATACAGCTGTTAATTTTCGCTGTGTTGGACTAAACCTTGACTTCAAGTGTCTTTTCAATTTATCATAGTTCAATTAATTTATTAATTGATAATATATTTAATTAATTGAAAGAATCAACAAATTATTTTGTGTTAATAATTCAAATTTCACAAATGCTGGAAAATCATTTAAATTTTTAATTGAACGCAAGATTTTCAAATTGGAATCCCGTATTCTTTTTTTCTTTCTGTGTATGTGTAAACGTTAACTTGAAATGGAAATTGCACTGTTTTTCTGTGCAGAAATTTATCTTGTCACATTCATTTATTTAATTACAAGTACGGTCGCTAGTTGTAAACAACTTTTTCTTTTTTTTATATTTTTGCCATTAAACCATTATTTCATGCGAAATAAAGAAATCAACCCATACCCACAAACATATTCATACACATATGCACATACACACAAAGATGTATAAGCCCATACATAGAGCAGCAGCACCAAAATCCACCCTCACAATTTACCCTTTGATTGTTTATGTGCTAACAATAAATATATAAACGCAAAAATATATAAAAATTATACATACTCATACATACATGTGTATTTATTAATGTATATATGTAGTATATTTATACATATGTACGCACATATAGACACAACTTTATGTAATTTAATGCTTTTTATGTGGGTTAAAATACACTTATTCACTCACATATAAACATAAAATGATTGCTAGTAAAATGTGTTGTTGTCGTTGTGCCAGTAAGGGTTTATCAAAATTAAGGATATTGTGTATTTTTATTATGAAATCCTTTTTATATATGTACGAGTATGTGACACATGTACACATACATACAGACACACGCAGACAGTCATGCGGTGATACACATATTTTTTGGATATAAAATAACTTATCAAACAAATTTGAAAGTCATTTATAAAATTATATTTGGTAACTGTAAAAATGTTAAATATTATAACCAACACATATGCAATCTGACTCGCTGACAAACACATATGAGATATTTTCTATGAAAGTAAAAGGACTTGTGTTGTTTTTATAGCTTAAGAATGTGTTTCTTTGTGTAGAAGAAAGTGTACACAGCTAGACTTGATTACATACAACACTCATCTATCATATTCGTAAAGATTTTCCTTATGCTGTCAAAGGATAATAAAATTTATGCTTCTATGGGTAAGCAACGAATGTAGAGAATATTATTATATGGATGCTTGATTATAATAAGCAAAATAGACGTCTAGGCTTTGTACATAATTGACATCAAACAAATATGCTACTAAATATTTGATTAAAATCAATTTTAAATTTAAGATTTTCTTTTATCTTCGTCATTAGAACCGAAAGTTGCGGATATATTTGGACATATATTCCTACATATGATGATAGAGATACCGTTGGTCTTATAGAGAGGTGTGCATCATAGTTGTAAACTTTCAATTGCTACACCTCCTCCTACCCTATACACATTACAAACGTTTGATTTAAACACATCATATCAACTCAATAATTGTAGCTGACATTAAATAAAATCAAATTTCATACAAAAGAAAAAAAGGATAAAGTTTCTTCTTTTAAGTTTATGTGTTGGACAAGAACCAAAATGAATTACAAATAAAAAAGGGTCGTAAAGCCTTGTTATAGATAGACATTAAAATGAAGAGCAAAATACATATAAACAACATGCGTGTCGAGACACTGCGAAAAAAATTCTTGAGTTTATGTTTCAGTAGCAAGCAGTGATGTTATATGTAGGGAAAAATCCCTACTCGTAGGGATTTTCTTCCAAAAAAATTACCGTAGGGAAAAAATGACAGATTTGTTGAAATCATTAAAATGTAGGGACTTTTCAGTAATATGGCAAAAATATATTAATATGGCAACCTTCTTCAATTTGGTCTTGGAAGAAATACAGGATTCTTAAACCTTGAAATTACATTGGAAAAAAAAGGAAATAAAAATGAATTTTCATTTAAAAATATTTCGAAAATTATGAAAGTGGACGCTAATTCTCTTCTACAAGAGTGGAGATCCTTTTTTAATTTATTTTTTCAGAGCAAGAAATAGGTGATTTGTTAAATATGGACATCGAAAAGTTTTTGGAAAAATTTTAATGAGAATTTCATTTTCCCCCTTTTGCTTTATTACTGCCACATGCCAATATAGACAGGGAAAGAATTTTTTCTATCATCACTGATGTTCGCACTAAGAAAAGAAATAAGCTAAGTCATAAAATGTTAACTTCAGTTTGCATTATCCGCTCATTTTAACAAGGCGAATGTAAAAATTGTTATACCTTTCAATGTACCAAAACTCATTTAAAAAAACTGGTATCCTTACGACATGTCAGGAAATATCCAGTCAAAAATAACACGGGCAAACAATTTTTTTAGTATCCTAGCAAAATTCAAAAGTGCAAAATACATATTTTTTATATTTCGCTTTTTTTACCAATGAACTAATTGTGATTTTAAATGAATTTATGTATATCACTTGTTTTTATGTTTTTCAATTTTTGTTTATTTAGTTTTTAATTTATAAAAAAAGACTGATAGAATAACATGAATTATAATTCATTATGTTTAACAAGTTTCAATAAAACGTTTATATATTAAACACAAAGATTTTATTTGCATAGTTTGATATATTATAATTTAAAAGTTGTAGGGATTTTTGTAAAGACAATGTTTTGAGCGCGTAGGGAAAAATAGGGATTTTTTAAGTGCTGCATAAAGACTTCTCAAAAAAGTGTATAACATCACTGGTAGCAAGTATGATAAATAATAAATTCAAAATAGCACTTTTTTTGAATCGAATTGTATTAAAATTTTTTTTCACAATTTTGCATAACAAGGAAATTAATTTTTAAAATCCTAACACTTTACAATATTATATAAATTCTTAAAAATAAACATATTTCTCTAAGTGCAGAAACACACGCATAAATTCTTTACTATTTATTAAAAGCTAACTTATTGAGAAAGAAAACATGTTTGAACAAATAAACAAACGAAAAAAATAAGGAAGAAAACACTATATTTTACATCGGGTTTTCACTTGAGAACTCAATTTTCTAGCATGACCAAAAAAAAAACTAAAACAACAAACCCCACAATAAAATTGTTTACATGATAAAATAGATCAGCAACAGTAGCAACAACAAGAAAGGATATTAAACAGCAGTTCTCACTCTCTAGCAGATACAAATAGAAAATAACTGTATTCATCATATAACTTTATATTGTCGTTAAAAAATTTCCACGTCTGTTTGACTCATGTTGCCGTATTTAACTTTTAAGCACACAAAGTATTGAATACAAACACACAGAATCACATTCGTCATTCTCCAAGTCCTTAAGGGGTTTGCTTGACCATTGCCAGTTTAAGGCAATAATCAGAGTTGAATTGAGTTCTCTTATAAAATTTTCCTCTTTTCACTTTTGATGCGCGACTATTGTAGGACTTTGCCTTGCGCTACTTGAGAAAAATTTTACTTTTCATTTCTAATATTATCAATTTAATTATTTCTTTTTAAATCCATATAATTTATAAAATTTGTTTGTTTAATATTCGACTATAATTTTGGATGGGGGTATTATTTCTAATAAAGACAAACTATGTTCAGTCTAACAAAAATTCTCAATAGGAAGCCTTCAAGGTTTAGATTAACTAGAGCAAACAAATCATGTACTATTTTTTTCGAACTTGAGTGTAATGAAAAATTAGTGACAACTACAAAAATCCAATGTATTACAAGTTTGCTAATAAATTCGGAGGTGCAAGATCATTCATGTTAATTTTGTTTATATTCAAATTAAATCACGTTAGCTTTATTTAAAGCAAAATGTCAATCAATCATGCTCGATTACGCGTGGTGAAACGAAGTCCTTGTCTTATAAATTGAATATATATTTTTTAATTCACTTCTTTTTATTATTTCTCTAATTTTATTTATCGGTTTGTGAAAGAATACAGAAGTTTATAATGTAAGTTTATCTAGAGTTAACCGAGAACAGACTTAGTGCCTGTTCGCCGATAACGAACAACTTCTTTCTTTCGATTAATTACATTTGAAACAAAAACAAATTCAAAAACGATGTTTTATAATATACGAGTAGTAAGTATATACATACATATATTTTTATAATAATCTCTTGTCGAGTTTATACTAAATCAAACATTTTCTTTTCTTTCCAAGTATGTTTTATGTTCTTTACGCAACAAATCAATAGTAAGTAAGAAACTCTTTATAAATTATTAATTAAATAATTGTCTCTACTACGCTAACAAAACTGACGAGACCATCGACCGAATTCTAGATGTAAATAATTTTATAAATTATCCAAACGTCATTAAAAATGTTTTACAAAAAACAGTCACACAACTTTATAAAAATGGTCTCGAATAATAATTCACAAATTCCAATGATAAAAACTCATGATATTAATGAAAACATTAATTAAATTTTGCAACAGTAAATAAATTGCTGCCAATAATTTAAATTCTTGTACACAATTTAATTGCAATAATATTTTATTAAAAATTAATTATAACAATGAAAAGTTTAATTAAATTATTTCGAAGTTTTCTATTAAAAATTGTAATTAATTTTTTTTTTTTTTTTTTGATAATTTTATTATTTAAAAAAAAATTATAAAAATATATGTATGTATATACTTACTACTCGTATATTATAAAACATCGTGTTTGGCTTATGGCCACATTCTTTGACAGTGACTTAAAAAACAGTAAGTCTGTTCTCGGTTAACTCTAGATAAACTTACATTATAAACTTGTGTATTCTTTCAAAAACCGATAAATAAAATTAGAGAAATAATAAAAAGAAGTGAATTAAAAAATATATATTCAATTTATAAGACAAGGACTTCGTTTCACCACGCGTAATCGAGCATGATTGATTGACATTTTGCTTTAAATAAAGCTAACGTGATTTAATTTGAATATAAACAAAATTAACATGAATGATCTTGCACCTCCGAATTTATTAGCAAATTGTAATTAATGATTGAGCCAATTAACAAAATGTTTAATAGTTAACGCTAAAACAATTAACAATTGTTTATAGGACCAATTAAAAGAATAATTGCTTTTATGAAAACAATTGTTAATACTTAATTTTATACATTATAAAAAGTTTGATTATGTGTTCCAATTTAAATATTTAATTAAAAATACAATTATTTCTTAGTTCTCGCAAAAATATTGATTTCAATAAATATAAAGGAATTCATGAAAACCTTTGAACTGACATGTACTCTTTAACTTGTAGCATTTTGAAACCCAGTATATTCTAAATTAATCGAAATCGATATTTACCTAACATAGAAAACACTGAACACAGTTTTATTTAATTTCGTTGGCGAGACTTAAATCATTAAGATTTAAATTGTAAACTATCCAAAACTGAACCAAATCAGTAGAATAAAGTTGCGAACATTTTGTCACATGTTATTATCAAAAATCTTAGTAAAACGATTTGGTCTAATTCAAGCAATCATTTCAGTCGATTGAAATTTTGTGCAATAAAAAACACTATTAGCTAAAATCTTTAATAAGCACTCTTACTTTCTTTATCTTTAAGAGGGACGTGCAAAACATGAACGACATAGACATTTTGACAATAAAAAGGGGTGAATATTTGGTTTTAGTTTCTTCTTTTAACTAACTCAAATACAAATACATATATATGTGTATGTATAAATGAGTAAAACCTAGCAACCATTTTATTTCGAATTTACTCAGGATATATGCATAAATTTTCAATTTATCTAAAATGCTTGACCGAGAAGAATTTGCACTTCTTTGCCTTAAGAAATCCAGAAAACTTTCCCAAAATGTTTGACAGTGATCATCGAAAATCACTCTATAAACAGCGAAGTTTGGCAATAATCAGTATTTGGGACGCACCGAATGATCCTAATGCAGTGTTTTTTGGTGTTTAAAACCATTTTCGAATTTGGAGAACATCGCTTAATACCCTTCCTCTCCATTCCTTTCCTGAGCAACGTGTATGATCGGTTATATATCAGACTTTGGCTCATATTTCAACAGCAGTGCAATGTTCACTTGGTATTTAAAATAGCGTACATCAGTGATGGAAAAATTAAAAATTGAAATGGTACTGTTCGACAACAAAAAGAGTACTTTTTTCAACATTGTAGTACTTTTTGTGAAACATATATTTTTATTCAAAAATAAAATTAAAAATCCATTTTATAATAAAAAAAAATATTGAATGAAGAAAACAATGCAGCTAGGTTGGCATAATTTTTCAACCAGGTTCAACCCCGTATTAGCAAAACAAAACCAATACATGTACATTAAAAAAAAACAAATGTGTGCAAAATACACTAATACACACATATATGTATATTTTTACTATTTTATGCCAGATTATTTAGTCTCGTGTGTTTTCGAAAGAACAAAAGTTATGCGAACTAAAAATTAATATCGTGTAAATTGGACCAATAACATTAAAGGGCACTATACATTCGCCAAAATCACATCAAGCATTTAAAGTTGTAACAGTAAAAATTTGTTTGTATGTGTGGCATCGACGACGCTTGATGAATAATCAAAAAATTTAGATATTGGGTATGCTTGATATCAAGCATACGTACACGCGCTTGATGTCAATGACAGTGTATAGTGAGTGCCCTTAACAACTTTTGCAAAAAACACACACTAACAACAACATGAATAACGAATTTGTACATTCCTTAGTTCTTGTTTTGAAGCCAATGTTATCAATGATTACAGGGAACAAAGCAAAACAAAAAAGTAGTACTAAATTTGACGTGGGGGTACTGTGGTATTTTTGTTGTGAAAAAGTACTGAAAATAGTACAAAAGTACTGCATTTTCCATCACTGGCGTACATCCAACAAAGATATACATATAAGCTTTGCCAAAGGACAACATAATGTGTTCCTTAAAAAACACTCTAAAAGTGAGAGAATTTTTATTTGTATGTGTGTGCGTAAGTATGTACATATATTTTATTATCATATAAGATGAAACGTCAAAACGAAGCCTTTAAAACCCTTATGTTTTTCGTTTCTGTGATGGTATAAAAACAGCAGAAAGACGCAAGAAATCCAGCAAAAACTTTATAAAAACATTTTTGAAAAATGCGTACAATAGTCGTCCTCAGATACCACATACATTTTTATTTGTGCCCATTCCTTTATTTTTATCCCTTTTTAACCCTCATGGATCTTGAAATTTCAAAATATTTATACGAATTGTAGTACAAAACAGAAGTTTATGTATTTGAGTTTGGAATAAAACTTTTATATATTTTCAATACTTGAAAAAAAAAAAAAAACAAAACGAAGAATACGAAATATACAGCAACCATTCCAAGGGCCACACATGTCATTTCTTGTTGTTGTCTAACTTTTTTTCTTCTCTTTGCTTAAAAATGGGTGAATAAAGTGGTAAAAGGACATGTAGCAAGTATGTATTACGTGTGGATGTATGTAATATTGTGTGTTTGGTTGACTGTTTGTTTGTACATTTGATATGTGAATTTAACAAGACGTTAAGCATGCATGTTGCCTACAATAAGGGTTAGAAAATTGTCCAGATGACGGCACAACAAATACATGTATCGTACATGCATACATACATACTCGTACTCGTATACTTATACATATGTACATAAAAAAAGAAATTGCAAAACATACCGAAATGTTATTCTACTCTTATTAAGCATAATCGAAGTTTAAGGACACTCTGCATTCGGGATAATTAATAATTTATAAAAAACGGGAGGTGATTTTCGTACCTATGTATATAGTTTTAGAACTCCTACCAGTTGTTATTCCATGGAAATTAACTTAAACATTGTTTCTTTCCTCAACTACAATAATTCACATATGACTTGCTCCAACTCAAACTTTCGCATCGTAATAAACGGAAATAATCACCTCTTTTTAATAAAACTTTTAATTGAAAAAATGTTATATAGGTATTTTCAATGGAATAGTTTTATTGATACAATTAAATTTAACGAAATCAATTATTTATTTAACTGTTACTATACACAATTTTCAATTACTTTAGCGTTAACTATTAAACATTTTGTTAATTGGCTTGATTAAACTATTAATTTAAGAGATTAAAAATTTAATAGAACACTTGAAAATATTTTAATTAAAATTTTAATTGTTGTTATTAATATTCAGTCAAAGTTTGTTCAATAAACTGTGTAAAAAAATTTAATTGATTCTAGCAATTTGTTTACTGGCAAAAATTCAATTAATACTTTAATTAATATGACAAATGTTTTAATTGAAATAAATTAATTTGTTTTTTTTTTTTTTTTTGCAAAAACTCTCACCTCATTTGCCAGTTTTATACAAAGGTTCTTAAGAATTTTTTTTCTCTAAAAGTTTTAAACGTACTGACTATTTCGCAAATTTTCAAGGATTCTTTCTTTCGTACAATTTTATATCGAAATAAATTCTTTTGTTATCGTTAAATAACCCGCAAGTCTCTAAAGTATCCTTAAACTCAATATAACTTTTTTTGCAAGTAGTGCAACGCATTAAAAATGAAACTTTTTCTCTTCGTTTTGTTTTTTAATATTATTTTTTTTATATTTTTAAGGATAACATCAAGTTTATCTTTAAGTAATGGCTCGTTAAAGTTAAAAAAGGGTGCTTCATAGATATCGATTTTTGTTTTTGGTTGCCACACACGTGCCTACATCAAAATACAATTCCTTGAATTTAAAATAAATTGCAAAAAAAAAAAATTAACAAAAGTAAAAAACATTTGCGATATTAAGAAAAAAAGAAAGGGGGAATCAAGACAACTGCGCCATTTTGGATTGAGGACGAAAAAAACCAACCCTTTCAAAAGGAATTGAAGGATTTATGTAAAGCTGTTGCTTCTGAAAACCATATTTGCATTAGTTTGATAATTTCTATTGGCTGTTAATTTAATTTAACAACCCTTTTCTTTAATAAAGGCTGACACATTTTATAAATAAAATGTCAAAACTTAACCCTTTTTACTACAATTCCTTAATTTAACGCTTTTATCGTGAGGAAATACTTCAAGGAAATGATTGGTTGTCGAAGTTAATAACGTATTTTAGTTTGAAATTATGAAGGTAAAACCTAAAATATTTTTGAGGCCAACATAATCTATGGTTGAAGGCAAATCATAATATGATGGAGGCTAACCATGGTACATGCAAAATTATCATGTACTCAAATAACGTCATAGCTCAAGTAGTTTTGTAAAAAGCTTTCTCTCAAATAAATAATATCCTTGGAGCGATGAAGGTGCACACTAATTGGGAAAGAATATAAACTAGTATATTTAACCAATTTTTCAATAGAAATACAATTCAAGATTTTTTCGCAATGTTTTGTGTATTCAATTTTAAGATGTTTAAAAAATTTTTTTTTTGGTCTGAAGTTCTTACACAACTTGTTCCAATAAACTCTCATAGTCCGTTTTTTTCAAAGTAGTCCACTTTGCAATTTAACGTATTTGTTGTTCCACTCTATAGTAGGGTGGTTCACGTATTTATAATACAAAGGAATGGCTGATGCCGGAGCTGAATTACAAACATTATTTTTAATTTCTTTTCAACGGATAATCATATTGCTTTTTGAGCTTTGTCTCTAGAAATTAAATCAAAATATTTTTGCAATTAAAACATAAACCAACATCGCCTACAAAGAAAAATTCACTTAAAATTAACTCTAAGCCTACAACTCCTCCTCTTGTTTCACCGGGTTTCTTATTGTTTCCAAACAATTCTCAGATATGTTTTTTCAAAAGTATTTAAAGAAAATTAAGTACAACTTTAATGAATATACAACGGAGAGAAATAAACTTGTTTGTTATTTACTTTCATTTTATACTAAATATGCTTTTAGGCTAAAGATGTGTCCCATGTCTTCTTAAAGATGATTGTTAATATTGTTCGGACATACTCAAACGAATAACAAAATGTAAACTTGGAATTTTTGCTTGGAAAAAATGGATTTTTAAGATTTTCTTTTTTTTTAATTTTATTTTAAGTATGGGAACAACACAACAACATAAGCAGCAGCAGCAGCAGCAACAACAGAAATATGTTTTGGAAAATAGGATTTTTGCTTAAATTGTTCTCAACAAGAATTTTAATTATTTTTTTTTGTATTTTCTATTTAATTTTAACAAAACGAGAAAATAGAGGGCTAGGGGAGAGTAAGTCTGAAAATTATAAAAAAAAAGTTTTCTTAAATATTTTAAATTACTGAAAGCTTTTCGAACACCTTTCTTTCACTACTAATCAATAAGTGTAATTTTGGTTGGTTCATTATGGACATTTGAGTAGATTAAAAAATGTTAGTCTGTTTATTCATCTATCCGAATACAAAATATTGCATACCAATTGTTGTTCGAAAAATGCAAAATTATGCTGCAAAGGGTAAAATATGCAAAAATATGCATTATCAAATCTGCCCCTAAACATCCTAAAATTAATTACAAATTCTTAAAGCTGTAAACAAACTCGGAATAAATCAAAGAAATATATAGACAATTTTTACAAAAATTTATACATTTTTAAAAATATTACTAAAAATTTAAAAAAATTTCTGGTCGAAAACTGATTTTTCTTTGTTGCGTTTTATATAAAAGTAGATGTTAAAACTTAACAAAAGATAAAATATGAAAAAAAAATATATTATAAACAAGCGCTGTAGTCTAAAACATGAAAGATTATGCTGTAAGCACTAAAATATGCAAAAATATGCACTAACATAATTGATGGCAAAATTCTTAGAAAATCTAGTATTTTATTAATATTTTATTTGGATCTAAATTCATAGCACAGGAAAAAATAAGCAACTTTATAATTGCGACTTCTCTGGTTACAACTGACGTCCTGAAGGCGTTTTATATAACAACGTATGGAATATACGATTTTTCTCGTGGGATGGTGGGCCTAATGTAAAATTTAAAAACATTCATCATCAGTCCTTGGATTTTTGTAATTTACAAAACACAATATCAAAACATTTGTCCAGCCTATCGGCACCATAGAAATTTTTCCCTTTAAATTTGTTATAATTATTTCTTATTTACTATCCACTTCATTCTTTACATGATTCATGTTCTTACATTGCGAAGTATAAATATTATTCTTCGTGCGCCTCCTAGTGCGTTATAAACATTTAAATAGCATTTTTTCCTTAATCAAATTCTAAGGACCATAATTGCAACATTTTAAATCGTTAAAAACAACGGGATCTCTTGAAAACTATTTTTTTTTTCTTTCGTCTAAACATCATTTTATGTTTGCAACAATTATACGATAAACTTAATTATTCTAATTGAAATTATACTTTTATTTACTCTCATCTTTATAGTTACATCATGGCAATATAAAAAGTCCTTTTTCCTAGTTTTTATATCTCTATTTATTGACAATTAAAATTAAAATGAAATACATCATTGTTGTTGTTAGTTTTGTTAGGGAAAAGGAAGGAATTATTATAAAATACAAAAAAATTATTGTGTAACAAACAGCGTGTGTGTTAGTAACATTACAAAATTTCTTAACGAACATTTCGAGTAACAGAGTCCTTTTTCAGCATATTAATTTTTTCTTTTAGTTCTTTATGTTATTTTATAACTAACGCTTTTTATGGTGTGACAAAGTTTATTTTAAGCATTTTATTAGTGCTGTTTGATTTCTTTTAGAAATATTTGCAAAACTAAAATTATTTCCGGAGTGCTTGAAATTCTCAGTGTGGTAAAACTTAATGTTTTGTATGTTTCATAATTTTAATGACGGAATGTTGCTATTGAGCCATTATAAATATTTAATTGTTATTGCAAAGAACTTTTTTAATTGTCAAACGATTAGTAAGTGGGCCATATTAGGTAAAGGAACAAGTACAAATGCTACTATATAATCACTGTAGAGTGCTTGGAAAACTTTAGATATGACATCCTCCAGCGATTATTAGTTACAAAACCAAGTTAAAAATATTTCTATCATAATTATGATGGATTAATTTTCTAAACACCACCACCACCTGCCTTTTGACATTTACTATTCCAAAAATAATCATTTAAAACTAAAGTCAGTGGAAAACAGGTGAATTGATAAAAGATAAATATTCGATAATTATTTTCAACATCATTCCATCATTTAAATTTGTAAACGATACAACAAAAAAGTACTTAAAATAATACAAAACACTTGAAATGATCAGCTGAATGATGAACAATTTTTACAACTTCTGTGTAATCAGGAAAACTCAAAAGATAGTGCAAACCTGCCGAACGGCTGACTGAAATCTAAAATAAAAAAAAAAATCAAACATAAAAAAATAGAGCACGAGTAGGGAGGAAAGTATTGTATCTATTATCTCGACAAGAAAAACTACAACAATAAATAACACCACATGTAGTAAAATGCAACAACAAAATACAGCACAAGATTGCAATAACCTATTGTGCCGCTTGATCAGAACAAGAGCACAAACAAACAGACATACGAGCAGGCAGGACCTGGCGGCTACCTAACGTTCTTCTACATACGACTTTTGTAACTACACTTGTCAATTGATTAGTTGATGGTCATTTTTGTCTAATCAATTTTCGCCAACAAATTTTTATATTGTTTTAAAGACAATTTGAATGTCCTGCTGATTTGCCTTTTTTTATTTCATTTCATTCCACGTTTATTTTTTATAAAAAAGGATATCAATGTTTTTATATTTTTTTGTTAAATTTTATTTGCTTCAATTAAAATTTTTCATTATTTTATTTTACAAAATGATTAATTGCTTTTTGTACTCCCCTCCAGTTGTAGTCCTTTTGTTTTTCTTCCTTTCCGGTAGTACAAACAATGTGCGCTACTTAATGAGTTAAAAGCCTTTTGGCCAGGTTTTCTTTTCGGTGTCCAAAGGTGTTGTTTCATTTGTCTTAAAAACGTTTTATTTTTCGATCTTTAAAATAATTTAATTTATGTTTTGTTTATTATGTTACTTTAGCAATTAATTAACTCACAATAGAAATGATTAATGTTTGCGAGGTGGCTGTAAGAAAAGGAGTTAAACTGAAATTTCTTAATTTACAATATGATCTTTATCCTATTGGTTTTATTATTTGTGTTTAAATGAAAAATTGTTTAGCAGTTTTTATTGTTATGCATTCCTTTTATTCTTAAAGATCTATTAAAATGATACTTTTGTGTTTGTTTTTTTTTTATAAAAAAAAAAATAATGAACCTTTAGCTCGGGAAAAACCAAATAAATTTTTCTAGCCGCCTATTTCGCTTAAAAAAATGCTCATTTTAAGTAAGAACAAGCAGGTAAAAACAATATTGTGGAGACTCTGCGCTTTAGGTCCCTCCTGTTTCTTTTGTAATCGTTGTTTAACAAAACTTAAGTATAATAATAAGAATTAGTACACTTTAGACCAGCTTCTCCCGAAAATTATGGACTCTGCACGAGAGAAATTAGGTATACCAAATTTTTAAATTAATGAGATAATTTGCTGCGCTTAAAATAAACTAAAAGTGTCGCTTGTCTAACAACACAAGAATATAGTGCTTTTCTAACTTTATTGATACCTATATACCTTGAGCTTGAGTATACCATATTTTAATAATTACATTCATTTAAAGTAAACTTTAGGTCTCGCCTGTCTTTTAAAACAAGATTGTAGTGCAATTTCAATCCAACAAAATTTATGGACTTTGAGTATACCACATTTTTATAATAACATCACTTTCAGTGTATTCATCTTTTAAACTAGACTTAAAGTGTCGGCTGTCTAACAAAACAAGACTATTTTTAATTATATTTTAATTCTATTGATGTTTATAGATTTTTAAATTGGGTATACCAAATTTTTGATTATAACATAATTATTAATAATAATATAATTTCCATTATCTCCAGTTTAATACAACAAGAATTTAATACAATTTGAATTCTATTATATCTAGACTTAGAACTTGAGTATACCATGTTTTTATATTTACGTAATTTTCAGTGTATTCATTATAAAACTAAACTTTAAATGTCGCTTGTCTTACTAAACAAGATTGTATTGCAATTTCAATCCTACAAAATTTATGGACTTTGATTTTTAGTATACCACATTTTTATAATAACATCACTTTCGGTGTATTAATTTTAAAATTAAACTTTAAATGTCGCCTGTATTACAAAACAAGATTAAAATGCTATTTTAAATCTATTGATATTTATAGACTTTTAACTTGGGTATACCAAATTTTTATTTTAACATAATTTTTAATAATAATATAATTTGCAGTATCGCCAGTTTAATACAACAAGAATTTCATACAATTTTAATTCTAGATTTAGAACTTGAGTATACCATATTTTTATATTTACATAATTTTGAGTGTATTCATTTAAGTGTCGACTATATAACAAAACATTATTGTTGTGCATTTACATTGCTAGTAAAATATATAGATACATCTTGCAGTAAGGACGACCAGGGGATGCCCCAAGGTGGTGTACTGTCTCCACTCCTGTGGAGCCTTGTAGTTGACGAACTCCTGCACAAGCTAACGAGCAATGGCATTGAATGCCAAGCATATGCCGATGACATCGTTCTCATTGCAAGGGGGAAGTTTGAAGAGACGTTGTGTGACATCATACAGAACGGACTAAGGATAGTGAAGGAATGGTGCACTTCTGTAGGGTTGAACATCAACCCTGCGAAGCCTACCATTGTTCCCTTCACCAGAAGGAGGACACTTCCGCACTGGCAAAACATCCGAGTAGACAATGTTCAAATAGGTAGATCATCGGAGGTCAAGTACCTGGGAGTGATACTAGATTCTAGACTATTATGGAGACAACATTTAGAGGCGACTGTTGACAAGGCAACAAAAGCACTAATGGTCTGTAGATCCGTTGCAGGTAAAACATGGGGTTGTACACCCAAAATCCTGAGATGGATATACACCATGATAGTGAGACCCATCATCACTTATGGTGCTGTTGCTTGGTCGGACAGGGTTAGGCTAGTGACAACCAGAGACAAGTTAGAGAAATTGCAGAGGCTAGCATGCCTGTGTATAACAGGAGCTATGAGGACGTGCCCTACGGCGGCTATGGAAGTCCTCATTGAACTCACACCTCTAACGATTGTGATAGAGGCCGCAGCCAGACAAAAAGTGATCAGCATCGCGGGGAAAACCACAGGAAGGGACTGTCTGATTAGCCAATGGGAGCGAGCATCCCTTGCAAGACAATTCCCCCTACTTGCGCAGCCCTCTGATGTGATGAATAAAGTTTATGACTTTGGCAAAAGGTTTGAAACTGTTCTGGCTAACAGAAGGACATGGGGGGAAACTCCACCCCGATGCTCCCTTGGAACTGGCACCATGAGGTGGTACACTGATGGTTCCAGAACACTGGAGGGCTCAGGGGTGGGAGTCGTAGGACCAAGGATTAGCTACTATGAGTCCTTGGATAAAACCCCTACCATCTTTCAGTCGGAAGTATATGCCATTGAGAGATGTGCACAATTTAATCTCGATAGGGGCTACAGAGGAAGAGAAATAGTCATCTTCTCGGACAGTCAGGCTGCAATCAAAGCGCTTAGTTCACATGAGTTCACCTCTAAGTTGACTTGGGAATGTCGCATAAAGCTAAATCAGCTAAGCAGCATGAATAAGGTCACACTCCACTGGGTTCCCGGACATTGTGGAGTGGTAGGAAACGAAAAGGCGGATGAACTGGCCAGGAAGGGGGCTAGTACACCCATGGTCGGACCGGAACCGTTTTGTGGACTTGGACCGGATAAAATCCGCGTAGATACATCGACGGAGATTAAGAATACCAGGGATCACCTCTGGTTCAATCTCTCAGGATTAAGGCATGCAAAGCTAATGATTGGAACGTATAACCAGAAACGATTCATAGCTCTCATGTCCCTGAGTAAAAATAATCTAAAGATTCTCACAGGCTTCCTCACAGGCCATTGTAGACTGAGAAAACACCTCAACAGACTTGGCATTGAGAGAAATAGCCTGTGTAGATTCTGTGATTATGAGGATGAAACTCCAGAGCATGTTCTGAAGGACTGTGAATCGTTGTGCCACAGAAGACATAGCCAATTGGGCAAACACCTATTGGAGGACTGGGAACTGCCAATGCTAGAACCACTGGCAATCTTGAGATTCCTCAGGAAATTGGGTCTGGCTGAGGTGCTATAGCACCTGGCAGGGGATACAATAGATCTTCATGGTCGCAGTGTCCTGTTTTCCCGAGAACCAATCAATCAATCAATCAATCAAAATATAAAAATTTTGATTTTAAGTATACCATAATTTAATAATGATCAGTGTCTCGAAGTTAAAACTGAATTGTCGTCTCTCTAGTACAACAAGATTGTAATGCTATTTTAATTCTATTAAAATTAACAATTTACAAATTAATTTCTCCTAGAAATTATCCACCCTCTATGACTGATCTTAGGTATACCTCATTTTTTTAAATAGCAAAGTTTCCAGACTTGGGACAGCATTCTCCTGTAGCGTAATATGAGTAGATTTTTTGCGTTCTATCGTGAAGGAAGAAAGAGTTTTACGATCGCATCTCTATTGTAATCGAAACTAATTTCCATTTCAAATTTCTTTCCATATTATTGTACCACATTTTATAAAAACTATTAAAAATATTTTTCTATGCCATAAATCTAAAAGAAAATTAGAAACGAAAATTAAAAAAAAAATTCACTTTACACCTGCTAACTGACACACATAATTGTAAACACGAAACCCCATCATTAAACATTGAAAAACTACAAAACTTTCTTTTTAAATAAAATCTTTTGACGCGCCAACTTATACATAATTAACAAAACACTTTTAATAATAAGGTTAAAAATTATCAAAAAATAAAAGAAAAAACTACCGCTAAGAGACCACAAAATTAAAATAAAAAGTAAAAAAAATGTAACAAAACATACAAATAAGCAACCGACCACACAATTGAAAATTGAGCAGTTAATCGAATCGAAGGACACAAGCTGCAACCGCAACTCATCCATTTTGTTGCTATCAAAGTGTATGTTTTGTTATATTTGTTTTTTTACTATTAAAGATTACGACATTTGTAGCATATAATTGGATCATTTTTAAGAAAAATTTATGGACTTCGACTTTATAGTCAGTCGTACATGGTTAAAAAGATAAAAATACACAAAATATTTTAACTATTTTGAACAGGTGAAGTACTCTCCTCATCATCGTGCCACTTAAGCCGTTTGTATATTTCTTATAATTTTCTTATAGTCCTTTTTGAATTGTCACTGTAGGCAGTTAATATAAATGATGCGCACGCAATTGATGGTTTTTTATAAAATTTGGAAACACACATACATACACACACTCTCATGAAATATTTTTCTTTCTTTCCAGTTGTTGTGTTAGGGACAAAATCAAAGCCTTTACAATGATTATAATCATTGTTAGTAGCAGTAGTTATGGCTGTATTACATTCATTGTTTATGGCGTATTCCCTATTGACCCTTAAATAAAATGCGTTTTTCTTTTTTTTTTTCTTCTTCTTTCTATATTGGTTGGTTTTCTTTGGTGTGAGGATTTTTTATAGCCTTCAAACATTCAAATCCTTACGAAAAAAAAAATAACTACTCGTATAAGCTTGAGGACATTATTTGTTGCCACACAAAAGGATGTGGAAACATTTTAACAAGGCCTCGTACATATACAGTCATATTCTGTGGTTGCTTATGAAAGAGGTAACAATTTCCAAGGATAATCACAAAAGAAAGTACAAAAAAAGCATACGCGCTAGAAATTCCTTACAAAATGTCACGCACAATTTCTAAAATGTTTTTTTTTTTTGCAGCTACAGAGTTGTCCAGTTCGAAGGATATTTCTTATTGCTAATTTTGCCTACAAATACCATCAATAGAAATTGGGCCCCTTTATGAAAAATCTTAATTCACAACCTGCTGTTTAAGACAATCGTTCTGTAGAGAATCCTAAACAATTGTTTGCTATCCTTTTACTAAAATATCCTTTATACTTAAATAAAACGACAAGTAAATTTTTTTTGCTCGTAACTACTTGTTTTTATCTGCAACTTGTAATCATTGAAAAGGTTTTTATGTTTGAGTTCCTACAAAAAAATTCTCCCAAATACCCGATAGTTAATTATCGTAAGAAAATAGTGTAAAAACTTTATGTATATCAGGCATCAATGCGCACGGTAGTGCGCCAGGCCAAGTTCGGCCACACAGTGTGTATATTTACACGAAACCATTCGAGCTGTTTTTACCCCCCTCATAACTTTGCTCCCCCTGATCATAATATAAGGTCTCCCCACAAAGGTCGCCTCACAGGTTAAATTTGAAAGTTCTGCCATAAAAGCTTCCCGAGATATTAAGGTGTGAAAAGTCCATATTTTAGTACATATTTACTGACTCACTCATCAATATTATTGGACATTTCCAGTAAAGCTAGAGAGCTGAAACTTGGTAACACAGGTACGTCTTGGTGAGAAAATAAAAACGAGCACTTTCCTCCCGGGGGGGCTAAGGTTCCCCTTCTTTGTATGGGGCACTTCTAGTATAGCTAGAAAGCTAAAATTTGGTACACAGGCAGGTAGTGATGAGAAATTACCGAAAATGATTTTTTAACGGGCCTAGAATATGATATGCTTTACGTATGCCTAGAAATGAGATGGAATTGCACCTATCAAGAACTTGGTCCTTATTTTGATCTCAGTACTTTTTACGGCCGAAACTTTTTGGATACGAACTTGGCCTTATTTTCACATTTATGTTTTTGTGTGGATTAAATTCACAAGTTTCAAAGTATGAATCAAATGTCTTTTTGAACAGGTTTACTATTCAAGTTCTTACAGAGAGAACAAATGTTTCTTATCGAACTAACCGAAATTTGCCTTTACTAGATCTTAGATTTAAATAACTCCATAATGAATGTTCCTGAATCACGCAGAGTTAAAGGGTCTGTCCTAGCTAAGACTATTGTGTTACTTGTCAAAACAATGAGCCTTCTTTCGGCTTGATTTCCTTGGGCGAAATATACTTCACTGGACAGTTTTCACTCTCTGTGCTTCACGACCTCTCATACGCGTAACTCAATCATCCGCTTTGTGTTTAATATGTACTTTATTTATGGATCTGTCTATCATTCCATATTTAAATAGAAGTGGTAAACAATATGTGATTGGACCTGTATCTTTACATCTCCTTCATTTCCTTCTTCATCAGGGAAAAAGGTCTATCAAATAAAATCGTACTTATCATTTTAATATTTGTCTGGTTGGCAATTCAATGCTCATGACAATATGATTTTTAACAATATTTTAAGACAACAATGTCTCAACATATTGTCCAAACATAATATAGTTGTCGTGACCATTCCACAAGCAAGCATAGCGCTGGTCACTAATCTATTTTGGATGCTACTGCATGTCAAAGTGCCCTCCTGCGTCGGTGAGCAGATACGTCAAGGCATTACAATATATAATAAAAATTATTGCACTTGTAAAGTAATACAGTTAATGAGCCTACTTAATACCAGAGGCGCTGCAACACTGATCCATAATCAGCAAACGAGATTTAAACTTTCTTTCACATTTTCACCATATTTATCCTCTACACTAGTGATGTTACGAATACTCGTATTCGTATTCGACTATTCGACTATTCGCCTGTTTTAAGATATTCGTATTCGTATTCGTATTCGCCAAATTCAAGCGAATATTTTTCGAATAATTTTCCCATACATTTTCCAAAAAAAAATCATACAAAAGCTTAAAAAAAGTACATAAAATGTAAAAAAATATATTAATTTTTATTAAAAAAAACCCATTGTATTTCACGCAAAGTAATAACCTTCTTAAAAAACAAACAAAAATATATATAAATTATAATTTAAGTTGTCTCAAATGTATTAATAAAATTAAAAATGCTTTCGCAGCAGTGAATTGAACAAAGTACATCATCTATCGACAATAAATTGGAATATACTCGTATAACTTAAATGCATGATATTGAAAGAAACTCGGTGAGATGTTTTGATTCTGTTTATATGTAAATGTATAAGGGTGGGAAGCTACAGGAATCAAACTAAAACTTTTTATATATGAAATTCCACTGACGCAGGTGGATGCGCCTTCTGCAAAAATATGTTCGCTAAACAGCACTGAATTATTAATTAAAAACCCAAACAGAGTAAGAAAAACGAAATCTGAAAGTATGTAGGTAAAATAATTAAAAAATGTTCTGTAGATGTTTTCAAATTCGGCATCTTAATGCAATAATAATGTTAAATCACTAAATTTTTTTTTCCATTTATAGTTACTAACGCAAAGGCAGGGATTTTTTCCAATTAAATTTGAAATATAAACCTCAAAAGAAATATTCGTATTCGTATTCGGCGAATACTGTTTTAAATATTCGTATTCGTATTCGTATTCGCGAATACTTAAAATTGATATTCGTAACATCACTACTCTACACTATTACTTTTCCTAGTTCCACTACAATGCATTATATAATCGGGGGGTATTCCCCAGAGTTCTGGTCCTAATAAAAAAAGGACCTTTTTATACCATTTACGAAAAATGCTAAAGCTTTTTCATTCCGTGAGTAATTTCCTCAATATTCATATAACTCTCTAAATATATATTTCCTGGATCCTTATAGATAGGAAAGTTGAAAGAGCCATGTTCGTCTGCCAGTCTCTCCATCTATCTGTCTGTACGTGAAATCGGTTTTGCGAAGCCATCATAAGAGTTGGAGACTTGGGTCTTAAGCTGATCTGGAAGGAGTTGTCTTAAAGCATATACGGCATTTAAAATTCAGCACAGCCGATTAAGAGTATTACTACTTGTTTCTTTTCAAATTTAAATCGCTCCTATCCAAGCACACCGTCAAATTTTCTATTGCAATGGTGTATAAATGTCAAGTGTCATGCATGACTCCAGCCCAACCCAAAAAATTAAAAAAAATGGGTCCTCGCTGGCTTTTATCTAATCAAACTAATAGATCAAGTGTCTTCTTACGAACTGCATGGCATAATAAATTTCTATGTGTGTAAAAAGTATGTGTTTTATGTGAATAATCGAATCGAAAACTCCTTCACAATTTTATTTTGTAGCCTACAACCACACAACCCCAGCCCAATCACCTCCCCAGGATAATGATTTGATTTCTTCTCATAGCAGATTGTAATTTTCTAAACACTCTGTTTCAGTGTATGAGTTTTCGTTTTGCTCTCTCCCTCTCTCTCTCTCTCACTCTTCCACATCACCGTCATCCTTAATAAGCAAAATGATAGACTTTATTTTTATACAATGTCTGGAAAAGTAAAAGGATACATTTTTTATACAAGTTGTTGTTGACTCATGCTTTGTGTTAAAAAAAAGGATGATTTCGTTTAGCCATTTGCTATATACGACTGACTATATAGATTGTACTGTACTCATATGTTTATAGTCGGTTGAAGGAGTAGTTAAAAATCGAACTGCGAGTATACGAAATTGTAGATAAAAATTTATATTTTGCGGCATTTATGTAATTGTGTGACATTGTGTCACATGCACGTTTGTTGTAGCATCAGAAAGACATTGAAAATGTCTTTTACATGTACAGAAGACCAAAAAGTAGAAAAAAATACTCTTTCGTATTGGCAATAATATATTTTTATACTTGGAATCATAATCGAATATCCAATGAAACGTTAAATGATATGTTGTCATTGTCATAGATGCCCATTTACTGCTTTTTTCTTCCTTTCTTTCTTGATTACTGGCTTGGTCGTTTATTTGTTAACTTGCTGGAGTTTTTCTATTTTGGCTTTTGTAGTTATTTTACTTGTGTTCATTTTTTTATACCCTTTTTAGCAAGGAGTAGGCCCAAATTTTATGGCACAATATCGATTATGGCTTATTGTTACAGTTTGATGTTTCCTTTTTTATTATGATTATTATATTTTCATTTCAAGACTTTAATTCAGTCAAGTTATTTGTTATACTGAGCATCATTTGCTAAACAGCATCTAGATGTGTCGGTGAGACATCGGACACTGCGCTTAGTATCCTTTTCTTCTTGCGGCTGTACATAAACGTCTCTGTGACCAAATTCTGTCATGTTTGTAGAGGTCATATTGTGAGTGCTGCTTCTAATTTAAAAAAAAATAGTTGATGTTGTTGATAGTTGACCAAACTTTTCTAAACTCAAGAGAGCGCTCCAGTCTTAGACTTATTAATAACTTTTAGCTTCCAATCCATCTTAAATATTCCAACGGCCTTAAATTTCTAAAATATTTTGATGGTGATCTTAAATAATGTCCCAACAACTCAATTCATCGACGCCACATCAACACAGAACGAGGAAAATTTATTCAAAATTTTACACCACAAATGACTTCTGTTTCAATGGACACTTTTTCTGAGTTTTAACAAAAGTCAAAACTAGTTTGACACCAAACGGCATATCCTTTATTTCCACTAACCAGGCCGTTCCTGTATCACAAACAGCATGTGTGAGTGTATTTTTTTTTTATCGATGGCTCATAAAACCAAGTGACAAAATAGGTACAAAAAGGTTACAAACAAGACTAAAATGAACAAAATACATTTTAGTCATAAAGAAAGAATGTCAGCTAAGGTGACAGACAGAGGGGCAGGTGCAGCCTTAAGAAAATAAAACAAGCCGCTTTTAAGGAAAACTCGGAAAATTTCTTATTTTGTATTAAAGAATTTTTTTAAGTTCTTGATCAATTAATTAAATCATTTATTAACATTCTTTTTCAACTTTAAATTGACTTATTGTTTTCAGGCTAAATATTCATTAACGATTGATTATGAAGGAGTTTACATTCTTTTTATGACTCAAGTCTTTTTCTTTCAGCACGTGTTACACAATTGTAATTCTTAATTTTTATAAACTCTCTTTAGATTCTATAAAGCAATGGCTGTAATTAAATATTTCCTGTAATTAATATTTAAAATCTTTTGGTACGCCTCTAACGCCTATTTTTGTTTAAAGAAATTGAGGCAGAAGTCTAATAAATTCAAATCTAGTTTGTTTCTAATTTTTCGTTTTTATTTCGGTTGATTTTTAATCTTTAATCAGTAGCGTAAGATGGTACATTTTCTTTAATTTAAATGAAAACATAATTTGAATTGCTTCAATTTCGTTTTAACTAGAGAACATTAACTGTCGTTTTAGAATGTAACAACTACAATGATTTTCCAAACAAAATTTTAATAATCTATTATTTATATTCTTCTTCTTTTGATCAGAAAGGAAAAATGTAGTAGTTATTTTTATAATATCTTAGTGGGCATGGCACTTCCCATACAGAAAATGAGATAAATGGAGCTAATGCAGCTAAAAACTTGAAATTTTTGCGCAATGTCCTCTTTAAAGAAAAAGTATATAAAACTGAACAAGTGGGCGTGGCACCTCGCACATAATAAAATAAATTACCTGAGATTTTGTATAAATTACGACGTTTATTTAGTGGATTATTTAAAAAATAATAATTTGTGGGAGTGGCACTTCTCACATAAAATAACTATTTATTTGAAGACATTAATAAAATTAATGCAGGAAAAAATTTGAAATTTTTCGTGCTCTACACTTTTTATATGGGCTTAAAAGAAAAAGTACCAAGGAGGCGTAAAGTGGGTGCGGCACCTCCGAAATAATGATATAAGTTTATTTATGGATCTAATAAAAAGAATGAATGATTGTGTAGCATTTACCCTGTTGAATTAGTGCAGTATTAAAAAAAAATATCAGATAAAATTGGGCGATTCACTTCCGCTTTGTTTTCTCTGATATGTGTGGAACCAGTGAAGCTAAAATTTAAAGTCTTGTGAGTGTAGCCCTCTTTATATTGGTTTTAACGAGAAATTATTAGGAAGTGAACAAGTGGGCGTGTAATATTTTTTAAATGTCTTGCGAACTAATAGAATAAAAGACCTGTGATATTTGAGTGGTAAATCAATGAATAAACATTCGTTGATTTACTGCATTATTCCAAAAAAAATAGTCAGATTAGGAACAGTGGGCGTGGCAACTTTTCCATATAATATGAAATAATAATTAAGCTACGTTCACATTTATCAAATATTTGTGGAAAAAAACGTAACCAAGAAAGATACTAATAATTTATTATCGTTAATTTCAATATTTTTTTAGTTATTTGTTTGCATTTTTTAAAACTGTACAAAAGTAGTTTTTGTAGCACAATGAATTTTATTTTTTCATATAAAAACCGAGTTAAATGACACTATCCCTTAGCGAAAATAGCGGTCACGTTTTTTTCGATAAATATTTGATAAATGTGAACATCGCTTTAGCTTTTCTTCCACTTTTACCATTCCCCCTAATTCGTATAATCATTTCAGTGAATTCTTGATTGTTTCAGTTATTTTGTTAATTAAAATGAGTGGATTTTTATTTAAAAACTTCACTCAATTATTTCATATTTAATTAATAAAATATCTTAAAATATGTTTTATGTTGTGATTGGAAACTAAGTAATTTTTTTAAAGAATCGGCGATTTTCTTTATTAAGTCTTGTTCTCATTTTTTTAAAGCTGCTTTTTAGGTATTTTTTCTCGTTTTTTCTCTATTATTATTATTTTATTTCTCTCTTCATTGAGCCATCAAAAATAAATTTTCACAGCCCATTAATTTGTAATTGAGCAATAATTGGTGGTGCTTAATCATACAAAATGATTAACAACCCTTTTTTTAATTTAACAGACAGACAACTCTTTGGTGCGGCCGGCCGTCATCATCATCATCATTAACTACTCTCCAGCTAATTAGCGGTTGCTATGACAAAACATTCTTCTCTTTAACAACCCCTTTTAAGGATGATGGTAAATTTTTTTAATACATCCTATAAAAAACGAATTTATTTAATTTATAACCCTTTAAACTGTCACAATAGAATACAAATTATTATGTTTAATGTGTTCGGTATCATGTTTTAGAAAAGGGTTATTTTTGATGTGATTTTTTTTTATAAATATCCCTTTTTTTAATGGTTTGCCAGCGATTTAATCGGTTTTACTGTAAAGAGTTAAGTGGAGAAAATTAAGGATTATATTTAATACGTTTCTTTTATTAAAGACAGAGAAAATGACATAAATTGTAGTCATATTAAAAAGAGTAAAAACTTTATAACACATACCCCGGATCGTAGTGCAGTAAAAAAAAAAATTAAGAAATATTTTCAGAGTCCGAAAGTTTTTGATGGTTTAGAGATTTCTACAGGTCAGCTTCGTGATAAATGGGCCAAATGAAAAAATGGGCGAGAACTGAAAAATTTAATATATTAAAATGCCCTTAAAATGGGAGAAACGGCCCCAAAATTATTTTCTTTTAATTTTTAATACAAAAATTAGGGGCCATTTTTCATTTTTGGTTTGGGGCCATATTTTATGACGCCTAAATTATCAACTCAGTAATGGAAAGTGGAGTCTTGAGATAAATGGTACTGAAGCTTAAGCCAAAGGGTGGAGTGGAGTTTGTAGTTAATATAGCCTTGGAATGTGAAGGATGTGAGTTCGTTCCCCACTTAAGCAACAAACATTTTTTATTTTACTTCTACCTCTTTAATTATTTTGGAATATTTCGTAAATTTTGCAAAAGATTTACGTAAGAAGTATTTCGTAATATTTACGAATATTTTCGTGAATATGTTGCATGGACATTTTTTCAATGTACTACCTATGAAATAATAATAAAACACCTGTTGTATGGACGTAAAAGAATAATTTTCAATAATTTATCTTCTATATTATTGTTTGGTACCAATTAAAAAATAAATAAAGCACAAATTTCCCAACCATAAATCAACCAGCCAAGTATAAAATTAAAACTTTAAATAAACATTTGACGGAAGAAACCCTATAAAAAGAATAAGGTAAAATAAAGAAAGGAAGACAAACACACTATAACCACTAATTATCCTTTTTGAAGTGTAAGTAAATTTTCTCAACTATTATTAGACTAATAAAATATTAGCTTAAGACATTTAAATATATTCAAAGTATGTAGATAAAAAATAACGTTAACAAAACTCAGCCAAGGACCAACCCTCAAACTAGAACACCTACACAGGAATTTCTTGTTGTTTTTTTTTTCCTTTAAAAGAATCCTTAAAAGAAAATGTCTTAAAGGAAAATGTTCTGCTTAAATAAATTCATGTGAAAAAAAAATTGTAAATGATTTTTGCCAAGAAACAGAAATGTTACATATTTTCACACAATAATTAAAATAAGAAAATGTTGGCAGAACGAAGCAGGGGTAGAAAAGAAAAACAAAAGCCAACAACGTTTGTCTTGCAAATGACAGTCCAATGTCCGGTCATCATCATCGTCATCATTTACGCCATCTTTAGAGGCAAATATTAAAATGAAAAAACAAAAAAATTAAAGAATAGAAAACATAAAAAAGGAAAGAACCTGGAAAAATTAAACAAAGTAAAAGGACTAAAACGACTCTCACAATTTCAGTCACTTGTACTTATCATATTAATGACAACAAAGGCTAATTAAAAAAACAAAACAAAAAAAACAAAATATAAAAAAACTTTTGCCACACTTTTCAGCTAAAGAATGAAACAGGCCAGGCCAGGCTCCTCCACCCATTCGAAATTGTTTTTGTTTTTTTTCTGATTTCTTAGTTGAAATAAAAAAACCAAGGACGCTAAATTTTAATTTTTTTATCTCCTTTAAACTGGAAATATTTGTATTCAGTGTGTTGGAAAAATGCTGTCACTATTTAGAAAATCATTGAGATTTTAATAATTGGCCCAGCTACAAGTATCCTGGCCAGTTGTAGCCATAGAAAAGGACCAAACACTCGCTAAAAAAAAATAATGAACACAAATGCAAATAGGCGAAAATTAATGACAAAGAAATGGAAGATTTCAAATACTTGAGCAGTTTTAAGAGCGGGGGGCAGCTTAATATATCTTTTTATTGTTGCTGCTGTTTTTTTTCTTGCTGAGGCTTCTTTCTTCTTTGATGGTGATAAATTAAAAATATATTTTATTTCAATCTTTTATTTTTTTAAGATTTTTGCGTTTGTCTCTATTATTTCAGTTTTAATTTTCTTTCAATTTATATTCTTGTATATATTTTTTTTTTTGTTTTGTTTCATTTGTCAGCACCAAATTGTTAAAATATGTTTTAGTCCTTTGTTGGAATATGCCTACTTTTGGCATTTTAGTCCTGAGATAAGGATTCTTACTTGTAATTTAAGTTTTAGGAATTTTTTTTTGTTGAAAAATTCTGGCTTTTTTAGCAACATTTTTGTTGGACTTTTTTACAATTTAATTGGGTGTTCTATTGTTTAATTTTGGCAAGATGGCATCCAAAAAAAACGAATTTTATTTTAGTTGTTATTCACCATAAAGAAAGAATTTTAAGTGTCAAAATTTGCTGGACTGCTTGCAAACTTTATAATATATTTTAGTCTGTTTAAATATTTTTTTAACACTTTTTGTAGCCTTCAGTAGCTTTTTTAAAAGCCCCTGCTATCTTATTCTACAGCCGACTTTCAATTAAAGACAATAAATACTTAACAAAAAGTTTTTATTTCTAAAGATTTCTTAGAATCTATATAAACTAGAAATGCAATCACTTGATCTGTAACCGGCTTTATTTGTAACCGGTTTTGTAACCGGGTATCTTAAGCAAAAAAAAAATAGATTGTGCTCATCTGGAGAAAAATACGTTTTATACCATATAAGTTTCATCTATATTCGTGAACAATATGAGTAAAATACTTAAAAGTGTACAACAAGAAATCGTGTGGCCTATTTACATACTTATAAAGGGTGTTTTTTATAGGGTGACACAAGTTTAAATCATAATAAAACAAGGGAATATATTATTAATATCAATACAACGGTCTTTATTGGAAAGAAAATTTTATGAAATTAATGTTTAAATATGATTTCTATCATGTGGCCGCCACGGCTGGCGCGTAGAAGGCGCAATTTGGAACACCAATTTTCAACAACTTTTCGCAGCATTTGCGGCCGTAACTCTTTAAATGTGTATTTCCAGGTGTTCAATTGTTCGTGTTGTATCGACGTTGACAAGTGACTTAATATAACCCGAAAGAAAACAATCTTATGGGGTTAAATTACACGATCTTGGTCGCCAATTAATTGGGCCATTACGAGAAATTAATTTTTCATCAAAATTTTCTTTGAGTAAATCAATTTGCATTAAGAAAAATTAGTGGGAAGCTAATTTTAGTTAAAGCTTCTCAAATAAATTGAAAATGGACTGACAACTTTTGAAAAATTTTCGAAATTTTCATTGTGAAAGTTTGCTGAATAGAAAATAAGTTTTTTATAATAGAAGTGATATTTTAGAGATGTTACGTTGTGGCGAAATATTGGATATTAAATAATTTTTATAAAGAAATAATAAATAAGAAATTTTAGCAATTTTAGCAATTTTAGCAATCAAATCTGTAGGCGAGATTATAAAAGATTTCCGATGTCAAGACCAAATTCTGGAAATGTGAAAAGTATATACATACAAAGGTTTAAGTATATATTGAAGAATGACAAAACGTTTTTGCATTGGCTGTAAAGAAATTATATTTCTTAAAACTGGGAAAAAATTATTGCGTCAGGTCATTATTCATCAGCAAAAAAATTAAAAAAAAAATTTCATATAATCATGCCCTGAATGTTGATGTAGAAGAGCCTAAGCAGCCCAGGAGACTAACTAGGCTAAAATAATAATATGTATCTACGTGTGAATGTATGAGTGCAGCAGCAACAGTGAAAAAGCTTAGTCTTTAACTAAGCAACTCATCTTTTTCGTGTTGTTATTCACATTTTCCTTTTTTCTTTTCATTAATATCTTTTGTTGGGTTGAAAATTATTCATCAAGCTTAAGAACTTCGCCCCCTCGCATCTACGCCACCCGCTCACACCTCTTTGTTGAAAATCACCCAGTCACAGCATAAATATTTGCTAGATGAGCTGTGTTTTTTTTTTTTAAGAAAAAATATTAAAATTAGCCGCGATTATTCTTAAGGTTACTAACGAATTCCATCCATTGCGCCAAAAGTCCATTGTTTCGCTATTATGCTGTCCCTGTTGTTGTTGTTACTGTTGTTGTTGGAGAGCTCTTTGTGCTGGGCAATTTTTCATTAGAACTGCCAACTTTTTATAAATTTTTTTTTGTTAACTGTTAAAAAGTAGGTGGCCATTTAATACAACACATGTTGCTGTTGTTGTTGTTGTTGTTGTTAGTCTTGACAACTTTGTATTTGTTGTATTCAATTTACGCGTTTTATTCTTTACCCGTAAGCATTACTCGTGTTTATTTATATACATTTTTTCTTTGTTGTATTCCTTATCAAACATACAGTGTGAAGAATAATTAGTGCAACAGTAAAATTGTTTATAAGAAAACATTTGAATTTCAACTGTTAAAATAATTTCATTTATTTTCTTAGCCGAAAGATTTTATTTCTAAATTGGAGCCTTTGAAAAGTGGGCAGTGCCATGCCCACGCAAAGTGGAAAAAACTATTCTCCAATAACTTCACTACATCGATTTTAATAAAACTGTGCGCGCACATACTTATACCACTCGTAAAACTACAATATTATAATCTCAAAAGTAGGCAATGTCACGCCTACTTGAATTTATTTTTACTAAATCGATTTTTAAGAATCTTTACAAACTCATTAAGTGCCTGCAGCAATATGATATTATGTTTAGAAAAGTGGGCAATGCCACGCCCAAACAAAATAAATGTTATTTTAATTTACTGATAGTTAATAGACTTTTTTAAAAAAATATTTTACACTCGTTAAGTGCCATTTTGGAATCGATTTTGGCAGAATAAAACAACTGTCTACAAAATTGAGGAACACTCTGTGCCCAACATAGCCACAACAACAGCCGAGTCAGCCAGCATTCATCTTGCCAGCTCATCTCGTTCTTATATCGTTTACAATAACAAAACAAAACCTTTAAAAAAAATTATTGTTTGCCAGCAAAATAAAATGAAAAAAAGTGAGTTAAAGTTGAACGAACATTTTTTAAGGATTTTTAAAGGCATTTTCCATTAAAATTCCTACATTATTTTATGAATTAGAACACTCTTAACTCACATTTTCAACGTACGAAAAACAAAATCATTTTAAAATATCCAAGGAAATTTAACAATAAAACGAACAACAACAAAAAAACACCCATAATGAATTAAAGAAGGAGTACAAATGCAAATGTTTTTAGGTTTTATTTTCTGTGCACAGGACATTAATAAGAAATTTTAAAATTAAATGGAAAAATGTTTTTCAATTAAGCCCAGTAGTAAAATTCAAAGCCTATTCAAAGTTAAGTCGCCTTTTTGTTAATTTTTATGTTGTTTCCAGAAGTCAAAAGGCTAAAATGGAAAAAAACATTTATAATAATAAAAAATAATTAATATTACAAAAGAAGCTTTAAAATTATTTGGCCTTTAGTCTCAGCTGCCTTGTGGGGGGTAGTAATTGTGAAGCCATTGAAGTTCACAAAATGTTGATTGCTAAAAGGCACGTTTAGGGATAAATTGTTCAGTATATTTTTATTAAGTTATTCACTGTATCGGTTGCACTTATAAAAGCTTACAGGTTGCCTAGAAGTGAGATTGAGTTGTACCTATCATGAACTTGGTCCTTATTTTGATCTCAGTACTTTTTACGGCCGAAATATTTTGGATAGGAACTTGGCCTAATTTTCACATTTCTTTTTTTGTGCGGATCTCACTTCTTTTTTCTAAGTTGTTTTTGTATAAATATTTATGTTTATTGCTTATCTGGGCCTACCTGTGTACCAAATTTCAGCTTTCTAGCTCTACTGAAAGTGCCCTGTACAAAGAAGGGGCACCCTAGTCCCCCGCGTGGAAAGTGCCCGTTTTCAGATTAGTATGGTTAATTTCTCACCAAGACTTATCTGTGTACCGAGTTTCAGCTCTCTAGCTATACTAGAAGTGCCCAATAATATTAATGAGTCAGTGAGTCAGTGAGTGAATATGTACTTAAATATGGACTTCTTATACCTTAATATCTCGGGAAGCTTTTACGGTAGAACTGTCAAATTTACCCTGTGAGGTCACCTTTGTGGGGAGACCTTATGTTTTAAGTTTCATTATATTATGATTAAGAGGAGCAAAGTTATGAGGGGGATAAAAACAGCTCGAATGGTTTCGTGTAGATATACGCACTGTGTGGCCGAACTTGACCTGGCGCACGATCCGTTGGTAAACCTGAAAAACATTAAGTTTTGTTTTACCAGATTATCAATAATTTTTGCGTTAATTGGAATTATGTAAATATTGTTCCAAAGAATAGTAATAGTGCCAAAACTTTCTATAAAACAAGTTTGATTAAGTCAACTTATGCGGTTATTCCATATTGGTATCCACTGATAATATCTATGCGAGATTGGATTTTTTAAAATACTATGTTTAAGAAACGTGACGCAAATGCAAATCAAAATATCTTTAAATAACATATGACATTTTTTAAGAATCGGATAGCCCACTTACAAACTGCTGATTTATTTTTACGAGAGATGCACCGGAATTCCTCGACTACGTGTCGAAGTCATAATGAACTGCTTGCGATCTTGAGATACGATTATACAGCAGCACATAACACCAAGAGAATAAGAAGAGCATATGATTTTAAAATCTGTCCAAAAAGGATATGGTTTTTGTGTACATGTTAGCTCTACCACAATCGTCAGTAAATATTCTAACAAGTAAGTGATTGAATCAAATAAGTAATTGATTGAACTAATCAATACATTCCAAAATGTTTAATTAATAAGTTAATCAATTTTATTTTAATTTTTCCTTTCTTAATTAAAAAATTAATTGAATCAATTAAAAACATAATTGAATTCAACTCTAGCTTTAATTAATAAAAAAAACCTCTGATATTTTTTTTGTGCACACTTTACTGAATTTATTTATTGAACCACAATTATTCACATGTAGCATATCATACATATTATTGTGATTTTTTTACTCCGCCATCAATCGCGACTTCATGTCTAATTTGTTTTGGTGGTGTTAGAAAAGAAATCGAATACGCGAATTATAGTAATTTCTCTCGTTCAGTTTACAGGTTTAGTAAATTTTCTTTATTACGAAATTTCCGATCTCTGCTGAGTTTTTAAGACGTTCGCAACTCTCTTATACAAAATTTCTAAAGTAGCAATAAAGCAGCACAAGCGCATAATAAATAATTACTTAAATAAAAAAAAACAGAAAAAAATTCTTTCAAATATATTTTTTCATTTTCTTCAAATTTAGCAATTAAAATGCCAACCATTTTATTTAGATATAAAACAAATACCCACTCCAAACATTATTGCCACTTCCATATTTTTTCCTTTTTTTTTAACAAATACAACTACAAAACATGTCATAAGATCAAAAAGTTGCAAAGTTGTTAATTTTCAAAAAAAAAAAATAAAAACACAATTTTATATTAAATGGAAGCTTTTTCCTTTAGCGCTTAATGTAACCATGGAGGACTAAAAATAACAAAATTAAAAAAGAAGGATGTTTACTGGAATTAGGTTGTAATTTTTTTTTTTTGGTTTGAGAAACCAAAACAACACCAAAGAATTGTGAAAAATTAAAAAAGTGACCCCATGATAAAGTGTTTTAGCTCAAACTTTGATGGAGCAAAAGGAAAATTCTTCATTAATGCCTTTCAATTTTTCTTAGATGTTACGGGCAACTGAGATGGATGCTCAATACGAGTTATTTTTTTTTTATAGAATGACACAATTAAAAAAGCAAAAGAAAATGCTTAAATGGAATTTCATAATGATTAATAATTAGAAAAAGCAGCAAAAATTCGAGTAAGGAAAAATTTCATTAAAATCTAAAATGAAAGCGCGTCGAGTTTAAATTTTTACATTGCGAAGAATACTTTTACAATTGTTCATGTAAATGAAATTCATTAACTGGCATACAGAGAGAAGGATACCTACAGAAGGAAACAAACAAAATTGTTTAATTTTTCGTTTAGTTTTTTTAGTTTTTGTTTCACTGATTCTAATTTACGAATAAATTTAAAAATGAAAGGCGAAGAAAGTTTCTCCAAACAACGATGAAACGATAACAAGGACATCACATTACAAAAGTTTTCATTTAAATCCAGGTCGGCCGGCAAAACAGGTTTTCATTTTCATAATCTATTTTTTCCCCGATGAAGAGATTTTTTGGGAGTTTCTCCAGCTTTATTTTGGCCGCAACCACACACGATAGAAATTTATAACGAAATATGTGATCATGAAAACGACATAGTGTTTAATTTAGATCTACATACTTCAGTCAAGAATTTATCTTTTCAAAACTTATATAACTTGAACTTATATAATTTGAAAACTATATTTTCAAGGAAAATAATTTGAGAGATAAATTAAATACAATGAATTAATCATTAAAATATATTTGATTTAAAAAACATTCAAACCGCCTAAAAGTTTCATAAAGAAAAATAAAAAACAATTTACCACAGAAAAATCACAAAAAATATTTGCCAAAATGTACACACATGCGCGTCAAATTAAAGCATCAAACGAAATCAATGTACATCGTTAATCAGGCAGGACCAAATCAAAGGATAATCACTAACTTGCAACAACAATACAATACACACATCAAATAACAAAAAAAAAAAAATAATAATAATGATGACAACGATAATAACAGTGATGATGATGAAGATGATGATGATGGTAAAAATAAATAACGAACCCATTACGCACGCCACACTCGTGTTCATACACACACATTAAAAAAACCCCCCGTTATGGACCACATTAATTGCAGCCGAAAGGATAAAATGAAAATTCTTTAAAAACTCACCAAAAATGAGTTTAATTTTTGCAATGACAAAACAATAAACACTTTTAATTTCTATATAAAAAATTTGGGAAAAATGTTTTAAACTAAAATGTGCACAAAAGTGACAAACATATACACGTACGTACGTACATATGTATGTATGTATGCGTGACGTATGCCTTGTATCTTAGCAATTATATTGTACTCAGGCTTTGCAATACAATAACAAAATTTGTGTGTTAAAAAATGTATATATTTTTTTTAGGAAAAAAATCCAGAAATTGATTTACCAACAGTTTTTTTTTTTTTTTTTTGAAAATTGAGCCACTGACAGGACAACAAAAGGACACAAAAAACGGAACACAATGAATGAAAACTCAAATTCGCAACTCGTGCGTGGTTAATTGTTGCTTTTGGTGCAAATATTAAATAAAAAAAAATTTACTGATGTTGCATTGATTATAGGGTTGCGCATCAACAATTGATAGAATGATGGAAAAGGATAAAAATGTCCTACACTCAGCCACCCAGCCAGCGCACTTTAAACATGTGGCTTAATTCCAAAGAAAAGGATTTAAAATTTGAACATTTTAACAAATTTTTGAAATACATTTTTTTATGGAAAAATTCGTAAATTTTTAACGCATTTTTTTTTGCAAGTTTAAAAAAACACCCCTTTACTGATAGATGGCAGTGCAATGTGAGATAGAGCACAAGCACGCACACACATGTCACATGTTCAACTGTGAAGTGGAAAAAGGGTGTTGTTTATCCTTTAAAATTAATAAATATTTGCACAAAAAAATAAAGGGGTTGCAGGATTAAAACTATTACGCAACATATATTCGTACGCACAAGTATTGAGTGGATAGTGGAATTAAATCGAGTACTTTTTTTGCAAAAAAAATAGTAAATAAAAAAAGTTGCGGGTGCTTAAAGGGGTGGTTTCCAAATTTTGGTGGTGGTAGTTGTAGTACTGTTTTTATTATCCTTTTTTTTTGGATTTGGGATTTTGACTGGTGTGTCATTTAACTCTTATAGAGCGAATATGTTTTGTTACAAAATATGTTGAGGGTGTTTCTTTTCGATCTATCGTTCGGAAAAATTGGTAGATTTCTTAGTATTTTTAAAACTTTTTACCCAAAAAAAATTATTTTCTCGTTGGAATTTATTTAACATTTGAAATTTGACATTCCGTTTTTAACGAACACGTGTGTTTGTTTTTTTCCAATTGTGTATTTATTTACCTTTTGGGCAACAATACTTTCGTAGTTTTAATCTTCTTAAGGCTTCAATCAAATACACAATAAGTAATCATTAATATGACAGAAGGTGGTTCTCCGATATTTATTTAATTGCCATTGCTAATCATGCTTCTAAGGTCAAAGCAAACTTGCTGGCTTGCAAAGAAAGAAGAATTTTCGAAAAGTGTTAAAGAAAATGTCCTTACGAAAAATTACACTCTTTCGCAATTAAAATATGGCAAGATATAAGCGGCTGCAGAACACATCAATGTTCAGCTTCAATTAAAAAAAAATTGGTGGGTATTGGTTTCTTATTTAAATTAGATGAATTCGAATAATCTTTAATATCCCAACAAACTATTCCAAAGCAAGACATAAGTGGGCTCTAGAAGAAGCTTATCATAATGGGTTTTCTACAAAAAAAAACAGAAATTGTATTTCCCTTCCTATTCCACCAATTTTCTGTTTGATACTTTTGGTACCTCTTTGTTTCATCGATAAATTTTGCATACAGACAGTATTAATTAAAAATTTAATTGAAATATTTCGAAAAATTTATTAATTTCCTTAAAACAATATCGCATGATCGTATGAACTATTCAACTCATGTTGAAATTCGTAAAGTTTTAATTGTATTGATAACATTGTTTTAAAAGAATATAAAATGTATTAAATATTAATTGAACATGAATTTTTTACTGATGAAACAATTAATTGGAAAATATTACACAATTATTTTTGTGTGTAGTTCTCTAAAGACTTTTAGACTGACTTTCTCTTGTATCTTTGAATTTATTCAAAGAGAGTGAAACACTCAAAGTTTGAACAATCAAATTGGCACTCCGTGAAGCCGAAAGTTATTGAACTGACCTGCATCCTACTAAGGATATATTTTATTTATTAATTAAAAAAAATTTCGACAGACATTGAAAACTTTAATAATTGGAAATAATCATGGAATCGTCTTTCCAAGAAAACACGACAAAAATTGCCAAATCATTTTTAAATACCATAATTTCCTACATAATGATGAGCGTAATTTCCAGGTCTATAAACCGCATTAATAAAAATGCCATCATGGAAAACTAATATTGAATAATATATGTAGCCCCCCACCCCTCAAAAAAATATGATATTAAAACCTTTTCATTGACAATAAACCCAAATAAAGAAACACAAAACATTTTAACGTCAATCACAGAAGACTGTATACTCGTATTTGATAAGAAATGAAAAGAAAACACAATATCCATTATCTCCTCGTTCCTAGTATAAGTTGATTTAAAAAAAAACAAAATCCTTTGCCAAGTCATGATGATGACTACAAACAGGATTCTAATAAAGAAAAGATTACAGAACTTTAAAAAATTTTGCGTAATTTGGTGTATTTTATATGAAAAAAATTTGGCGCGAAACTGTATCTTTTTTCCAATATTTTTAAAAGGATAATAGAATAATAGATACAAGTAGGCGACCAGCTGTTGAGTAAATTTTGTTTCATTGTCAGAATGAACATTTAGCCACTGTCCAGTTAAATCAACACAAACAAACGCAAATTTATTTATGTTGACTGAAAAAAGGTATATATAGAGACAGAGGGGTTGTCTGACCAAGAAACCAGCCAGATGATAATAAAGGACAATGACGATATTGAACAGTAAAAAGGTAAATAAATGTTTACCAATATGATTATTAAAATAGGGTGAAATATTTCTTAGATCAAAAACTATTTCATAAACAGTTTGGAGAGACTCACTCTGCTGTGTAGCAAAGATTTCTTAAATCAAATAAAGGTTTTTGTTAAACCTTATGACTTATTGTTAATTAAATAAAAAGGGGTTTTTATAGAATTATAAACTAAATTTTATTAACTGCAGTATTTTATTTCCTCGAACGAAATCTGAACAAAAAACATTGATGATTTTTTTATATAAATTTTTACAATCGCACAAAAATTGCTGATCGCCTTTTTAAACTCAAAAATTTTCGTGGCAAATGCAGCTGCTTCTGTTTGGTTGCTTCATTATTTCTAGTTTTTAAAACATTTGTTCACATCACATTGTGTCACCGTGATAACCTTTGGCCCGAGATTTTTTGTTCGTTTCTATATTTTGTAGTTGATTTTACTTTTTTATGTGTAGCACGTTGTAAAAACCGTTGTATACTGTTTCAGTTTCGAAATACAAAAGGATTTCAATACAACACAATACAATACAATGCAATAGCAGAAGTGAGTACTTCTATTTAAAGGCATTTTATTATTGATGAATTTTTGGGGGTTTTTAGCTATAAAATACGTAATGTGTTTTTTGTTTTGTTTTATTTTATTTTATTAAATCAAACTTTCTTTTACAAATCGCTATATGTGGCATTGTAACAATTAATTTTAGTTTGATTAAAAAGAAGTTGTTGTGGTTAAAACAGCCTAATTTTTTTAAGAATGCCAGATAAAAATCTATTAGGTTTCTGAAAGCAGTAAAAAAAGTTTTATACTTCTCGTTTTCATATTCGAAATACGTACAGTTGTTTTTTTAGAAACGATTCCCTAATTAAAACGTTGGGGACTTTTCCAAAAGTTCCTTTTTTATCTTTCGTCCTTCTACAATTGCAAAACGTGTTGAAGATTCATTGGCGGTATTCAGTGTTAATGCAAAAAAATTACTGTTCAAAGTAAACAACAGGAAGGAAGAACATTCGGTCGGAAAAATTTTGCCCAACTCTAGAAACTTTGCATGATCGTCATAAATAATCAATAGCAGTAAAAATTACATCATGTTCGTGGACACTACTGCAATGTTTGTGTCATACCAATCCTTGGACTTAATGTCATTGGACATTATGACACATTATAACACATAAATTTGTGTTAACACAAAACAATCAAAAGAAGTGTGCTGATGTCTATCTGTTGTTAAAAAAATTATACATACTCGTAAGTATCCCTCCCATCCCAGCATCCTCTTATCAAAAAAAAAAAAATTTGTACATATAAGACCCTGATATAAAAACATGTAAATTTTACCTAAAAAAAATATTAAAAATAAAAACGTGTGCTATAAATGAATTTAGTGTTTTAAATAAATACCGGCGGCATATGTTTGCCAGCGCCTGATGATCATTAAAGACGACACGCGTTGATGGTATAAAAAAATATAAAAAAGAAAACTAATCATCAAAAAAGCAGGCAGGCATCCCTAAAAAATTGAAATGATCTTTTTTAATTTTTTTCATTCGTTTTTTATAAATAAACAAATAAAAGCAGGGAAAAGATGCTTGTTCGAATATTTTATGTTTGTACTTTTTTTTTTGGCTTGTTAAAGGAACGTGGTCTTGTCTTTTCTTATCGAAGAGTCTTGTTGCTTCTTTCCTTTTTTAAGTTTTCTTTTTTATCTTTTTTAACACTGGCACGCGCTGAACAGCATCTTCTTTTTTTTTTTTTTGGAGTTTCGATTTAAGGAAAAGTGATATTTTTTTCTTTACGTATTCGTTTTGGTTATTTTTAGTTGCATTTTGTTGGTTAAAACAATATGTATGTATGCATGTATGTTGGTTGTTCTTTAAGGGGAGTCAACTTATTTTGAAGTGTTCATTAGTCGCACATTTACATATCGCATTGTTAGCATAACTTTACTTAAAATTAAAATTTACTTCAGTTTTTTATTTGTTTTCTTATTTTGGTTGCTTTAAGTAGTGGGGGATTTTAGGAGGATTTTTAAAGTGACACATTCACATTTTATACGAATACATATGTGAGTTTCTTATCGCGTATTGGGTAGAGGTAAAAATAGTTTCGTTGAAAGATCAGACCAAAAACTTTCAAAGATTTAATGAAAATATTTATTTTTACTTTTGGAAAATAACTGTTCTGTCTTAAAAACACACAAGAATAAATCTTTTACAACATGAAAAAAATATATTACAAAACGATAATAACTCATAGCAAGTAAGATTATTTTAAAAAATGATTTCATGAAAGATATCCATTAAAATAAAATCTTTGCTTTTGCCAGTTTATAAACATGTAAGTAGTAAAAATCAATAGCCACTAAAATCTCTTGCAAGTTAGCCCACAACTTGTAGTAGTGTGATTTTATCAGTATGTATTAATATTTCAATGACGGTATTCAGTGTTTCGTGCAAATGGATTTGCCAAAGTGCAAATGGATTTGACAAAGTGCAAATGCGAAATGTCGAAGCTTGTGACATGGGAAAATTATTGTAATTTTATGGTTTCTTGATTTTAATTCTAGTGAAAAAGGAAAATAAAATCTGCTAAAAACAATTGCTAATTCAATTAATGTTTTAATTGAATATAAATATATTGCTGATTAAATAGATAATTGGACAAAATTTGATATTAGTTTTGTCTTTGTAATCATAAACTTGAACGTTTTAGTTAAGTGCTGCCTCTGCCCTGTACCTTGGAAAAACTGTTTTCACTTTCGCTTGGAAGAGAAAGCAGTCAGTAAAAACAAAATAAAGCCAAGCTCCTGTTAAAAAAGTTCATCCTGTTAGTTGAATTTGGAACGATTATCCGTCATCTTATTTATAATTTGGATATGGCATCATCACGGCTCGCTTGTATACTATGAAATTTTGCTTTGTCTGGTACTAACAAAAATGATTTTAGTGTTTTTATCTGAGAATATTTATAGTGTGAAAAACTTTATATATACTCACATACATTAAACTTAGTCGCGTACCAAATAAAATAAATTACCTTTTCTCTTACCTAATACAATTTACAATTTAGTAGTACCTACAAAGATTCCTCTGTATAAAAACCAACCTAACCAATAAACACCCGCTCACTACAGATAAAATGAAAAAAAAAAAAACAGAAATAAAAAATTGTTTGTCATTTCAGTGTTTTAATTGCTGTCACTCGTAATTTTTTCTGCGCCCCTACTCCGCCCGCAAAACAACAGAGACTGGTAAGCAAATCAATTGAAATGAGGGGGATTAATGTGTTGCACACTTCATTTGACATTTAAGTGCAGGATTGTGGCACAACTGGAAGTGTGTCCGTCCCACCACCCTCGTGTTGCACTTTCAAAATGTAATTTGCATTTCATTGGCATTTAAACAATCGCGGTGGTAATGTTTCTTTAAGTTTTCTTGTGGGGTTTCTTTTACATGAATCTTTGATGGCAACGTTTTTTTTTTTTTTTTGTGTTGGTGGCATTTTTATTGTAAATGTTTATTATTTAATGTCGTTATTTGATCAGGCCAGCAGTTGCTTTTAAAGATTAAAATATATCTATGTACGTACTATATTTTTAACTATACCTATAAAGTGGTATAATGGTGTTTAAAGAATACGAAATTTGGGAATTTATTACAATACTCCGTGGTCTGTGGTTTTTCTAATTCAATTTATTTTAAGATTATCGTATGTGTATATTTCAGGAGGGAGGAAGTTTTATTTTGAATTATTAAAAAGATATATTGATCCACGTGCTATTCAGAAAATATTTAGCTGCAAGACATTGAGAATATTTATAAAAAGAGAAGTTTGTAGTGTTTTCTTTGAAATAAATATTAGGGGAAATCACTCTTAGTATTGCAACAATTGCAGATCTTGCAAGTCTAACTTATTTTCATCAGTTTGCAGCAATACAATAACAAAACATGTAAATAAGCTAGACTTGCAAGATCTGCAATGGATGCAAGGGGTGTTTTCAACCAAGAGTGATTACCCTCATTATTTTTTTTGTACAATTTTACACTACTGTAAAAACGCAATGCGATTTTTATGTTCTTTTGGCATTTCTTATGAGGATTACTGCAGTCTGTGTAAAGTAAAATGCAAAAACGACTAGAAAGGGTGGTGTAATAATAATATTTTTAATTAAAAGATTGTATTAATTCCTCTTAATATAAATAAATAGCAACAAAATAAATAAGGATCGTGGGAGGAAGACAATGGCAAGCATGAAAAATATAAAGCCTTTTCCACCAGTCCTTATGTAAATTTGATCCCCGGCCTTATAAAAATAAAATAGATTCTTAAAGAATAAATTCCAAATACCCTCAATATAATGCCAAGCAGCGAAATTTTTTTTAATTAAATTTTTAGCTCTGCTACTGCAGATTTTTCGCGAGTATTTTGATATCTTCATGCATATTAAAAATTTCATAAAAGGAAGATCATTTTAGCAATTTAAAACAAACTAATGAATATTTTAGAAAAAATTTAAAAACTTTTTGTATTCAAATAAATTAAAATTTGTGTCCGTTTAATACAAAATTTTCTCAATTTTCTTAATGATTTTTCCAGTAGATCCTCCCCTTTTTTTGATTACGAACACAAAAAAAAACCATAAACCTTTTTTCCTCATTAATTTTGAATAGAAAACTGCTGTCAATAAAATTTCCAACTAAATAAAGCGAACTGTGATATTAATGTCCTGTCCAACAATCGGCGGCCATTATTCATTTTCCTATTCTTAATGTCACATTTATGCATAAAACACATACATACATACAAAATGGGGTAAATATTAAACGAAAAAATAACCCATAAAAGAATAAAAATACACTCGTATGCATATAGAAGAAAGAAACTAAAATTGTTGCAATTATGCAAAAAAAAAAAATTCGTTCCATTTTGAATTAAAATCATTTCATTAAAATTTGAATTTATTTTTCGTCTTGTTTAAGGGAAAATTCACCCTTAATATCCTTTAATAACAAATCCTTTTATAGTTTTATATAATATATGCAATGGGAAAGGTAGGAATAAAATGTGTTTATACATATGTGTACGTATGTATACGTACTTATAAAACAATACACAGTGGGCATGATCGAAAAATAAAACCTTACTTGTAACCTAAAAGTATTAATATTTCTCATCCTATAGTCTGTTATTGTCACCACTGTACGAGTAGTTTGCATGTTACCTATCCTCTCAATTACGTTAAATTTCCTGCGAAAATATTAAAAATTAATTTATTTACTCTGCGTGATTGTTTTGTACCAATTTGCAGTCAACGCACTTGTCCCATGACTGGAGAAAATAGGAGTCGTTTAATAGTTGTTAATTAGCAGTCGTTTGACTAGTGTTATGTGACTGCAGAACAAATGCAGTGTGAAGCTTCTCACTGAGTGCCTTAATTATGTCAATTGATCCTCCGCCATTGACAAGATCATATAAAAATTACAGGTCTCACATAACGTTCAAAAACTTGTAACAGTTGCTTGTGCTTGGAAACTGTCTTTACACAGGAAGTATTCAGTCCAGCATCTTAATAATTTTACCATTCCCTCCTAATAAGAAACGATTTATCCAGACTTGAGTTTGAGTGTCTTGCGAGTTTGTTTGAATGATAACCTGTTCCTAAAATTTGCAACTGCAAATATTCGTAATTCGGTTAATATGGTCAGCATAAGCAAACAGTTCATATTTCTATTCGTAGATCTCTGCCATTGTGACTAGACAATTGTGCAACCGTGCGTTATACCGATGAAATAACACTTTTTTCTTCGCTAGCTGAGCTTATTTTTATTTTAAATCAATCCAAACGCTAAGATTTATATTCACCAGTAACCATTTTTCCCATTTTAATTTAATTGATGTAAAGACACCTCCCCTTACATTTACCAATATACAGATTAGTATCAAAATAATATTAAATGAAAGAATACCCTTTAATTTTTATTTTGCTTAAATTTTGTTGCTTATTGTTGTGTTCTATGTTATATAAAGTTTCAATATATTATGACTCCCAAAATACGTTCATACACATTTCCACATACATAGTCAGAACACCCTTTAATATTTCACTATCATTAATTTTTAAGATTTTTTTGTTGTAGTGACCACTTTGCATATGCTTTGACAAAATTTCTGTTCTGTACTTCTTGCGGCTTTAAAAATAGAAACTTGTGACAGACAGACGAATAGAGGCATTAGCGAAAACATTGAGGCGCTCCTTGTCATATTTTATGTCCGAAACTCTAAAAAATTGCATCGAACTTAATTTAAACACAGACCTCGCATAATTTTGCTTTAATTGCAACATGCAAAGTAGACATTCAAATTGAGATTGGCTATTTTATCATCCCTGCAATGGCGCAATGCCAAAAACAAAAAATTAAAAAAAAATAACAGCTCCTTCAAATAAAAAGATAAGAAAAGCAAAAAAACATATCCTTTCATGTGTCATTTGTTTCGGGTTTTATTTAAAAGGACTGACTGCTAAGAGACATGATATTTATTATAATAATTTTGTCTTTTGTTTAGCAGAAAATATTAAAATTTTTATAAACAGAATGATGATAATGATGATCATGAATATAATAACGTATGTGTGTGATGATGGTGGTGATGGCGGGAAAAAGTGAATTTGTCAAAAACTGTACATAATGTGAAGAAAACATGCAATGTGCTTAAAAATTTCTATGCATAAATGAATATAAACCATATAAAAGGGCAGGATATGCAATCAGTCACAAAAGCGAGAGAGAGACTCATAAAAGGACTCATGGTTTTAATGAAAAACTAACTTAAAATACTTTAGAGTATAAGAACTACAACAAAACAACACAAAAAGGATGAATGAAAGGCAACAGGATGGTAGAGTGTTGTGTGCAACAACATTATAACTGCCAAAAAAAAAAAACACCGTCAGTATAACGGTCTTGGGTTGGGGTCATTCTAAAGGTCATCAACGGGATTTTTTCCCAAATTTTTTTTTGTTTTTCTTCAATATTTTTTCCATTAAAAGCAGTATAAAATGTTAAGGCTTTTGTTTAAAAATATATATAGTTTTGCAGCTACTGCAACAGCAGCAATACTTCACATGAGTAAAATGTTTGTCTGTCTCTATGTGTTTGAATTGTTGACAGGGGATGCGAAATTGCATATAAATCGTTTTAAGAATGTTACACAATTTGAAATCCTCTACTTTTTAGAGGAGTTTTTCTCTTTTTAAATCAAAAAAAAAGCAAATAGGGGGAATGCTTTGTTTCTTTTTCCTTGTTATTTAAAATGCAAACTAATTTAAATTCGAATTTTTTTATTTATTTTTTAAGATGACATGTTTGTATCTTTTAATGCATTTTCGCTTTCATTAAAAAATAGATCCTTGTATAAAGAAGGCTACTTTTTAACCTTTCGATTTTGGTTTCTGGTATGTTCCTTCAAAGATATTTAGCAAACAAGATAAGGATGCTGGCTTCTGGATTTTTTTTTGTTGCATGCGCTTGCCACACTTTTTACATTCTGCCTATTTTTTGCGGCAATTTTTTAAGATGTTTTTTAGAAAAGAAAATAGGGCACGAGTCCTTTTTTAATGGTTGTATTTTTAAATAAACATTTAAATGATGTATAAAGTGTATTGGGAGGGTAAGTGTGTTTGTTGCAACATAATCCTTATATCTTTAAGCGGATTGTTGGGTTGCAGCTTCTAAGGTAGGGGTTAATAGCTTGAATACATACGTAAGTATGTATATTTTTTTATTATAATATTTTTTTTGCATATGTTGCATGTAAATTGATATGGCATACACCCTGTCAATATATCATTCATGTGAGTGCACGTACATACATGTGTATGTATGTCTTTTATGGTTGATGAAATGTGCGCCATTTTTAACCCCGGTCCATATTTGTATGTAAACTCCTCATATGTTCTCTTGTATGTAATTACACTCGGAGAAAAAATAAGGTTATAGCATGGTTGCGTCAACAACAATATCATGGTTTTGGAAATCGTTTATGATTGTGGGAAAAAAGTTCTTATTATTTTATTTTATAATATTTGTAACAAAGTCCTACGTCACACAATTTTGCGTAAAGCCGTTCACGTAGAATGTTGTGTTGTGTAGAATAGATGGTTTTACTAAAATAAATTTGCTAAATAAAATACTTCTAATAAAATATTAAATAGACTGATTTATTTAAAAATTTATAATTTGAACCAAATTTTTGTTATCACGTTTGATTATTTTTTAGCCGTGAAATTTAATTGGAACAAATTAAGATTTAAAAAAATATAACAATTTTTATGAAAAAATTTTACTTGTTCATTTACACTCAAATATAGCTTTTTCGCTACTGTAATTATTTTTACAAAATAGAAAATGCTATTTTTATCTACCATTCTACTTTTATCTGCAATCATAATATGATTAATTTAAATCATATCATATTTCCATATGTAAATCATAGTATTTTTAAATAAAACAAAAATAATATCAGATTTATTTTGATTCCACCTAGAATATGTTCTTAGAATATGTTTGCTTCAACCATATTTTTTCTTTGCGTGTATGTCCGCCCATACTTTCTGCCTGATAAAAGCTGCTAGTCAGCCATACACGTGTGTTTTGCTTAACCATGTGGTCGAACAGTCCATACAAACGGGGGGTGTTTGTTACCATCAATAAATAAATAGAAGAAATTGTTGTTAATGCGTCATTTAAAACTCTGCGGAACTTATGTGAAAGGGTGCAGCGATTATTATACTTTACATATGTACGCACATACGAAGTACATACATCCATATATACATTTATAGTACAAGGGTTTTGTTAATTGTAAATGCAGAAATCATGTACATATGTACATATTTATGTACATATCTGAATGAGCGTCAGTCATAACTCAAAAATATTTTTTTTTTACAGAAAACGGACTTAGAAAATGTTCAATTTACTCACAAATTAATTTAAAAGAAGAATCATTATTTTCCTCTAAAAACATACAATATATGTATTTATATTAAATTTTTTAACCAGCGAGACAACAAATAACTCTGCATTGCTAGATTAAACTAACTTTACGTCGTCTGGACATAATACAAATCCCAATCATATACAAGTAAAGTGAAAAACATAGTTTACACGACAATAAACTAAGAGTAACATATTATGACTGAGTTATATGGTTGGAATCAAACCATACTTCGTGTATAATGAAAATAAGTCTGTTTTAAATATAATATTATTGTCTTACAAAACAATAATATGGTTTCATTCGCTTACATAGAAAAATGATACAAACTAATCATATCATGATTAGAATCTTATCAGAAAAAACTAATATGTTCCCACCACATATTCCTAACCATATTTCGATTGCAAGAAATAAATATACACCAATTAAAACAACAAAATGAAAATATTTTTAACTTCTTTGTATGCTAAATCTAATATTTTTTTTTTGTAATTTGTAAAAGAGTTTTGCACGTATTGACTTCTAAGAACATTTAAAAATTATTCGCATGTTAAAATGTAATTTAAATAGAAGAGCAATAAAATAAAGAGCAAATATCACTAAAAACTAAACTTAAGCAATCAAATTTTGATTTAAAAACTTTAGGCTTTTAGATTTTATAGCACACACGCAAATGTATATATACAGCACTGTATATGAATGTATGTACGTATCAAACAACCCAGCAAACAGATCGCTTTTTATTTTTACATTAAAAATTATCTGGCATTAAATTTGCGTTCATGAATTGATTTTAATTTCTAATATTTTTAAATCATTAGTTTAAAGAAATATTTAAAATGTTTTCAAATCTTAGATATGTATGTATATGGGATAAAGCTTCGCTGCCTTTATAGAAGGATCATGAAAAGTATTGAGCGAAATGTATTTAATAGAATTGAAAAACGTACATTTGTTCACGGAATTTCTAAAATCGATATCAATTCGAGTTTTAAGATTAAGGAAATAATTTCATATCAGTTACAAAAAAATTATCGACTATTTGTTTTTTTAGAAAGAATTTAGGAAATGATTTGAAATCGAAATTCTTTTTTATTGAAGAGCATATTGAACATAAAAAATTGTGGTTTTCGGGAAGAATATTCCTGATTTCATTAGAATACATTTCGTTGTAAAGCTTGTTTTTTATAGAGTGACACAAGTTTAAATCGTAATAAAACAAAGAAATATATTTTTAATATCAATAAAACAGGCTTTATTTTAGAGAAAATTTTATGAAATTAATGTTTAAATATGATTTCTGTCATGTGGCCGCTACGGCTGGCGCGTAGAAGGCACAATCTGGAACACCAATTTTCAACAACTTTTCGCAGCATTTGCGGCCGTATTTCGCCGATAACTCTTCCAATGTTGATTTCCAGGTGTTCAATTGTTTGTAGCTTATCGACGTAGACAAGTGACTTAAAATATCCCCAAAGAAAATAATCTAATGGGGTAAATCACATGATCTTGGTGGCCAATTAATTGAGCCATTACGTGAAATTATTTTTTTTCATCAAAAGTTTCTTTGAGTAAATCATTTGTAGCGCCCGCTGCTCGATGAGTTTGACGAATAAAACATAATGAAATTTCAAAGCAAACTAAACAAAAAGCAACTATCAGCTGTTAAATGGGTGCTCAAATAAAGCAGTGATGCCAACTCAAAGTTGTGACACTATAAAAAAACGCCCTTTAGTAAACACCGAAATACATCCCACATTATGCCGATGCTTCAGTGAGTCAATTGTAGTATTTAGTGATGCAAACTCCACAATAATATGTTTGTTGCGGTTCACTAAGTTCAATTTAATTTCAAAATATCATTAACATTTAGGATTGCCTTTAAAATAGTTAAGTGTAGTGGCTTGTTCTTTAGTTTTATGTCCTGATCTTTGAATAATCGTAAATATCGTAATGGCTAAAACTTTTAGAATTTGCTTCTGGCTCGTTTATATAGAAACGAACTCACCTTAAAGACTACGGAATGTGCATGAACTTTTAATTTTACGTTTGCTGGGTAGGCCCTGTTTTTATACTATACGAGTATTTAAAAAAATATATACATACATATAACAAGTTTCTAAAAATTCAAGTCTATATCCAAAACAAATTAAGTTTTTTTAATTTATTTGTTTTTCTAAATAAATGGTTTCAAATCAAAAACAGACATGAGTTGGTTTTTTTTTTTTTTTGAATTTTTATAAATTTGTCTTGGGGTTTCGTTTGGAACATGTGGCCATTAATCAAATAACTATCTCACGGGAACATCTTAACAAGACATCATGTTAGTAAATTTCCATAAAAAAAACAAAACTTTTTATATGTTGGCATACGAGTGATAAAACCGTAACACTGATATTTTAGTTTTTATTTTAAGCTTTTAGGCTAAAAAAGTTGTTGATTTACTGACAGCATTAATGAAGTTGGCAAATTTTTTTTCTTTTTTTTTAATAAAAATCTAAAAGGCTCTAGAGATTTGTTTTCTTTTAAAATGTTTGTTATATTGATTAAAGTTTTCATAGAAATAATGTAAATGGTGATGGGTGACATCACATCAAAGTAATAAAAAATAATGATTATAAAAATGTTTTATGTTATTTAAAATATTAAAAAAGTTTTAGTTTATGACACTTCGAAGGAATAATCTCCTGCCAACAGGATAATTTTAATGTATTTCAAAATGTTTTGCAAACAAAACAAAATACGATAGAAATAATTAAAAAAACGTAATGAAAACCCAATGACCTTTAAAAGTCAAAATATTAATTCTCACTTTATGTTACTTGCTGTTGCTAAAAAAAATATTTACTCGTTTTTGCAAAAATAAAGGTCCTGTTTGATAAATAAAACTAAAGAAAATCAGAGCATGACGGTTACAGAAAATAATGCAACAATAGATGACCAACTGAGATGAACTTCTTTTATGCAATTTGACATGCTCTACAATAAATTATGCACTGCATGTGTAAATGTGTGCGAAAAAAGGAAACAAAAGGATCACAACATATGCAAATACATAACAGGGGAGATGACAGCAATAACAACTACATAAAATCTTTATATGACAGGAGATTTCTGTGAAAGTAAATTACAAAAAAAAAAACAGAAATTCCTTTTATTTCTCTCCTTCACACACAAGTAAACAAACAACAAAAATACCTTAACTTGGCGGGCAGAAGATAAGAGTCTCACCAATATATGTATGCATGCATGTATGTATGCATGTATGTATGAATATGTGCGAAAACTGTTCAAGGATATATTTTGTAATTTGCATTGCTGAGTATAAAATATTTGCATGAAAAATTATGCATTTCAATATGAACATTTTTTCTCTTTTCTTTTTTGTTTCAATTGTCGTTTTGCATCACAAAGCAGAATCAAGTCTTGTAAATGCCCAAAGCAAATTTCACACATTCACAACGTAAACAATTTGTTGCAAAAAATCTTAAAGGACCTTTTCTCCTTCTTTTGTGTAACAATTATTTATGTAAAGCAAACAAGAAAATTATGAATATGAATTTTTATGAAAACAATGAATTTGCTGAAAATTAATAAATTTCCCTTCAAATATTTTCCATATTTTCTGTACCTGAATGTTGTGAACAATAACACATAAGGATTTTATGCTTATGAATAAGCATTTTCTTAATCCTGGCTGTTTTTTTTTTTTAATTTTAATTGAAGCAATACTTTTTATCACAAAAGAAGAACGTTCTTTTTCTATTTTTTTATATACATGTTTTATTTTTCTTTAAAATCCTTAAGTAAAAACCTGGGTGGTTTCTTAAAATAACACAAGTGCAATAAAAACAACTCTAATGCAATGCATTTCTTTGGTTCCCATTTTTGCGAATCCTTTTTTAATTTTCTTTTTATATTTTACAACAAACGTTTTTACGTTTTTTTAATTTCTAAAACAGGCGTATTTTATTTATCAAAATCTTACAAAGTCATTAGTATGACTGTGGCAAAGGTATTGAAAAGGATAATTGAAAAATTGTAATAGTTAAAGGATTAAATTTCTGCTGGTAATGTTCCTAATTCATATTCAATTCCCAGATGGATTACAGATATTGATGAAAACGTATTCTCATAATTTTCCTTTTTTTTTTCTTTGGTAATTAATGATTTAAATTGGAGATATTTTATTAGCAGGCTACGAGTCAAATAATGTGAGGTCCAGTTCTTCAGAGAGAATAAGAATTTATGGTGTTCTTAAATAAATACTGATCATGTTCGAGGTTTCTCTACTTAAAGTTAAACAATCCACAATGATATGAAATAAGAAATTGAACATTTTAAAAACGCACGAAATCTTTAAATGTCAAATCATGAGACTAAGAGAGCAAAACGTGCAACAAATATCCCTTGGTCTAATAATAGTTACACTTATTTTGTACGCTATTCTAAAACAGTTTTCTTCATTTTATGTTGCAAAATCTTTTAACCAGAGCCAGAGATGGAAAGCGTTCTACAAGTATACTTTCATGTAACAAATATACTTTGGTGTTGCTTTATTCTCAAGGTCTTTTGTTGTATATTCAGTTGTTAATACTTTCAATCAGGGCCAGGGCTGGAAATCGTAGCCCAAGATACTTTAATATTACAATTATAGTTACATCGTTCTCAAGGACTTTTGATGCTATTTTTTTTTTGTAAATTCTTTTATTCGCCATTAGGATCAGGGATGGAGTTCGTGACAGGAGTATACTTCAATAGCATAATAACACTAATTTTCTACACTTTTTTCAAGGACTTATGTTGCATTCTTATTGTTATTCTCATGTACTTTTGTTTAATTTGTTTTGTAAGTACTTGCAATCACTGACAGGGATGGAATTGGCGGATTTTAATATAATAAACATACTTATTTTGTATGTTATTCTTAAGGACTTGGGTTTCACGTTTTGCTTATAAGTTATTTCAATCAGGAGAAGAGATGGAAACTTTGGTACAAGAATTATTCAATATAATAATTATGCACTTTTTATACGTTATTCAGAAGCATTTCAGTTGTAATATTTGTTATTAGTTTTTTTTAATCAGCGCCAGGGGTGGAGATTCCCTTAAAAGCTTTTAAATTAAAATGCTTTTTTGTATGCAATTCTTAAGCACTTTTTTTGTAATATCTCTAAATAAATATGTTCTGTGTGTGTAACCAAATATATGTATTTTAATAAGCAGAATTTTTATGCTAATATTCTAAGCTTTAAATAATAATAATCAACAACTAAAAATCTCCATTTGCTAAATACTTTTCCGTTTTCTCTTACCACCTTCTTAATGCAAGTTGAATAAGAGAAAAAAACGTGAGCAAATCCATCAAAAAGCCAGCCATTCCAATGTTTTAACTTTTAACATAAAATCTATGTAACAACAATTTATTGAAAAGTCCATTATTTATAAATGTTACTACGGACAGGCAACCTTTATCAAATCCATCATTATCTGAAACATTTTACACACAAATCCACCTTTACATTTAACAACAATTTTCTAAAACTGTTTAATTTTAGTTTTGTTTTATTTTTTTTTTTTTTTTGTTTGTTGCAAATATTTCCCCAAGTGATTACTCAATTTGAATCAAATGAAAGGTCTCTAAGCAAAAAACAAATTCGTATTAAAACAAATGCCTGCGTAGTAAACGTTAAATGGTCATTTTCGTACATTATTATCATGTGTGTTTAGGAAAACATAAGTACTCGTATTTTGTTTGTGATGTTATATTTTTTTCATGTATATTTTTTTTAGCAAAAACCAAAAGTTTTTTAACAGTAACACATATTTTTGTTATTATTTACACCCTTATAATGTTATCGGTCAATCCAATTTCACTGTTTTCTTCTACTTTTAATATCCAAAATAAATGGTTATATGCTGCTTGAGTATTTGAATGTTAATATATGAAAGTAAGGCATGTGTGTGATTGGTTGTATTGATAAAAATCTTTAACACAATTGTCTGTCACCCAGATTTTATGTGAGTCTTGTTTTTTTGTTTCGACCACATCTTTTGTAGTAAGTCATCTAAAAAATTAAATCCAAACTAAAGTTAAATGGAGTGTCAAACATTAGTCCATGGCGGGCTTTGAAATGCCGTATAAATAGTTTACATGCAACGAAATTGCAATTTGCATGAATGCCAATAATGTGATGCATGATTGAATATAAATAAAATATTTTTTTTAATTTTAAAATTATTAATGTTCGCAAGGAAGAATATCTCATCATTCAGGGCGGGTCTAATGAATTATTATTATGTTCGATCACATAAGAAAACAGGATTAACAAGAAAAATTTTAATAGAAACGATTTTAAAATTAATGTTTTCAATCATTACATTTCTGACTAAATTGTCAGATTGACGAACAGAAAGTCTAAAGTTGTCAGAACTTTTTTTTTATAAAATATCATCCAAGAAACTTGTCATACTTAGTGTAGGGGAGCGTACCCACCAAAAAAATTGGCATCACAAAAACAACAAACACACAAAATTTGCTTAAAAAATGAAAAGAGACTTATTTCGATACTCATACAAATAATATGAACATAATGCTTCCATTTCGATATTGAGATGATGCCACATTCACAATGAAATAATCTTAACTGTGTGGAGGAGGGTGAAAAATCCGTATGCTGTGGCTCTATGAAGTGGTCACTTATATATTCCATTTAATATATGAGTACAAGAAGCACAACTTAATATAATGAATGAATGTATTTTTGCGTATAAGACATTTCTGTTGATAATATTACAAGAGTGTCCGCTGATAAAGCGAAAAATCCCATTATTGTTGCCTTTAGACTTCAAATGATCATTTATTATTGTTTTTTGTGTTTTTTGCAACTATGTTTTCCTTAAAATTGGTAAAAAAAGACCAACACGTTAGATAGAAGACAACATCGTACATGTGTTTCTAATGTGCTTTTTCAAATGTTATTATACTTTTTATTTCTGTTTATGAAAGTGAGTTTCTTTTGTGTGATATATGAAGTTAAGTTGTTTTAATATTTGATTATTGAAATGATATAATTTTAGTCCAATTCTTTTTTTTTTTTTTTGGTCTTTGAGAGAAGAGGAGAAAAATAAGACACATTATTTGTGTGTGTTTGATTGACACCGAAGAGGATGTGTCAATTGCCAGAATTTAAGAAAAACTAAATAAACGATGTTTCACTTTCAAACATTTGACATTCACACACATTTTACAATTTAAATGATTTATATCAACTGATAATAATATAGTAAAATAGTGGTTTGGTGTGATAACAATAACTAATAACCAATCTGTGGTTTGTTTGTGCTTTTCGGACCCACAAAAGAAACTTTGATGTTTATTTGAAATAATGCAACATTTTGCTGAAAGTTTGAATCTAATGGAGTTTCTTTTTATTTAACAAAGAAAATGCAATTGCAATTATTTTTAAGTCAAAAACTTCTCTTTGAAAAGAATAATAAAATCATTTATAATAAATTTACTTCCTTGTATATTGCGAATTTCCAAAAAAAAGGGTAAAAAGTGGGCAAAATTTGCAACATTTGTTAATAGAAAAGAACACCTCATAAAGGGCATTTTACGAGTGTTTAATTGATTGAACTCAATTGTGTCTTATTAGTCATGGTGATGTGTGGATTAAAGCAAACGCAAAAAGAAAGAAACACTGTACAATTTCCAATTTCACAAGTTATCGTACGATTACGTGCAGGTCAACTGAAAAAAAACTGACGATTTTTATTATTTCTTCGGCATTCCATGGTTAAGTTCTTCAGAAAACATTTGTGCTCTCTTGTTGTTCATATAATTTTTTTAAAGAAAATAAATTGAAACAAAAAATTTTAATTTCAATAATCTTGAGAGCAAATGCTACATAAAACCCGTGCCAAATGTTACCATACTTTGGATAAGATTATGGTCAATATACCTGCACCAAAAATAACAAGAAAGCTGATGCATAATTATTTCGAAACACTAGCTCTCTCACACACACACACACACACACACAAACATGTAGACATTGACTTGACCACTTAGCAAACCACTAAAGAAGCACATGCCATCTTAAATTGAAAAAGAAAACTGTCCAATTTATCCTTTTCGTAGATCTATTCAAAACAATAGAACACACACATACCAAATACATGCTACATTAGCAACAACAAAAAAGGATATTTAATACAGCAGCAGCATATGGTTGAGAATTCTTGTAATATAAAGAAAACATTACTTCAGAAAAAGAATGAGTTACGACGCATTGAAATTGAAAATGTTTTTGGAAATAAGAAAATATAAAATTTATACAATTACAATTACAACTTGCATAATCATTGCATTCATTTCTGAATACAAATGTTGCAACTGCTTTTCAATTTCTTTTTTCCATAATCAAAAAGGAATTTTGCATTGTCTAAAATACTAGACTCAACGCATTCATATACTTATGGCCGGTATTGTTAATAACAATCCGTTGAATGTTTAATCTTCATCTTGGAGTTTTTGGAAACAAAATACATTTACTCTTTATATTACAACCGATTCTTGTCTTGTTTTGTGGAGATTTTGATAAAAATTTTAAATAAATATTTTTTTTTTCATTATTGTCCCAAGAAGTATAATAATGAAATCTTACATACGTAATGTTTCATATGTTTACTCAAAGGACCACAAATTGTTTGGAATCATATTGTTTTCCCTTTTTTTTTTTTTTTTGTTTCCTTTAATGGAATGTAGTCTTTGCTGATGACGACACATACAAATAAGTTTTTCAATATCGTATTGTCATTCAGTAGCATAAATATTGACACTGCCGGCAGGAAATGCGTATGTACATAAATACACACCTTGCAATTTTTATTGAAAGGATGTAGAAAGAAATAAATATTGCAATATGATCGTCGAAATAATATAAGAATGGTCAATATGGAGCGGGTACATACATATTATTTTACTCCATCTAAGCTAATAAATTAGCTGTTCCTGTGTCCTGTATATTATAAGTTTTCGATATAATTTTTTAAATTTTTTAAATTTCTTGAAAGCATTTTTTTTCTGTTGCATAATAACCATCTTATCTGACTCAAAATACACTTGTGAATTCCGAAAATTTTATACGAAAATATTATCCTCTGCAAAAAGTTATAAACAGGGAATGCGCAAATATGAAATTGCAGGTTTTTTTCTTGCAATGTACGTAAAACCAAACAAAATATTTATATGTTACGGAAGTTTCTAAGATTATTAGCATAATTTTTTAGTGCATATTTTTGCATAATATTTCTCTTATTATTTGCATGTTGAAGCAATTTTTAAAGAGTAGTTGTTGTTGTTGTAACAGCTCCGATGCTGATGCCTGTGGAAAAAACTTCCATCTGATACAGCTGTCGCTGAGTTTACAATCCTTAGCCGAATTGGATTCGGGTCGTTCCGGAGCGAAGATTGTCATGGGAACGTTTAAAGAGTTGTAGTATATTTGGGTGTATTTTCTGTTTATTTTTAATTTTATTTTCTATTACCTATATTTTGATAGATCCTATCAAAAATTTGTAAACAAACAAAACATTTTTTCATATACATAAATATTAACGTAATATAACCCTGAAGAAGCTACCCTTTGTTTGGTAGCGAAATATTGTTTTTTTAAAAATAAAGATTGTTATTGTTAATTTTTTGTTATTGTTAATTTTTTATAAAAAAACAAAAAAGTGGATCTTTAACTCGGGGAAAAAAAAAGTTAAGAACTGAAATTATTAGGCTCAACTTCACTTTTTATTGAATTAATGAAAATTCAAAATTGCTAAGAGTTTTTTTTATGTTGGAAAATATTATTATTTATATCCAATCAGATTTTAGCAGAACGTATCAGTACCGATTTCAACGCCGCTACACCTCTGATCAGCATTCAATAAAAACTGAACTTGAGCCTAAATAATTTATTTTGTTTATTTGTTAGTGCATATTTTTGCATATTTTGCCTATTTTATCCTTTACATCATAATCTTGTATGTTTTCCACTACACGGTATATATATGGAATTTTTCCCAATTTATTGTTTTATATTTTTTTCTGTACTCAAAAAATTTTCAGATTTGTGATGCAAAAAAAAAAAATTGTTCAATATTTTTTTTTCAAAATTTGCGAATTTTTTAGATTTCTTAGTAAAATGTGTGCCTCTATTTTTTTGTGCGCATATTTGCGTAATTTTATTTACATAATTTTTTGAATTTTTTGTGATCCCAACCACTTTTTGGGGAAATTTCATTTACTTGAATTGAAGTTGGAAAAAATCGAGCTTTGCAAATATTTATATGGCCCTTGTTAATGTAATTTTTATTTGTTTCCAAAAGGCCGATTCTATTCCATTCATCAAAAATATTTGTACATACAAAAAACTGGAACGATCGGAACATATTTGAAGGTCGCTAGGAATTTCTACTTTTAGTTCTGTGTAGCAATTTATGGCTTAAATCTAGTTTCTCGAAGGGTCTCCAAATAAAAAAATATATATACCGCGATAGAAACTCGAAAAATAAGGCGAACATATTAAAAAGAGTTGCTGGCGATCCCAATTTTCCGTGTTATGGGCATCAGAAATTATCAAAACTGATTGTTGCGTTACAATTCAAAGGTCTATAAGTCGGGAACTGTGCGTTTCCGAGACTTTTACCACATACAGTTTTCGTCTTATTTTTTACATTTTCTATAGAGACTTCAGTTTAGGCGCCAGAAATATGCTTCGTGGTGTCAGAATTGAAAATTCTAAAAATTACTTTTGACATTTTTAAGAGCTTATTTTTAAGTTTTTGGTGCATATTTAGTAAGCGCTAAAGACATCCTTAATGCATATTTATAGTTTCCCAGTATTAATAATACAAAAATTATTTATTTTAGCAAATTAATTGCAACTGAAAGTCAAGATGTTGATATTTTCTTATTGATAAAAGATGAATAACTTTAACTTATTAATATTTTAAAAGCTACAAAACAAGCAAACATATCATCATTCTATTTTATTTTACTATTTTGTTTTGTAAAAATGCCACTAAAATAATACGATGGCAAATAAATGCCACCAGAGAAATAAACCATTCATATTATTATAAAAATTATTTATGTACATTTATTTACAACCCCAAAAAATTTCTATATTTTACATACTCGCAGAACGTATATAGTAAATCCCTTTATGCATACATATATGTACATACATTCATACGTACTCCCAAGAAGAAAATAAAAAATGAAGTATGAAGTATGAAAAAAAGCTCACCACATATGCTAATATGCTTAATCTGTAGAGTTGAAGTCTCTCCATTCTTTTAGTTTATTTATTCATTTTTATGCACAACCCCATCCAATCATACAAACACAAAATAAACATAATGAATTCCCGATAGTGTCTTGCCACATGAGCCAATGTACAGTGGGTATTGATGCTTAAAATTACCTATAAAAAATTATAAAAAATACTTTAAGAATTTATATGTTTAAGTACAAACATACTTGAAAAGAAGATGTTTCGAGATCAATTATGATCTCATAATCAAAACACTTTAATTTTAATCAATTTGACTAAAGCACCTCATAAATTTTTCGTCCGTTTTAGATTCAACCGCAAACTAACATAAGTGGGAATAATTAAGCACCTTTAAATCACACATCACATATAAATCAAATTGATAATACTCGTATATGAGTTACTAAAATATTTCTTATTCCAATTAAAATAATTATTCATATCAAAATATTCGAAGTGTTTAAATATATTATACGAATTACTATTCGAATTAAAAGTTTTCTAACACATTATTCAAATTAAAATTATTCTAGCAGTTTTCACTCTAATATTTAAAAACTCTCGCTGTGAAATTATGCGAATTAATATGGCTTTATGAATACTCTTTTAAATAAAAATAATTTATAATTAGTTATCTAGGCGCAGGGTAGTCCGCCAGGTCAAGTTCGGCCACACAGTGTGTATATTTACACGAAACCATTCGAGCTTTTTTTTACCCCCCTCATAACTTTGCTCCTCTTGATCGTAATATAATGAATATTGAAACATAAGGTCTCCCCACAGAGTTGACCTTACAGGATAAATTTTAAAGTTCTACCGTAAAACCTTCCCTAGATATTAAGGTGTGAAAAGTCCATATTTTAGTAAATATTCACTGACTCACTCACTGACTAATCAATATTATTGGGCACTTCCAGTATAGCTAGAGAGCTGAAACTAGGTACACAGCTAGGTCTTGGTGAGAAATTAAGCAAAAAAATTGAAAACTGGCACTTTCCACCCGGGGGGACTAGGGTGCCCCTTCTTTGTATGTAGATGTAGAAAGCTTAAATTTGGTACACAAGTAGGTCCTGATAACAAATTAACGAAAATAGTTTACACTTTTCACCTGGGGGTACTATGGTTCCTCTTCTTTTTATGGGGCACTTCCAGTATAGCTAGAAAGCTGAAATTTTTTACACAGGTATACCTATAGGCCCAGATAAGCAATACATATAAATATTTGTACAAAAACAACATAGAAAAAAGAAGTAATATCCGCACAAAAACATAAATGTGAAAATAAGGCCAAGTTCCTATCCAAAAAATTTCGGCCGTAAAAAGTACTGAGATCAAAATACGGACCAAGCTCTTGATAGGTACAATTCCATCTCATTTCTAGGCAACCTGTAGGCTTGGTAAAATTTGTTTGCCTTTCTAATATGGGAAAGAATTCTTGGAAAAATATTGCCAAGAACTGAGATGGAATTGTACCTATCAAGAGCTTGGTCCGTATTTTGATCTCAGTACTTTTTACGGCCAAATTTTTTGGATAGGAACTTGGCCTTATTTTCAAATTTATGTTTTTGTGCGGATAAAATATAATGAAAACATCAAAAAATATGGTTTTCGAATAAAAAAAATGTCCGAATAAAGTTTTTGTAATGGAAAATGTTTTGTTCGAATTAAATTACTCGAAAAAATTATTCAAGAAAAATATATAATCGATAAATAAATTAACCGAGTATGTATTTAGATATATGAGTATGAACAAATTTAATGAAAAAAATTATATTGGACCTTGTCTGAGGCAGTCGGAAAATTTTAGAATTTTTAATATATGACCGCAAAAATAATAAGCAGACTAAAAAAAAAACATTTTTAAGCCCCACTGTACATCATCGACAACGTCATCATTATCATTATCATGATTTGCTTCATAAAAAAAACACAAACATAAAAGGGGTGGTCTTTCATATGGGTGTGTGTATGTTTCCAACATGGTCTCTGCTCTCCTCATATGTAGTGCCATTTAATTATACCAACTTCATGCGCGTCTGCTGCCATTATTTATTTTTTATATTTTTTTACCAACTCATTCATATGTAAAAGATGCAGACATAAAAATATTCCCCCTTTTTAAGGTTTCATGTGCTCAAATAAAAAAACAAACAAACAGCCTCCGCAAAAACGTATCTAAAGATACGCATTTTTTGCCATTTTTAGGATTCCGTTTTTTGCGTCATGATGGCATCATCTTCTTCCAAGAAAAAGAAAAGAATAAAAGAGAAGAAATTTCATTTTTTTTAAAACAAGACATTACAAAGCGGCACGCACATGTGGGCTGAATCACCAAAGAATACACCATCTTCATTTCTATGCGCGGTAGGAGTATTCTAAGGGGTTTTCTCAAGTGTATCAGATCCCTTTCTACATCTTTTGACATTTCCATTCATCATTCCTGTTATGTGTGTGTGTGTGTGTTTTTTTTTTTGTGCTAAAATAAAAATGTTAATAACAACTACTCGTACATTAAGAATCGACTTGCTTCCTTTTTTCATTATTTCATATTCTAGTTAGTAGACTCTTTCACACTTTCACTTTATATTAGAACTGGAATCGTAAATCAGTATTGAGTATTCTAAAGATTTGACAAAAATTCCTCATGCATGAATTTTATTTTCTTCGCTGAAGTCTATTCATTGTGTCCTTTAAATTAGTAGTGATCACGTAATATTACTCCTGGAAAAATTTATTGATATAAATTTGTTTTTCTTCTTCAAGAAGTATAAAACGCAAAGTATTTATCTATTTATTTTGGAAGTTTCAAAACACTTTAAATGAAATGTAAGCGTCGTTCAATGTTCAATATCAAAAAAAAAACTTGCTTTTATTATTTCATCAAAGAAAATGTTACGAATATTTTCTCAATATTTAAATTATTGGCGGATATATATAAAGTAAACTTAATTACATATCCAACGATATATGTATAATATGTAGTACTCTGCATTTTACATGACCTTAAATAATACATTATTAATGTAACATTTACCTTAGTGCCTACTATGCGCTTCTCAAAATTCCTTATAAGCTTTAAATTATGTTGGAACATTGTGTTCCATTCTTAGGGTGCGTCATTCGCATTTTTCGTTTGTGTGATATAGTGAAAGAGTGTATATACAAGTTTTGTATGTGTGGAGTGGACACTTCATCGATCAGTCATACAAGAAATTAAATTTTTACTAAATTTGTCTTGTAAAAAACCTACAGAGGGATTTTAGAAAAGTGTTCCAAATTTTAAGGGCATATTCTGGCAATTTGTAAGGTAAACAAGCTCCAGTTGGGAAACATGATTTTTATTTATTAATTTTTAAAAAACTAGTATTTATTTATTATAATAGAAATATTATTTTTTGGGGATAAAATCGGTGATTTTCAGGTTTTGAATAGGAATTTTTGGAGATAACACTTTACAGCAACTACTTTATTTAATACAACATCCTAATCGTATGAGCAGCTGTAAGAAATTTTCTCAATTTCGTTTTTTTCTTTTATAATTATCACCCACATACTTGTCTTTTGTTTCATTGCCAAAAGATATCCTTTCGTAATTAACCCTTAAATAGTTGATTATACCCTTTCATCGTCAAAGAAAACACATCAATGAAATTTAATGTTGATACCATCATTTATCAATTAAAAAGGAAACTAACAATTATGATTATCTGCTGATCATGTCAGTCAGTCATCACTAGAACAAAACAAAAAAAAAATTCTGCCGCATGATAAAATTATAAATTTTCTTTGGACACCAAAAAGTGTAAACATGCTCATTGTGTAAAAATTCAAGAAGTATTTTAACCCCTTTAGAGAAACGTTGCCTTACCTTAATAATGTGATACAGAAATAATCAAAAATATGTCAGTTAAAAGAAATGTTGACTCACCAGATGGTTGGCGTGCAATGAAATCTTACAAATTTGTTGCTGTTCATTTTTTTTCGATAAGTTTTCTTTTTTCCAACTGAATATTAAAAAACAATTATAGTAAATTTTATGGCATATTAAAACATTTAAGTGGCGGTCAATAATGGAAAACAATGTATATACGACTGTTGGAAGTAACCCCTTTCCTTAAAACCGTTATTTAAACAATAACAGATAGAAATTTAACCCTAAATAAACCCTTGAAGCAGTATTGTGTGTATTATTCTCATTTAAATTGATTATAAACAAATTATTTCTTTATTTGTTGGCCATTTGTTGTTTACTTTTGTTTGTTTGTTGTTGTGTATTTTATAGCCAACAGTTTTTCCAATTGTTCCTGCAGTCCATTCATATGGTCGACTTGTTTTATTATTCATAAGTGGCGCCATATGTAATATGAACTTTTTGTGTTTTATTTTTGGAAAAGGGTTGTTTCATATGATGGTATTAAATTATGTATTTGTTTTGAAACACGCAAACACTTCATTAATATTATCTGATGGCCAATTAAAGGGTTAAATGACATTTAGACATGTTAAGCAAATAATGAAAATGTCAATAATTTGTCAAGAGAATAAAAGAGAATAATTCAAATTAAGATGGGTGGGAAGTCGGAAACTATTGATATCCTCTCATATAAAAATATTTTAGAAAAATGCACTAAATCAACGGAGTAGCTCCTGCAAAAATATCAGGACATTTTCATTATTGTTATTGTTGTCGATCGACTGCCATGCTCATCACTGGATGGTGTCAGAAGTGAATTTTATGAAAATTATAAACGAAATGATTTGGATGGCCTTTAAAGAACACTTTTTTCTCATATTGATAATCGACTCAAACTACTACGAATAAACACAAAATTAAAACCCTTTCTTTGCACGAAGATTATTTGATTTGAATTAATCGATTAACAGATTCTTCGAATGACTACAGTATTCCATAGCGATATCCTGCCGCTAATGAAAAGCAACTAGAACTGTAGGCTGTGCTGTATTTACAAGTCAAATCGTTCAATGTCCTTTTCCTACTGAGATCACAAAAGATTGAAATTTTTGTTTTTCTATTTCTTTTTTCGGAGTCTTGCACTAAATTCTTAACAAATTATTTAGACGAGTTGATCGCTTGGTTAACATAAATATCACTTTAATCTTATATATCCCCTTTCATAATCTTAATAAACTACTCTGGCCTAAATAGCAAAATGATATTAAAGTCCTTCCTAGCATTTACTTAACTAAAATTTATGCAAAGTAAATAGTAAGTGTCTACTTAATCTGATCAGCTTTAAGGATTACCCACTATTTATTCAACTAATGAGTAAAATATTTAAAGAAAGTGAATGCTAATGATTTACGCCTAACAAAAACGCCCAAATTGCTCATATTTTGTGTTTAAGCATTTCTAATGCCGTGTTTTAGCTAAACCATGATTTACTAACTTAGTTCCTCTTCGACGCTCTTTATCTGAACAAAATATATACAAATTTTATGTAATGTGCCTTAATCTGATGAAACGAATTTGTTTTCAAAAATAGGAAAAAAAACATCATTGTGGTAAAACATTTGCAAACAGTTGTTTGTCTTTTCTGGCCTTAACAAAGGATTCGTCTTGCAATATCCTTACAGTCTGTTTCTTTCTTTCTTTCTTTAAAATACTTTTAACTGGACGGATGCAAAAAATTTTGGACTCCTTTTTCAAAGGGCTTATGCCGAACTCATTATACTAGTTATCCTTTAGTTTCAAATTGTTGCAATCGCAAGGATGTAAAGATCTAGTTTTAACAAATTCTTTTTAATCTAGAGCACACGCGCTTTTGTTATTTTAAGCATCTTTTTAATCATTTGCATCTGTTTATTATGCACATTTCTGGGAATAGTTGCAAAGATTTCTTTCAAAAGATTTTCATACGGCATCTTTTTCGTTCTCCTCTTAATGCCTGCCGTCAATGAAAGTAAAAGTTGGCATTGGGATTGTAGCAATTATCCTTTTTCTTCTTTTTTATATAATTTTGCAATGTGTATTTTACGTTTGGTCCATTACATATTGCATATTGATCTTGCATTGTATTCTTAGTTATTTTTGTACATCATAAGGGTTACAAGGTGGTACACCGGATTAAATTCAGTGTCCATTTCAAAAGGATTTATTTTTAAACAAATATTTAGAATAAGAAGAATTTTTCTAGTGTTGAAAAAATAAATTAAATAAATTGACAGATTGTTAGAGCGAAGACTGTTTATATAAATAAATCATGCAAAAAAAAACAACTTCAGTACAAAAAAAATTTAAATCAGCCCGTTAATACGCGGGGGGAGGGGGGGTGGATTGACGAAACCTGGCCGCTCCTTTAAAATAAAAAATACCAATCTGCAAGCAAGAAAACTCTTCTAACATAAATATTATTTTTCAAGTCAGTCAGTAAATTAAGGGGTTATACGATAATCGAAAACTTGTTGTTGGCGGGGAAAGTCAACAAATTGGTCCGATTAAAACAAAATAGTTGAACCAACCTTCAAGCAGACAAAGTTCAAACCAAATAATAAAAAAAAATTGAAGGCACAATTGGCCCCGATCTTCAAAAAAATAATTATACGACCCCACTGACAGTAAATCCTTTAAAAAAAAGAGTTTTGAAAATCGGGTCATAAATGATCGAGTTATAGAAGTTCACACATTGTTTCAACGTGTAAAAATAGAACAAAAATTAATTAAATTAATTCTCGTATTCTATTTCATTTGAAAACTTGGTTAAATAGTTGATATTCTTTCCCAATTGGTATCCACTTTACATAAATTGTAAAATTGGACAAACGAACGCTGATGAGAGGTGTAGCGGCCTTGAAATCGGTATACTGATACGTGCTAATCTAATTGGATATACTAATGTTTTTCAACATAAAAACTTTTATGGTGTTTTCTTTTCTCCAAAAAAATGGTGCATCTCCATGCAGAAAATGTACTTTGGTATTCGTTTCTTAAAAATATTTTGCTCTCTAAGAGGGCAGTGAGTTTGATTCTAAAAAAATCGCTTTCACTAACGGTGGAAGGCATTGCACTTTTTGCCCCGTAAAAATCGACAGTGTTGATATATGCCCTGTAAAACTTAGCGGTCAGCTGTTAAAAACAGGGCATTCCACTTTTGGAACGCCCCTGAAAATTACATAAAATAAATTAAAAATTGTGAATATACATGAAATAATTATTTACACTAAGGAACTCGTTGAGCCATCACCTTGTTATTATGTTCTGCCGTATATATTGGAATTAATTAACGTTTCATGTTTTCTTAAATTGTTGCAGTTTACAAACTAATTTTTATTTCTAATAAAATTATATCTTTTATTTTAACACACTTTTACCTTTTATCAATGAAATTTATAAAATGAAGAAACAAATGCCGCTAAAATCCTTTATTTTCTAAACAATTTAATGACACATCAAATAATAAATCAAAACACTTATCAAGGTGTTCCCATTATTTTCTGCTTTTCTTTAGAAATTCTCTGCTTTTTATAGGGGGAAAAAAGACGCTGTTAAAAATTGAGTGTAGCAAATTTTTTAAGAAATCTAAAGAGTCTTTTCATTGTCGAAATCTAACACAATTGTTTTGCTACTTTTTTTTAACAATTTAAAATTTTTCTTATAAAAAAAAATTTAATAAAAGTGTTAAATGTTTGAGGTCACATTAGCCGTCTTAACCTTTTTTATGTGTGTGTTTTTTTTATTGTATTTTAAAAAAAATGTTTATAGAAATTCTTTCATCTTGTATGGCATTTATTCATTCATTCATTCATAAAGAAAAAGGATTCTTTCAATAACTTGGTTTTTTATAACAATATTGTCAATAGTTTGCCGCCTGAAACGTGTAATTCATTTAACAAAGATCCTTAAGAAATGCTTTGATACAAAGTTGCGTTTTTATTTCTTCATATTTATTTGTTCCCCTACATAAGGGTTAAACGATAAACAATGGTAGCACCAACCCTTAAGTGTGTTGGAATTTCTGTTTCCAATTCAAACAAATTGATGAAATTATCTCATGCGTTTGTAATCTTATAAAATTTATATCAAAAGATCGAGAATGTTTTGTGTCTCTTTTCAAAAAAGTCGAAGTGTTAAATTAAAATGATTTAAGGGATTTAAAGGATATAAAACTAAATTATTTGGGGCTGTTGTTGTAAAGTTTTTGTCTTCTACAAAATAATTTGTTGTAACACATGTTTTGAAATTTCTATATTTTACTTAAAATACATTTTGTAAATCAGCAAAAATAATGTGGAATTAAGCTTTTTACATTTTTACATATTTTTGATTTATGACTTTATTGCAGCAACGACTCGATATTATGAATTTTCAATCCTTAGAAACTACAAACTTAACACCAATAATTTAATTTATTTCATTAATGACGCATTAATTAATTCTCCTCACATTGATCACGGCTTCGAAGTGTCTCCTCTAGGATCTCCTGTGAAGCAACAACAGCTAACAAATCTTAATCTAGGAATTACATGCATTACAGACTTGACATGCACACATACACCAAAAATGCTGAATGAAAGGGTCTTAATAAAATGTGTTTTAACTGAATCAACTTTAACCCATTCAGCACAGCAGGCGGGCATATCATTTTCAGGATTTAACATTAAACGCATATTTTATTGGTGCAACAAAAAATTATTTATAAAAAAAGTACCCAACAGCGGCCATTAATTTTTACCAACTAAAACTGGTTATGCTTCACTAATAATGAGTCAAGGACATTGAAGGAATTTTAACGCAAACAAACAAACAAAAGGAGAGAAAAGATGCACGATATTGAATCGAAAGGGTTTATAATTGAGCACATAAAAATTTATATAATTCGTGCGCTCACAGTTGGCCACTGATGTCTTATGTTTGATAATATCCTGCCATTGGTTTAGCTTTTGTTGCAACCATAAAGCATGTTGTTTAATAATGGCTTTAATATACAACCCTTCTGTTGCTGGATGTTCTAACTTACAAGCGGTAAACTGTTTTTTGCTTAGCGATATTTGCTACTCGGCATCCTGCGGCGTCAATGAATACTAAAAGTCAATGCGGTAAATCGAACATATTTAAAAGGATCTCTATACTACATGTCGTCCTTTTTCCGCACTTTGTTGCACGTGTATTTTTTACAGTTTTTTTTTATTACATTTATTTGGATAGAAATAATTGATTTGTGTTTCTAATATTTAGTCAAAATCCTCTATATGGTTTTTGTTCACAAAAATTATAGTATTTTTTAAAAAGAATTTATTAAACAAAAATACTGTAGTTAGAGGATTTACTTTGTTTTCTTATCAGTTCATTCATTTGTTAAACTTAATTAATTCAAGTTTATTCTGGAAATCATCAAAATTTCTTAAGGATTTATTTTTATGAATATGACCGTTTTCGTGCATAGTTTTGTGAAGTCCTGTTGTTTGTTTGTTCGTTAGAAATAAATTAATTTGCTATGAAATTTGTATGAGTTTTATAACCCCATTATTAGGATTTACCTGGATATTATGTTGGTTTTTCAAATCGTTTTCGAAGCTTACGCTGGTTTGCCTCAAACGATTTGATTAAACATATAAAAATTGTTTAATTTCTCTTTAGTAGAAGATAAAAAAGATTTCATAGACTAAATGGTAAGCAACACTTAACTGAAACTAAAACGTTCGTTAATTCGGAAATGCGTGAAAATTAAAAGAGTTTCCCAAACTTGTATGCCATACTTTTAGACTCTTAATATATTTTTGTAATTCATGGAAGAGTAAATTAGCTGAAGTCATAATTTTTTGAAAAAGTATATGTGTGTCTCCTACATGTTTAATACGATTTTAATAAAAATATTTTTTGGACTATATTTTCCAGCTTACAACACCTAAATAGTGTAATTGTTTAAAAAAGGATGTAGGTGAGGTACCCATATCCTGGCTGCAATTTCAATAAAATATTATAAACAATTTATATGCTAGATTTTGATAATTCCTGAGAGATATATTTAGCTTAAGTCATAGTTTTTGGGAAAAGGATATGTGATGCCTGCTACATTATTCTAAAATCATAACTTTCGAAAAAAGGATATATGGAAGGTACACATGTCCTTGATGTGATGAAATCTTGTACAGAAATTATAAGCCATTTATTGAGAATTTTAATATATTTTATTATTCATAAAAGCTAAATTTAAAGGATATAATAATATTTCCAAAAAACAATATGGGTATGGTATTCCTATCCTTGCTGCGGATTTAATGCCATCATGTATACATATTATAAGCTATGTTTTCATACTATTGTTTAAGGTTTTAATAAGTTTCAGAGCTAAATTTTTTAGATATACATATGTAATAACAAAATTTTACATTTATTTGAGCATGTACTCAAGTATTTATGTTTAAAATTTTATTTATTTGTTGCGGGTTAGCAATATCTAGATATATATTTCGTTGGTAGCTATACCAATTCATCAGTAGATGTTTTACCCTTTATGTTTAAAAAAATTCCAAAGCTCATCTATTTATACAAAAACTCACAAGCATATTTTTGTGAATTACAAAGCATAAAAATAGCCTTTAAAAAATTTTTCAAACACACACAACAATAATTTTCCATTATGAATGTGTTTACTTTTCTACACCTATACAATTAGACAACCGCTGGTTGCCATTAAAAGTATTTTATAAGGCAAAAATGAAAAGCAAATCTCCCCGTTACAAAATTTTACATTTATTTGAGCATGTACTCAAGTATTTATGTTTAAAATTTTATTTATTTGTTGCGGGTTAGCAATATCTAGATATATATTTCGTTGGTAGCTATACCAATTCATCAGTAGATGTTTTACCCTTTATGTTTAAAAAAATTCCAAAGCTCATCTATTTATACAAAAACTCACAAGCATATTTTTGTGAATTACAAAGCATAAAAATAGCCTTTAAAAAATTTTTCAAACACACACAACAATAATTTTCCATTATGAATGTGTTTACTTTTCTACACCTATACAATTAGACAACCGCTGGTTGCCATTAAAAGTATTTTATAAGGCAACCAGCGTACCAGTGTACCACCCATATATCCTTTCGAAAAAAGGATATATGGGAGGTACACATGTCTTTGCTGTGATTTCAATGAAATTTTGTACAGAAATTGCTAGCCATATTTTGAGAGTTTTGGCATATTTTCTTAGTTAAATTGTCCTGAAAGAATAAATGTTTTCAAAAGGATTTATTGCAGATAGTTTTTTCATTCAAGCTAAATTTAAATGGAATTATAATTTTGCCAAACAAGGATATAGGCGGGGCATTCTTATCATTGCTGCGTTTTAAATAGACCCATTGTAAACTATATTTGCAAACTATTGTATAGACTTTTGATATATTTAAGTTATTATTTTAGCTGAAATTGTAATTTTTCAAAAATTATTTATATTATTTATATCCTTGCTACGGTTGCAATGAAATCTTCTACACAAATTATTAACCACATTTTGAGAGTTTTAGTATATTTTTATACGTTTGGCAAGCTAAATGTAACCGAAGTCATAATATATTGAAAAAGGATATGTAGTACGTAACTATATCCTTGCTACGATATTAATGAAATAATGTAATTTTATTATTGAAAAAACAAAAGAACAAATTATTGGCTATTTATTTAAATTTTTTTTATATATTTTTATCATTATTAAAAGCTAAATTTAGAAATTATAATTTTCCCAAAAAGGATATATGTGAGGTACCTACATTCTTCCTGCGATTTAAATACAATCATGTACACATATTATAAGCTTTATTTTCAAATTATTATTCAAATTTTATACATGTTTCAGAGCTTAGTTTTTCTGAAATAACAATTTATCAAAAAAAAAAAAGGATATATGGGAGTTACGCATATCCTTGCTGCGATCTCAATGAAATCTTACAACCAAATTATAAGCCAAATTTTGAGAGTTTTATCATAAAATGTCATGAAGTTTTATATTGAGGATTGGAGATATAAAATTCAAAGTCCGACGGCTGAAAAATCTTTGAGTTTCTAGGGAATTTTACGAAATCCCATAAATTAATATCTTGAAGAGTTTTCCTATTATTTCCACATTTGGTCCTAGCCCTCGTGAATAATATTTCAAATGGCAATTGTATACATTTTCGAGTTTCTGCAAGTGGTATTTGCTTTCGAATCCAATCTTTGAGAAGTACTAATGACTTTTGAATTTATCAAAAACTTTATAAACGTTTGACAAAATAGAGAACCTCTGCATTCTATATAAAAAGTGCTTCCAAGCCAAAACTATTAAGAAGATTTCAACAACCAACTAAATTTGGATTATTTAACAAAAATGAGAAATAAAAACACCGCACAAAATCTTAAATTTCTCACTTTTATGTGGTACGAAAAACACTAACTTCTTGCTGGTTATTGTTGTTATCTGAGAAACTAGAGCAGGTCATAAAACAATTCATTGTTAAAAAGAAAAGCAATAAATTAAATATTTACACTCGTTTCATTTTCTATATATTTTACTGGTTTTTTACTCCCTTTTTTTGGCTCTATATGGTTTCCTTTGCTTGACTATTACACCTTAATCACTTTGTTTAGTAGGTGGAAGGATTAAAAAGTATTACGTCCTTTTTCGTGCACAAAGATTAAGAAACCTGCTGTGATTGAGTGGGAGAAAAATATTCTTTGATCATCATGCGACAACATTGATTTTCTTTAACGAATTTCTTTTTTTTTTTTTTTCTTTTTGTGATCTATATAATTTAGCTGCCTTTCAATTCCGGATTTATGTGTTAAGGCCGAAAGGATATATTTGGTATATTTTTTTTTTTTGTTTTTTCAAAATTTTGTTAACTAGTTCACATGTGGTTTTCAATTACACTTTTTTTAAATACCCTTTGCATTTCTTTTATTTTTTTACATGGTTCGATCTGAAGGAGGTTTGTTAATGCTTAAGCTTCCGTGTGGGCTTATCTTAGAGTATTAAATTGTGTTTCTTTCTCAGTTCTGAGACTAATAGTTGTCGGCAATTTTATTTCATATAAATTGTTTTTCTTGTAATCAGAAATTTGAACTAAATCTTTGTGTTGATTCGTTATTTGATGTTTAACCGAAAAGTTATCATGAATTTTATTTCAAAACATTTATCACACAAACATACGTACATACATACGTACATACATTCTCTTATATAAGAGAAACCTGTAAAAAATCACATCTTCACAAATGAAGTTATTTGGTGTGTCAAACACACTTTCGGAATAAATTCTAAAATCAGCTTGCGATTAAATGAAAAGAAACTATTACTATGGATCTTTATAAGGCTTTAAATAACCTAAAAAGTAATGAGTGGTACTTGCTTGTCTCATTACTCGCTTGTATTGAATTGTATCGAAGCGCTTCTGAATTAAAATTTTCAAACTTCGTATCATACAAATCAGCCAAAATAAGAACGAAAACAAAAAGAGACTTTAGTTCAGTCACTTGCAGAATTTTATTTGGTTTTTTTACCTTTCTAATAAAATTTAAAAAAAAATGTAGTAACGTGATTTTGCATTTTAACTAACCTTATTCTTTTGAGTCTTCCAATGCTACGAGATCGAGTTAAAAATTATTGCATTCTGCAGTGAAAAGTTTGAAGATCTATAGCTTTGACATGTTAAAATTTTATCGAATTATCAGCAGTTATGATTTAAGTACCGATATACTTTTTTAGTTTTTGCTGAGTATGAGTATACCATGATCTATGTGTGGGGCACATACTCTAATCTTTTCTTTGCAACATCATTGTATTTATTTCATTTTATTGTCTTGATTTGCACCCAAAATATGAAGCAGTCCTTAAGCAATCATTAATCAAATTTCCCATATAGCTCTGATTTCAGCTACTTGTAACACCTTCGAATTCAACTTGAAACTAATATTTTAAAAATAACAAAAATACAAACACCAGCATCAATCAATGAGCGCTTCTTAGAAACTCCAAAAATATTTCTGGTCCTTTTGTCACTTTAATAAATAAAATAGTGTCCTTTTTTTTCTTTGTTTCTTCAAACCGATAAATATTCCCACGGATTAATAACTTCGAAAACAAGATAACGAAGCAGAAGTTGAATATCATTAATATTCTAATTTTTGGTAGAGCATCATATCCAGTCACAACTTCGACATGTTTTAAAGAAAATTACGAAAACACACACACACATGCATGTTGTTTAGATGAAAATTTCTTCTTGCACTTCAGTTTAACCTCTGCACGTAATTATCGTTTACTGGCCGTTTGTAGCATTCACCATTTGAGCGCAAAAGGCAGCCTTTAGCACTTTAATGACTCCCAAGTGACAGCTCTTTTAGTAACATTATTAATTTTTATTTAATTTTTCGAAAACTATTTCCCATCATTTGACTGCAAAACACTGCATCTGATTAAAGAAAACTGAGTTGTAATTTTCTTTCAAATTTGTCAAAATATGTAATTTAATATTTAAGATAAATTTCCGGTTTTTAAAGGATGATTTTAAATTGTTTATTTGACTTTTCTTTCTTGTTCTTGTACTATTTTTTCTTGTTGCTGTAAGAGTTTAAGAAGTGATAAATGAATTGTTTAATTGTTAATGATTTACATAAATTTATTAATATATTTTAAATGTTTGTATGTTTATGTGTGCTGCTGTTGACTATTCATTTGCGACTCCGCTTGGAACTGATTTAAGAACGTTTGGCATTATATTTTTTTCTGAGTAACAGTTGAAAAGATAAAGAAGAAAATTTTGATTGCACGGAGGGAGGATGATCTTCGATCTTCTGCCTGATGCTAAGAGTGGCAATAATGTTCCACAGAATTACCAAACAAGTAATGATAAGCTCGATATGCATGAGAAACTGATGATGAGCTTTATTCTCCTAATAAACCATTTTAAATTTAGAGAGATTTCTGGTGATTAAGGCTACCGCCCACTTTTGCCCATAACCAATTTTTTCATAAAAAATTTTATATTTTAGAAACTTTAAATAAAAACCAGCACAACTGCCTGACAAAAAGTGAAAGCATCTAATTATCCATACACTTTCTTTTAAGCCAACATAAAAAGGGCAAAGTGCTCGAAGTTTAAAGTTTTTTCGCTGCATTAGTTCCAAATATATCATAAGTGTCACGCCTACTATTTTTTTTTTTCTTATATTCTTTTCTAAAATAGTGCACTGTATTAAGGGAGTAACTCGTACAAAAAATCTGTTCATTTGCTTTATTGATCAAAATACCAAGATTGATCAAAATTAATTTGTATCAGAATAAGAGATTGGATTTTATATCGCAGTTCGCATCTTATTTCTTATTTCCTGCATTAATGAACTTTTGTTACATGTTATTAAAATGTATCAATTTCAAACACCATGCAGCAGAAAACCTCAGATGAATATTTGAAATTGCTCTTTTAATAAACTACTTTGTATTCTGTCATATTCACCTTCAGACAAACAAGAAATATTATCAATTAAGACACATGTTTATGTCAATCGAGTGTTTTGTAATTATTCATTAAAAAAACATATCGTTAAAATTCCAACCTCGCATCCTTTCCTTACTTGCGTTATAAATTTGTATACATACATACTTCGAACTCTTGTGTATTTTTTATGATCTGTTACATTTACCTCGCCCACTATCACTCGTTTAAAAAAAAAAAAAAAATCTCCAACAAAAAAGAAACTGTCACTTATAATTTACTAGTTTTTTTCTCTATCCTTTTGTATCCTTATGGCTCCTGAGAAATTTCCATATGGTTTACATTTCTTTTTAAACTTTTTTTTTTTTTTGTAATTTCCTGTTTAAAATTAAATCAATTTTGAAGAAGAATGTTTTTCATTACCTTTGGAATTTATTTCATTTCTGGGTTAAGATTTTTTACAAAATAAAAATTATATTAATACTCGTATTAGTGGTGGCTTGACATGATGTATTGCTGGCATACTCTCCCAGTTAATTTTTAAGTTGATGATTTTTTTTAATCAATTCTGACAGTAGATTTTGAAAAACAGAGGTTTTTAATTAAATAAATTATTGCAATTGATATGATTGTAACTTAACATTTGTAGCGTGTGTTCAGGTTAAATTATTGGAAATGTTTTGTTGCAGAAGAATGGTTTGAAAAGTCTGCTTTACATTAAATTGAAGGGGAAAACTCTAATAAGTAAAATATGTATTTTGGAAGAAGCTTTTTAAGCTCGAATGTCATACATATCGTACTCTATATGGGCTTTGAATCATCACAAAGATGTTTTTCAACGATTATTAAAATTATGAAAAAAATTATTTATTTGTTATGGGTTAGCTAATCTATGAATATGCTGCATTTCATTGATTGCTAAATATCAATACATCAGGAGATTTTCACCATCATAAAAATCACAAATTTTTCATAAAATAAAATAGTAGATAAAACTGGATAACTGTATGTATATTTGTTTATTTATATGTTCCTTATAGGAAGCCAAAGGAAAAGGTACAACCGATCATCCTGTTTTTTTAATATTGGCTTGAGTGAAGGGTAGCCCGCATATAAATTTTATATCAATATTCACATATCCGAGAAACTAAAGCATCGAATGTCTTGAAATTCACTATGTGCTGTGTTCCAACATCTTGTAGCAAAATCTTAGGGTGATATGAGGGGAAAACTTGCATCCCCCTCCCCATACAAAGAATTTATTTATTATCAAATTAGTTTTTTTTATATAATTTATAAGGCTCCATGAAAAATGGCCCCAATGAAAAATGGCCCCAAACTAAAAAATGAAAAATGGCCCCAAACTGAAAAATGAAAAATGGCCCCAAACCAAAAATGAAAAATGGCCCCAAAATAGGAAAAATGGCCCCAAAAATAATTATTTCTGTTTTTAATGTAAAAAGTTTGGGGCCATTTTTCATTGGGGCCATTATTCCTCAAATAGGAAAAATGAAAAATGGCCCCAAACTTTTTACACTGAAAACAACAATAATTATTTTTGGGGCCATTTTTCATTTTTATTTTTCGAATTTGGGGTGATTTTTCCTAATTTGGGGCCATTTTTCATTTTTGTTTGGGGCCATTTTTCATTTAAAATAGTGTAAATGATATAAATACCACAAAAAACTCATTACATCAAATAATGCATTTTCAAAACATGTATTATTATTAAACGGCGACGATGCTCGAAATTCTATGGAGTAGAGTTACCTTGAGCCCCGTCGAGGGGCCTAGAATGCAAAAACCCGTAGGTAAGCTACTGCCGCTGTGAGCCAACATGAAGAAAAAAGTGGCTGCGTGGCTATTATAAAATATTGGATTATTTTCAAAAAATTGAGTTGCTTACTATAGATCCCTTGCATAGCCGCATTTTTAAAAAAATGGCCCCAAACTCGAAAATGAAAAATGGCCCCAAACTTAAAAATAAAAAATGAAAAATGGCCCCAAAAAATAGGAAAAATGGCCCCAAAGTTCGTGTTGTTGTTTTCAATACAAAAGTTTGGGGCCATTTTTCATGGAGCCAATTTATAATGATTTTAATTAAAATGTTCTTTTTTCTTTACAGGTAAGTCGTTGTAAGGACTTTGTTTGAAAAAAAAAATGAATTTCAAAATCTGTTAAAATATTTTAAATATTAAATAAAAATTGATTCAAGCTGCACAGTTCGAAGTGATTGATGCCAAGGGAACCAAGGCAGTCATCTCCCTTTAGCCCGATTTATTCTGTCCAGTTGCTTTTATTTCCTCCGAAAAAGAAAAGTTTTCTCAGGACTTGAGGGTCCTTTGTTTTCATGGATAACTTCTTGGTTTGATTAAAATCTCTTTGTTGCCCAGCTATTTCTTAAAATAAACATTAAAAAACACGAAATAGTGGCAAGTAACTAAATCTGGACAATAAATTGGATACGGCAGCACATAGTGTTCATAACTACGGTTCAGTTTTTAAAAGAATATTTTAAAACTTTAAAACTTAATAAATATTCCTAACTTCAGCGAAAGCCAGGGAATTTCACTCAAAAAAAAATACCTCTTTTTTTAATAATCTTGTTTTAAACGAAGAATTTCGGCGCGATAAAGTCAAGCTGAAAAATTTAACTATAAAAAATTACAACAACTAAGAAATAAACTAAAATAATTTTAAGAAAATTTTATAAAACAACTAGCTGATCCCGGTGTGCTTCGCTACCCCCTCGTTATAAAATAAAATCAAAAGTATTTATATATCTTATTGTGAAAATTTAATGACGATCGATCCAGTAGTTAAGACCATATTACGATTTTTAATTTTCCTAAAAAAGAGGCGTGGTCCCACCTTCTTTTCTCCTGCTACGTATTCCTAATTATGCCAATACCATATGTACCAAATATCATCGACGTAGGTCAAAAAATGCCCAAAATATGGAGATTTAAATTTTCGGGTTATATGGGCGGTGTCACGCCCTTTTGTCCAATCAAAACTTCATGTAGCCTATTATTCCTTCCAGAGTCAGGAAGATCGGTCCAAGGGTTTGGCCTCCTATAAAGCACAAACAAACAAATAAACAGACAGACAGACATTCATTTTTATATATACAGTCAAAGCCCGGTATACCGAATGATATAATGTCAAACCCATTCGTTATAGTGAAAAATTCGTTATATAGCAAAGTTTTTTATTTTATTTATTTATTTTATATGCTTATATTTATTTAAATTGAATGTTTAAAATACCTTTTATGCAATGTTAAAACTAAACAAATTTGAAAAAATTATTCAAAGTTGTTTGTTTCTGCTCTATTTGCAAACTTTTTTGAACAGCTTCTTCTTGTAATTCTCTTAAAACTAATGATTTCGAAAAAGAAATATTATTTTGCTGACTCCATTGAAAGTACTTGTACAAACATTTAATTACTTCAGCATGTTTTATTTTTGTTTCATTATCGGCCACTGGAACTACAATTTCTACACTATTTTGTTCATTCTCGTCGTTTTCTTCATCTGACATAAAATTACCTTTTTTGTTCTAAACATTTAAATCGTCTGCAGGAAAGGTGAAAGTAAAACAAAACATTCGTATGTATGTAAATAGAAAATAACTAAAACTATGTGCTACATTTTCCTACATTTGGAAAAACTATGCTCAAAAGTCTAACACCACGTCGAATATCAACGGATTCATCTCCTTATAAAATTCTTGCCAAAGGTATGTCATCCTCCTCATCAAATTCTGAATCTTTGTAAATTAAAACTTTGCTCCAGCATTTAGCTAACGAATGTTGATCAATGTTTCGCCAGGAAAGTGCAATCATACAAGATTCATCACGAATATTCTTCTTTTTCGTCTTTGCTTTTCTATTAAAACACATAAACAATATTTTCTGTGTTTATTTTTTCAATCATTCGTTATACTGCAGTATACTGGGCGTAAAAATTTCAAAACATTCGTTATATAAGGTACTTAGTACTTAGAGAAAACTCATTCGTTATATCGCGAATTCGTTATAATGAGTATTTGTTATACCGAGCGTTGACTGTATATAGATAATTAAATTAATTTTCAGCTAATTTTAAATTTTTAAATTTAAAGTTTTGACTATTTACGGGGAAAAACGTTTAAATAAACTACCTGATCAAAAAACATAATTAGTGGTTAAAACGTGATTATATTGACTTCTAGTTTAAAGTAAACTAAGTTTAACTGATATTTAAAAATTACTGTATTATAAAAATAATAACGGAAATTATTTCATAGTTTAAACACAAGATTAAAACACTTAAACTTAGTCATGTTATAACTATCGAGTAAATGCAACGAGCAGAAGTGTGAACAAAAATTTTATAATTTAAGTTTTAACAAACGAGTGATAAAGTTCAAGTGTAAAATTCGTACCTTAAGGCCACAATAACTTTAATAATCTTTCGTGAATAAAGGAAATTATTTTTAATTTGATAAGAGCGAAAGTATAGGCACACTGGGCAAAGTTTATTAAAATTGGGCAAAAAAAAATCAACAAATATTTACAATAAAAATAAGTGTATGAGGGAAAAAAAGCCAGCATCTAAAAAACTCACCTACTTACTTGCTCGTCCTATTAACAGTGTATTTAGGTATGGGTTCGAGAATAATCCTGTTCTCATATTTTCCAATTAATCAGATCCTCTTAAAACTGGTCTCCCCAACGGAGTTTCGGACGCCAATTTCTGCGAGCTCCCTCGACATCATAATCGAATCTCCTAGCCAACGTCTTCTTTATTGATTAACGCTCTTAAAAATAACGCTGCCGGCATGATTCATTCGATGCCGATATTTTTCAGTCACAAGGATTCAACCACAAAATTTTGCTATTAATTTTTCTCTTGAACATCTGAAAAAATTCTTTGTAAAATTGGAAATGAAAATTCTGAAATCCTTTGAAAATTTAAATACTACAAATTTTTATCGTTTTTTTAATGTCGTAAAATTTCCTGATCAGGTGTTGGAGGATTCCGCACCTTGTTTTGTTTTGAATTTTCATGAAAGTGCATATGTTTTACAATTATGCATGTAGATTTTCGTTATGATACCCTTCAAATCCCTTAAGAGTTCACTTCCTCTGTTCGTTAAATAAATATCCTTTTAAAACTGTTAATAGTAACACCATTAAAATAGTTTTTTAACAAATTTTTTTTTATTTTATATTCATGCTTCAATAAAAAAAAGAAAAAAACTGAAAAACTTGACCTCTTGACTTGTTTTTTTTTTTAAATACCAAAAACGAAAAAAATCAACTCCAAACAGATGCAGTCGTATGTCTTCCAGCCGTAGAAAGAAATCCTTTTGCTATTTAATTTATAGTCAACTAAATTTTGACACATTAGCTAGCGGTGAGCGGGAATTACAAACATCCTTTATTTAGTTGTTTCTTTTACTTATTTAGTTCTTCGTTTTTAAGTTCATTCTGAAAGGGATCCCCAAATAAGTGGTGTTTTTTAGAGTTCTTACACGAATGAAGGGTCTGTCTGGTCTGTTTGTCATTAAAGTGTTTGTTTTTTAAAAATTCATTACAATTTCCAAAACATACATAAAATGACAATTACAACACAAAAACTATATTAATAGTGTTTTAAACTCGGATTTTTTTAGTTTAATTTGTCGTTGACTTCCTGTCATCTGCTGTTGGAGAAGCAATTTTTCTCTTTTTTTTTTTTTTTTTTTTTTTTTTTGTCTTTTAGTTTGGAGGGGGACAGTATTCCATATGAAAATTAAAGCACGTGTGGTAAAAAGAACGGGAGCATATGGGTGTCTTAGAGGAAATTAAGAAAGAGAAACTGAAAGAGTACAAACGAAATAATTAATTTGTTAGGTTTGGCATGATGCTTCTGAAACATTGGCTGGATTGTTCAGACTACATCGTCAGTTTATCTAAATCTTCTAAGGCAATCACATTTTTTTTTTTGTAATTAGGACCAGCACTCAGGGGATGACCCCTACGTATGCAGTGCACTGTGCCGGAACTCAGGGAGAGGGATAGGGTAGAGAAGATAGATGTTGAAAATTTAGAAGACTTAACTCGTTTACAACTCTGCTTTGCGCGTTATGTTAATTTTTTAAGGCAGTGTTGAGGCGCCTCCGGTATTAAGTAGACGCATTAACTTTGTTAAGCTGTATTAGCAGGCATTTTATTAATTGTTTTACTTCGACGATGTTTCTGCTAACCGACGAAGGAGGGCAATGTTGTGTACATTAGCTTGGATAGCATCAATGGCTGTCGGAACAGTTTTTTAGTGACCAGTGCTATGCCTTCATTACTTAAATAGTCCGAAAACAATTAAGACAATGTCTCACTAATGTACTTTAGAGAAATTAATGATGTTGATTGACTTGCTCTGGCCAGGGTTTGAACCCAGACCCCAAGTCATTGTTTGCTTAGTAGTCAACGCGCAAACCAATTCAGCCAACACCACCCTCAAATTAAAAAAGTATACACAAATTGGAAGCCCAATAAAAATTAAATCGCCAAAAAGGAGTTGAAACAACGCCATACAAAAAACAATGAAATGGTTTTTCCAAGAAAACCACTTACCTCACATCTTGCACAGTGACCTTGCTTGAGTCTTAAAAACGCCCAGAATTTAATTTTTTAAAGAAGAAAAACTAAAAAAAACACGGACACAATAGTTTTTTTTTTTTTTTTGAGTTAAATGTATCAACTTGAAAAATATTCCTTAATCAGTTGCCACATAACCTGTAATTAAATTAGAAACGCATACTGCAAAAATATTTTTAATTCCTTTTTTTTCTTGGGTTTCTTTTCGGTTTAAGACGCCTTTCATTTCAAGTGCTTGATTATCCTTTTATTGAAATAATAACACACACTTAGATACGCGCATATGTATGTGTAAAGCGAAATGGTGCTAGAAGAGTTTTTAGAAGTCTTTTTTTTGTTTTTTTGTTATTTACGTTTGTTTGGCAAAAGCAGCAGGTTGCAAGTATTAACACGCATGCCACACATTTGATAACGTGTAATTAATGCGGTGAAAGATGTTTGATTTGTTAAAGATTATGCAGTTACGTATAAATATAAAAGATACGATACTAATAGTAATTTTGTATGATATTGAAGAAAAAGGAGTTACGTGGTTTTAACTAATTGTTTAGTTCCTTAAGCTGCAACAAATATATTGAAGCGGGTGTAAAAATGCCGCAAAGCAAGTGCTTGATCGATGATTATCGTAATGATGATTTCCTGGAACGTGCAAGGAAAAGAAAAGGAAGAATTGTATTTTTCTTTAGTTTTTCTCTATATTTTATTTAAAATTTAGGAGATATTTAGAAAATAAACTTTAATTATGTCTGCTGCGTTGTTAAGTGGACGTCACTTGAACTAACATTTTGCATCTAGTGTCTGAAAACTGAGAATGGAAAATTTTAAAGGATATGTGAAATGATCTTTCCACAACGCCAACAAAGGGTGGTTTGCAAACCTCTGGGTGTCCTCAAAGAGGTCTGGAAATATTCTATAATTGTTAAATAGGTTGTGTCGAGTAGGGAATTTCCCAAGACGCATATTGTTGGTATAGTCTTTTTGCAAATCGGTGATTTAACAGCAGCTCTTCCCAAGTGAACCCCTCCTCAACAACAATATGACTCGAATAAGTTTGCTACAATTTTATTGGAATATTGAAGAATCCTTTCTCTATTTTCATTACAAATTTCACTGGAAATGAAACCATATAAATTAAATCTCTGTCTTTTTTGCCTAAAAAACATTTGTCACTTGCCATAATTTATTGACAAACAGTGTGTCCCTTAAACTCTCTCTTTCTCTATCTTAGAATCGAAAGGATAACACAAAACTAACAGTACATTGTATGGAGACTAAATTCAGAAGAAATTTTAAACGAAAAAAAATCCCACCAGACGAACACACGCAAAGCAAAACAATCAAGTAAATATCAGAAAAGAAAAACAAAATGATAATAAATAGAAGAGAAAAGATAAACAATAATCATTTAACGATCAGTATCGATCATTGTCCAATTGATATTGAGCCAAATAGTTAGTTACATATAAAAGTTTTAGTAACAAAAAGAGCAAACAACAATTAGAAGAAGCAAAAAGTACACAAGAAATGAAAGGGTGACACAAGGCTTCAGAATACGTGACAGTGATGTGTGGGAAAGACAAACATTTTCTATTGTACGGAAAATAAAACAAATGTGCCACAAAACAGAAATAAGGCAACTGGTAGAAAAAAACAAATGTCATAAATTATGTAACAACAGTCATACTGTTAATAATAGTAGAAATATGCAATGTCCTGTTGTTTTAACAACAACAACAATAAGAACAACAAAATAAAAAGGATTTCTTTATATACCAAGAAAAAAAATGGAATAAAATCGATCAAAAAGTATTAAAGATAGAAGACAATCAAAGAACCAATAAGATGAATATTTGATTGTTGTAAGATTGATTGAAGATAGTGCAAGAATAAAACAAAAGTGCTCAAAGAACAACATTAAAACAACAAGGATACACAGGCAACCGCTATTGCCTCGATACAAATTTTATAGAAATAAGAGAAAACGTTTCTTAATACTTCTAGCGAAACAAAAAAGTCGAAAAATTAACGGTTGGACGAATGAAGAATTTCATATTAACGGTCAAGTCACACATTTCGTTCGCAATGGTTTCAATTCCTTGATTGTATTCCGATCACTTTTGATTTATAGTCTTCAGATTCCATTCACTTTGTCGATTTAACAGTTTTTATAGCAAAGCTTACATTAAGCTTTTTTTCTTAACATTTTCTAAAAGTTTGAAATGCATTGTCCAGTCCATTTTGAATTTTAAAAGTGGTTTGATTACAAACAAAATTTTCGTTTTTCATTTTTTTTTTTTTTTGTTAGGACCAGCACTCAGGGGATGACCCCCTCTTATGCAATGCATTGCGCCAGAACTAGAGAGAGAAAGTGATAGAATAGAGAAGATATATGTTAGAAATGTAAAATAAAGCTTTTTGTTAATTCTTAGAGCAGTGCCGCAGCTTCTCTGGTGTTAAGTAGACGCATTAACTTTCTTAAACTGTATGAGGAGGCATTTTATTAAATATTTTACTTTGCCGACGGTTCTGCTAAAGAGTCAGCTTTTAGAAATAAAAGCATTTTCGATAGCAATCGGCCCTAAGACACTTTTCATATAAACAAATTTTTTTCCAATTTGCCTTTAACAAATATCTGTATAAATTTGAAAACGAGTTCAATAACAAAAGCCTAGAGATGGTAAAATAAGGAATTTATATATTTTTCCGAACTCTTTTAACTTTTCTGTTTTAAAAACTTATGAGCAACTAAAGCTTTCCTATATTTGATAGATACCTTATTTTTATCGATTAAAACATCTCATGTTTTCATTTTTTTTTTATAGTTTTTCACAAACAGCAACAAAATTTCACCTTCTTATCCTTCTTTACATCAACTGCCTGAAATAAATACTAATTTTTTTAAGTTATTTTCATTTTAAGACAAACGCTATTCTAAAGCTCAACAAAGCATTAAATATCATCAAGCCTATCAAAAAGGGTATCCTAGCAACTTTTTCTTACATTTTTTTTTCTACACACTCGCCCAAAGTAAATAAATGTCCCATTTATTGTAAGAAATTTTTTTGATTTTTTACAAAAAAAATAAATTTTTTTTTTTTTTAAACTTGCTTAAGGATAATTGAAATTGAAATGTAATAATAGTAGTGTGTATACGTACACATATAAACAAAGGGTGGTGATGTAGTAGTAGTGTGTTGTCATTGGGTGTTAGCTGCCATGAGGCTTTTCAGATTACATGTATTCGTATGAAGGGCATTCGTCGTCTATTGTTGATTGTAAATTTAAACAGGATAATGATTACAACGAGTGCAAAATTTTGATAAGTTTTCCTTTTTTTTTTTGTTTATTATTTATACGAGAATTTCAATTTACAATGTATGGACAATAACAGAAGCTGGAGCAAGAACAAAAGCATTTCATTTTGCTGTTGTTAAATAACAAATTCGGTTGTCAGTAGTTGCCAATTGGGGGGGTGACCAGTACTGCAAAATAATGTACACAATTTTGTCGAAAGATATTTAACTTGAAGTAGTCAAATTTTGTTCATTTACACTAGTTCGCAAATAAACTGAGCCTAAAAAAACAAATATTTTCTAAAATTAACTTATATATTGTGCGTTAGCTAATCTGTTTGAAAACTTTATTAAACATAAAGGTGAAGGATCTACTAATGAGTTGATATTTGCACATTTTATTCGAAAATATGAATATGCTCGGAACATCATACAACACCGTTTACCACTGTCTTGCAGAATGTCTCCCCAAAAAAATTGTATATTGCTTAAGTGTGCATTTTCTGTTAAAAAGCTGCCAGTAAATTTATAAATTTTGATTTTTTAATATCTTTAACTCTGTTTCAAAAATTTTAAATTAATAAATTTATAAGAAAAAACTCTTACTGATTTGAGGGCAAACAAATGAAATGGATTTTGGCACTAAATATCTTATAACTTTCGTATTTTTTATTCGATATTGACAACTTTACTCTGTAAACGCTGAGAACAATATGTTAAATAAGATATGGATAAAATAAAGTAAAAAAGACGCTAAATACAGCGACTTAAAATGGGTAAAACTTCTAAAAAAAATCTAAAAAAATTTTATTTTATTTTTCCATCCCCAAATTCAATATACAGTAAAACTTCGATATAACGAATGCCAAGGGGATCCGAAAATACTTCGTTATAGTTATTTCTTCGCTATAAATATAACCAGCAATGCCTTGATGTAACGAAATTTGAAGAAATACGAAAAAAATTCGTTATAACTATAGTTTTCTTTATTCAAATGTATTTAATAAAGATATTAATTTACGATTTACTTTACTCATTTTGACAAGAATCAAGTCAATACTGATTACATACGTTTCTAATGCATTACATTTGCAAACACATTTAGAATTCGTTCTTTTGATAACGGCACTTTACCATTTTGCTTTATATTTTAATCTTACTTCGTTGTATAGAGGCTTTTGTACGAGTACTTCGTTGTATACAGGCCTTACAAATGCGCTTATAAATACATTTAGAATTCCCTGTTTTTATAACGGGACTTTACCATTTCGTTATATTGAGGTATTTGAATAATATTTCGCTATATAGAGGCTTTTTTGCTCAGAATTTATTCGTTATAGCTATAGTGCAATTTTGTATGAAAAACTTTGCAATAAAGAGGTTTTCTCAAGGGACTCAATAAAACATACGAAGTTCGTTACATCGAAGTTTCACTGTATATATATATATATTGGCTAAAATAAGAAAGTCATATCTATGGAACAAAGAAAAATATTTTGTGAAAATGTTTTTTTTAATTTAGTTATTCTTCGATCCCAAAATTCAGGCTTTCAAGATCATTATTAGAATATATAAATAATAATTAAAAGATTATTTATGTATTTTTGATTTTCATTCTACGTTTCGTTGGGATTTTCCAACTTCTTCAGGGATGTTCTCTTTATTACAATATTTAATCTTTCATCTACATTATTTAAAATATCACAGTGTTTAGTGTAAGCGGGACAAACACAAAACACAAACTTAATATATTAAAAATGTATAATTAAAAAAATAAAAAAATATCACAGATAAACAATTTTCGTCACTATATTAAAACTAAATTATGAATATTTTTAATTCAGCTGCACACCTCACAAGATTATTAAAGTACTATATATAAAAAAACAGCAAACCTCGTTTCTTGCGGATATATTTCTCGAAATCATTTCTTAAGAAAAATAAATTAATGTAATTTTTGAGCTCAAATTTACTTTCGGAAACATCTACTAGTTTGAGTTTAGGGTAAAAAATATAAACTTTTATTTAACTCGACAGAAACTTTTATAAGATTTTTTAATTTCTTCAAAATATACACACATATGGCTTCAGCCTTCTTTGGCTTTTCTGCTGAAATATTCAGAGCCTTTGCTGGAATTGAACCTACCAGCGTCTGGTTAAAAGTCTAGCAATAATATCCACTACACTCCGGGGGTACTGAGATCTCTTGCACCATAAATATTTACATATTTATCGTCTTAGGTTAGGTTAGGTTAGCAGGCTGCTGGTAAGAGGAAGATTAGATTCCAGCCCACTTGGGTCCTGATGTGGTCCTGTTGTGCTGCCTGTAGGGGAGAATAGTATTACTGAAATGGTGATTAGAAGAGTCTAGAGAAGAGTAGGTAAAAGTTTGACAGAGAAGTCTTACAGAAACTGAGTTTTAAATTAAAGAAAAATTAAACAGACTAAAAACATTAGATGTCTTTTTCGAATTGAATCGTAGATCAGGAAGAACTAATTTTTAAATATCGAAATTTTTATTGGATTTTCGTGATAAATTTCAAAATACTGTGTACTTTTATACATGCGATTTCATAAAGAAAACGTTAATATCTTTAAAGGAAAAATATTTATACGTACAAGTCTCCTGAAGAATACACTCTTTTAAAAATCATGTTTAGGTTCTGATCATATTTTATATGTTTGGTTTTATATGTACGAGTATGTGTACGTTGATTAAATGAAACATAGAGTACATATGCACTCGTATGTGTATAACAACCTCCATCCCTCCCTCACTTATCGGTCAGAATATATATTTTTGTTTTTCTTATCATCAACATTGTCTTCATCATTTCGTTAAGGACATCATAAAAATTGTTCAAATTCTTTTATTTGTCAATTACCTTAAATTTACACATATTTTTTTGTTAAAAAAATAAAGAAAAAAATTTCAATGTCTGAAGAATGGAATGAAGGTAGACAACAACAAGAGTCCTTATAAAGTGAATGTGAGGATACACGCACTTGTCTTTTCTTAAAATTTAATGAAAAAAGAAAAAACGTCAAATGTTGTCTTGATTAAAAAACTTGTTAAATAAAGTTTAAGTTGTTAACAACAACAACAGCAAAAGTACAGGACATGGCTTGTTTCCTTCTTTAAAAAAAAAAAAATTAGGAAGACAAAAAAACACAGTACAATTTCAAAGATTTTTTTTTCGTAAAATATTTTAAGTAAAATAATTGTAGTCTCAAGGATACATTTTTATATAAAACAGATTTTTTTGCCCAAAAATCATTTGAAATCTATTTCATTTTAAAGTTTTTTTTTGTTTCAATTTTTTGCTACAGCTGTTTGCATCCTGCTGATTTTACCGAACGCGTGGTCACTCACTATTGATTTCATTTTGGAATTCTTTACTTCATAACAAATTTAACATGAAATTTATGTGGCATCGTAAATTCATTATTACATCATGCAGGCATGACGAACTGCGTGTACAAGTATGTCTCACCCTTTCTCTATTGCTGCAAATATTAAAAATATCCTTTTTCTTATTCTCTTTCAACTCTTCTGCCTTTTAGTTTCATTTTCCATTATATTTTCTTTTTACACTTTTACTTTTAATCAATTAAGGATTCTCATCTTGGATTTATTTGTGTTGTTACAAACCCACACTTTCATTACGCCAGCCAGGCCAGGCCAAGCCAAGCCACCAGCAGCATCGTACGTCATCGCTTATGAGCGTAACAAATGCAAGACCAGGCAGCAGCATTAATTGCCGCCTCGGTATTTAATCAAACATTTTTAAACACTTCAAAAGTCTAGTTATCCTTTTATTCTTAACCATATGTCTGATTTGATCTTAAAAATATCCTTCTAAAATTATTTAAGAATTTATATCCACTTGTTTAAGGCGAAAGACTTGGAACTAATCTATCTCCATATGAAAACTATAAATGTATTTCTTAAAATACCACAACATGAATGTGTATGTGAAAGTGTATGTGTGATATCCTTTTTGTTATTCTTTTTTATCTAATCCCTTCTTATTGTTAAGGGTTAGATACATAAGTGATTTTGAAAAATCAGTTTAACGTGAGGCACAGTGAAGCTAAAGGCTGATGCATCTTTTTTATGTTAGAAAAATGCGCTTCTGCAGCCTCGTCTGCATTTTTTGCAGACAATATTCCGAAAGTCAAACTTTCCCTCTACTGAAATATCAGTTTTCAAATTTATTCAATTTGGAGTTCAGGTCTTATAATATGAGACCACAACCTTTTCTATCAGACCCACTGTTCAATCTTCTAACAACGTGTTATAATTGCTGTTTTAGAGAAAATTATTCAGTTTGAAGTGTAGTTTTTTTACTTTCATTGCAAGGACTTCTTATTTTTATATTTAATTTTATTCTAAAAATGTTTTACTTCTGTTTTATTTGTAAAAAACAAAAATAAAAATTCTCTTATTGACAATGACAATGTCTTAATTTGTTCTTGTGAAGAACTCTAAGCGGCCATAGTCTCTTTAAATTGCAAAAATTTCAGACAATCTCTTGGATTACTTTGGAGGCAAAAATTATGCCACTATCTTCCTACGCAGATTTATTTACGTTTTAAGTTTTATCGAAATCAGGGCCCAAAATTTCCCCCTATGGCCCTCCCGATCCTTTGTGAAAAATGAATCCGGATAATTGTTTACCTTTTGCCATTCCTCCTATTATTAATTTCGAAACAACATTGTTTCCGCTTTCGAACAAGTTTAGGTTAGGTTTCGAGGGCCGTCACATCTGAGACGTGACGCACTTGGGTCCGTTAATTCGGTCCCTTTGTGATACCCTACAGCAGACAGGGCTCAGTCAATTGGTTATTCAATTCCCTGTGATTGCCCTGTCGCCGAATCAAACCATCCCGATTGTTGCAGGAAGGAGGATAGGTTGGTGAGCCCCCCCATGTTCGCCAGACTGTCGAGGTCTGGCAGAGTGTTGGAGCCCATAGTATCCGCCCTAATGCTGTTAAGCGCAGGGCATTGACATAGAAGATGAAGAACTGTTTCTTCTTCCTCCTCATCGTTACAACTTCTGCAGTAGTCATTGTAACTTAGGCCCATCCTTTTGGCATGAGTCCCGAAACACCAGTGCCCCGTTAGCACTGTTACTAGTCGTCTTGTGTGAGTAGATCGCGGGTTCTGTGCAGGCTGTAGCGGGGCCAAATGGACCTGGCGACTCGACAGGTATGCTCTTGTTCCCACCTTTCTTGAGCAAGATTGTATGATTCCTGCTGGATCAATCGCTTGCAGTGAGATAGAGGAATGCCTACGAAGTGACATATCATCGAGTTGCTCAATGATGCGCCCTTTTTGGCAGTTTCGTCCGCAATATCGTTACCAGTGCACTCTGAGTGCCCTGGAATCCAGACTAGTGTTACTCTTGAATGTCTCGCTATCTCGCTTAGAGATTTCCGGCATTCGTTTACCACCACCGATGTAGTGTATACAGCATTGATAGCAGCGATGGCCGCTTTGCTGTCGAACAAGGAACGTGTGGGCAGATGGACTGAAGGGCAAACACGTGGAAGGTAATCGAGTTGCCGTTCTCACATAAAAAAAGGTATTATTTTTACTTTTAGATCTCTGTTAAAACGATAAGTAAAGCTTTTGTATTCTTCCATGCATAAATCGGTATGTGTTTAAAGTTCACCCTCCCGCTCCTATTTGGCAATGAAAAATATATACAAACCAATTGTGACGAATGAATCCCGGAAAATTGTTTCCCTCCTATTATTAATTTCGATTTTCACAAGGCACAAACAATATTGTTTCCGCTTACGAACAAGGAACGGGCGGGCAGATGCACTGATTGGTGGCCAGAGGGACTGAAGGGCAAACATGTGAAAGGGAATCCAGTAGCCGTTCTCACATAAATAAATTGTGGTTTTTGCTTTTAGATCTCTGTTAAAACGATAATAAATATATCCTGGGTATGGGGAGGTTATCGCCCCTTGGCCCTATTCTAAGCATTTTAATGGGACAACAAATAGTCTCTGCCCGATAGATATTTTATGCAGAAAACTGCTTAATAATAAACACCGTGTATATAATTTCTAATGATCATTTGAAATTAAAAAAAAAACCTTTTTAATATATTGAATTTTCGAAATTAAGTTCGAATTTCGATTTCAATTTGGAAATTTCTGCTGGTTATCTTTACAATTTCTTCTAAATATCAATTATTCTTTTCGTTAATGATTAAAACATATGCCAAAAATAACAAAACAATGCCAATACTTTTCAGTTGCCATAAAAAAATAATGTCCTGCTGGGCTTACACATTTCTCTCACATTTATGCAGTTAATATCTGTCCGTCCGTCCATTGGTCATTTATTTGTATGCCAAAAAGAAAAAATCATTTATGCTCTCCTGTTTTTATACAATCTTTTAAATGAAAAATTTTACTTTAGTTTTTCCCTAGTTTTTTTACAGAATTTTCACAATTTTTACATTCATTTTATAAATGAATGCAAGTAAGTGCACAGGAACATCGATGAATGTGAAAAAAAGTTACCCTTTCTGGTATAAGTAATTTTAGTAACACGGGGGTAGGTTTTGCATTAGATCATGTTACTCAAACAACAACAAAAGAAAAAAAGAACTATTTGATGATGGCAAATGGACAATGGTCATCATTAATTTTATTGAAGAAAAGCAAAAGTTGAAGCAGAAGAAGAAAAAGGGGTGCAATATTTCAAAGGTTTTTATGTTCTTTGTTTAATTTTTCCATTTCCAGTAAAATTACATGAAATTATTGTGAATTTTTTAGATGTTTATTTTTTTTTTTTAGGTTTTAATTCAAGGGTTTTAAGGGTTGATAATTATGTCCTTTTGTTTGTTCAATGAGAATGTGGGAGAACGATTTTATGCAACTGTGCAAAGAGGAATAGATAAGAGGAAGATTTATGGGTGTTCTAAGTTTTGTGATCGAAATTCTTTTTGAAGAAAAAAAAATGGTTTTTTATGTTGCGATTTTTATAATTTTTTTTTACTATTTCGAATTAATTCAGAAAAATTTTCGAAAAATTGTAAAAAGATACTTGATTATACATATTTACAATCAAGTATTTTTTTTTTTAAGTTGCGCGAATACATATTAAACCAGCAAACTTGCTCAGCTAAATCTATTTTCAAAATTCTTTTAAAATGATATTTAGAATTAAAAATATCTCATTTGCATAAAAATAAAAAAAAAATTCGAAAAAAATGTAAGGCGGTAAAAATATTAATAAGCGAGTATTGATTTATTTTTGAAAAATTATTCCAACCAGAAATTTCTTCAGCCAAATTATTCTAACGAATATATTTCCAATCATTTTTAAAAATTCTTGGAAAATTTTAATGAAAATTAAAATTGTTCCATTTACATAAAAATGTTTCGAGTTATACATAAATTTAATATAATTAATTTGTGAAGTTTTTATTCGAACTGAGTGATGTTTAATCAAAGAAATTTTTAATTTTTCAGGCTTAAGTTCGTTTTCTCTAAATTTAATTTTATTATAAATTAAATTATTATTTAAATTAGAAAGAAAGACAAATCTAATGGCTCTTAATAAAAATTTCTTTGATTAAATTTAATATATCTATTATGCATATGTATGTATGTATATTCGAAGGAAAACTATACAAATAATTTTTACTAACTGACTATTTTTAATTGAATCATTATTCAAATTGATTTTATTCTTGCAAATTTATTCGTGTTTATTTTCCTTAATAAAAAAAATATATTCGAATAAATTTATTTGAATATATGACCAATATTATTCAAGTCAATTTTGGTTTTTCGCATTAATTTAAAAAAATTATTGGATCAAAAACTTTTCGAACAAAATAAAAAAAAAAAAAAATAAAACTATTCGAATACAAATATTGATTAAAATAATTTCGAATAACACTATTCGAACATAAAATAATAAAGATTAGTAATATTATTCTAATAAAAACTACGGGAATAAAAATTATTCGATTACGTATAAAAACCTTTAAACATTTTAAAGGTTTTTCAAACACGTCCAAAATAAGAAAATTAACACAAATAAATGGCGAACTCATGACCATACAAAAGTTTCAAGAACAAATCTCCTAAGTCTCCAAAGGCATTTAAAAGCTCCATGGACATAATACTGATATGTCTCCACAAGTCAGAGAAATATAATACTGCCAGCTATTCTCTAAAGATTTCAGTACCTTTCTCGTAGCTACTGCAACAACCAAAAACATTTGACATGCTACTCAACGCGCGCATTAACACTATGTCTCTCTTTCTCTGCATTTCCTTCGTTAACTTGGCATTACTTTTTCTGCAAATGGCAACATTCATTGTGTTTAATATGACTTGGCAACATTCATATAAGAAAAATTTAGCTGTCATTTTAATAAAATGACACATTAGTTAAAACTTACATCTGACAACAACGAGCAACATGGCTGTCTAAAAGAAAACTGGTTGCCCGAATTGTTTAGGAAGAAATTTAATTTTTTGCGTAATTATTTTATAAAACCGAATTATTGCCACTTTAATTAAGTGTTACAGCGACGGAATATGTCTAGTTTTCGCAAAAGAGCTGTTCGGCAACCATTACCGGGCACCAGAACAAGCCCACAGACTGGCCAAGTAATAACATCGAGTGGAAATCCTTCATTAGATGTCATATTAGGTACGTAAAGTATAATGATGTCTCAACAGAATTAGAAAATTAATTTTTGAGGAATAAAACGGTGATATTCCTATGAAAAGCACACATTGGAAAGCAAAGAAATTATCTGTTTAATGGGAGTATTTTTTTGCCTTAACAGGGGGAGGATTACCAATTGGTTCAATATGTCTAATAGAGGAAGATAAATTTGTTACATATTCAAAAGTTTTGGCCAAATACTTTATGGCCGAAGGTGTGTTATCTGCACAGTCTATATTCTTGGCATCCCTGGACGACTCTCCAAAGGAGTTGATTAACAAATTACCACAACATTGTGCAGTTGCTGTTGAAGAAGAAAACATTGAAAACGATAAAAATGGTTTGCGTATAGCATGGCGCTATAACGATTTGCCCATTGTGAATTCGGTACAAACTACTCGTGAAATTGGTCACAATTTCAATTTAATGGAAACTATGGATCCCAAGTTGTTGAAATTTGCGGATACTGTTATCTGGTCCGATGATCCATTAGACAATAATGTTGAACAACACGATGAGGACGATGATTGGTACATTAAAGAGTGTGTCGATGATATCGACAATGAAAATGACGGCACCATTGAAATGGATTCTAGTAAAGAAATCGATTTGGAAAATTCAAAAAAGAATTCTACACCAAATCCAGCACTATGTCTGGATGATAAACAAGATGAAATTGAGGATAAGAATGTAACTGTTTCTACTGAAACTTCTGGATCGTCTTCAATGCCTACACCACCATCTCCTTTATGCAAAGAAACACATTTGTTTAGTAATGCGAAATATTTTCGTCTCATAAAAGAGTTGCATGGCGTATTGAGTGAAGATAAATTTCATTCGGATCTATTTATGACGAAAGGGAGCTTGTGTCGCGTTTGTATTACTTCATTGGGGTCACCGCAGTGGTATGATGAGAATTTTGGCGATGATTTAATAAAATTCTTAACGATATTACGTGCTGCTGTGCGTTCGTCAGCCTCAGTGTGCTTTATTACAATGCCAATGCATCTGGTGGCTAAATATGTAAGTGATCTAATATTTTTTTTTATGTAGATACTACATATATTTCATATTAAAATTGAAAATATAGAACTAAGCCTTGAAAGTTATCTCTAAGCCCCTTTTTAATATAAATTCTCAGTTCCTTAACAACGTCTCCCTCTCTCTCTCTGGGGGCTTACTTTGTATTTCGAATTGCAATTATTTTAATTTGTGAAAATACATACATACATATCTGGAAAAATATCAAGAACGAGAAAAAAATCTAAATCTGCTATGAAGCGTCAATTATTAAAATAAATATTTACAGCGAGTGTAGTGGGCGCTATCACACTTAGCAGGTGTCAAATAAATTTAATACATTTTTTCTTCCAACAGGATGATACTCTGGTTTCAAAAATACGTAATTTAGTCGATTATTCAATAGAATTGGAATCATTTGCCGGTTCCGATAAAGAAACAAATCCTGCTTTCAAAGAATACAATGGACTATTTCAATTACGCAAAATGGCAGCCGTTAATACATTAAGTGCCTACATGCCGGAAACAACTGATTTGGCATTTAAATTGAAACGCAAAAAGTTTGTCATTGAAAAACTGCATTTGCCACCGGGTAAGTAACAAATGTACATATAAAAAATCTTGCAATTTTAATATACTAAAATACAATAAAATATTTGCATATTAACTAGAATTACAAGATGATTCAACCGCCAATCAAGATGCGAAGCCAACACTCAGTTGTGGCAGTAATAAAAGTTCAAATCCAAATATTTCTTTGGATTTTTAAAGCAAAACTAAATGAATAAATTAATAAAAAAAAAGTACAAGTTTTAAAACAATTAAATTTACACAAAAAAAAAAACAAAATCAGTTAACAATAGATTAAATTCAATATTTTTATAAAATACAAAATAACCAAAACAACTAACAAACTGTAGGACAGAATCATTCTCATTAAGTAAATTAATTAAAAAAAACTCTTTAACAACAACTCAAAGGCAATAAAAACCATGGAAATTATCATTTTAAAGAAAATTAAGTTTAATCTTACAAATTCAAAGTTTTTTTTATTTTTAGTGTTTATTAGTAATATATAATTATATGGCCATCATTTCAAAGAAACGAAAAAACAATACATAAAAGTGTTTAATTCTGCAAAACAATACCTATCAAAAAATTGTATGTATGGATTGTATAAATTGTGTTCATACTATTATAAATAAATTAATAAAAGAAATAAGCAAAGAAAAAAAATATTTGTACAAATTAAAAAAGTTTTGTTTTTCTCTATTTCATTCCCAATAGTGTGACTTACTGCTTGGAATTTTAAAGCGCAAATTGTACACTTGTATGCATCCGTTTTTGCAACACTAAGTCCCCGAAACATTTTTTTTCAAATTCTCTTCTCCCGCCTGAAAATATGCCTTTGTTTTTTTTTTCTAAAAAAATTTGTATACATTTGTAAAGCAGTTTTGAATTTTTTTTGAAAAGCACTCACACAACCGCTTCAACCCCTTTTGGAAAAGAATTTTTTTACCTAAGTTAAGTAATGGACAGACATGCTCCGCATACATAAGCACGAAACGTCCGGATACAACAGCAACGGTATTTATTTTAAAGAACAGTTGTAATATTAAATATAGTATTCCCATGTAATTACATACATATATTCAAGTCGTCGTTATTTACGCTTACTGATGCACAGTGGAGTGAATTGGAAATTTTTTCGACAAATACAAAATTAATGGCTCGATTATGGATTGCAACCGAACTTCAGTTGCGTTGCCAGCCGGCAACTGAAAATTTGTGGGTGCCAGAAAAGCACTAAATAGAAACTGAAACTGGCAGCTCTCAGTTGCCAGTTGCTATCTATAGTACAATTTTCAGCAACTAGCAACTCAACTGGTGTTCGGTTGCCATCCATAATCGACCTATAAGATTTTTATTTAAGAATAGTAATTTAATTTTCGTAAATTTTTTATTTTCCTTTACTGCCTATTTCACGATGTCCAACGAGCTCTTTTTTCGCACAATTAATTTGAAGCAAAATTAAAACTTAAAAAACGGCAATTTCGAAACTTCAACTCTCTTGCGACATCTTTAAATAGAGACTTTGATGCATAATGTGAGCCAAGGCGATTTCATACAGGGTGGTATTGCCTCAATTTGCATTAAAAATGTCTGTCTGTACTAAAAAATGTATATTGACATCTGAGTGGGATCAAAAATACAAAAGGGGGCCTGTGCTCTCGAGACCACCTTGTATGAATTCGACTTGGCTTGAAGTAATACACTTAGTAAATTAAAAAGCATTTTAAATTTTGTGCCATTTTCAGTGGCTTTCTTGAAAACTAAAAAAATAATTAAATATTCTTTTTTATTGAATTAATGAAAATTCAAAATTACTAAGAGTTTTTTGTGTTGGAAAATATTATTATTTATATCCAATCAGTTTTTAGCAGAACATATCAGTACTGATTTCAAGGCCGCTACACCTCTCATCAGCGTTCAATTGTCCATCTTTACAATTTTCGTAAAGTGGATACTAATTGAGAAGAATATCAACTATTTAACCAGTTTTCAACAAAAATAGAATATGAGAATTAATTTTTAATTCAATTTTTATTCTACAGTGAAACAGTGCTGGTTAGTACGAAATTCCCTCATTACTGTTTGGAACTAATAATCAACACAAACTCATAGTCCGTTATCATCAAAGTATTCTACTTTGTATTTTAACGTTTTTGTTGTTTTTACTCTATATTACTTTTCATATGTAAATCAATATAAGTTCAAATAATAATTACGTTTATTCGTAATAATAATAATATAAAAAAATTTTCTTCTTTTCTAATATTCCCTATGGTCAATCGATGTTTCTATAGAAAAGGTTAGCTCACACCAAAAACCAAAGCTTATCAACTTCTTTTAAAGTTACGCACGAAGAATTTTTTGGAAAAAAAATTTTGTATCATAAAAATATTCCTCTTGCCATGGAACTGCCTATTTTTCTAGCCATGCTATAGCATTTTCTAGGTAACTTCGATTAAGTAGCAGTAAACTATGGAAAATGATTCATTTGAATAAGACGTTACACTGTCCATACTATTGTATGCTTTTTTTTCTATTCAGACTAATTTCCAAATTGTTTTCATATCACTCCACTGTATGGCGTCTGACAACAACTATGCATTGTGGGTGCATTAATAACATACACAACCACCTAATAAATGCAACGGCAGCGGCAGGCATTGGCAAAATGTCCCATATCAAATTGTTTCCAAAAAATTCTACAAGTATTTGTAGTATTAATTAATATACAAAAAGAACATTTTATTGTGTGAATGAAATTCTACTTCCGAATATTTACTTTTTCTTAATCGTACATTGGCTTACATTCTCACACCCTCCCACTGTCTGTCTCTCTGTGACTCTTCTATAAAGTTTTACTTTTCAAAAAAACTTAGTATTTTTCATACAAAAGTCGATTGTTTGGTTTCCATAGACAGTATGTTAGTTTTATATATTCGAATGCACCTATCCCTCGCTTTCAGGATAGTTTTATGTGATCGTGTAAATTGATAAATGAACTTTACTTTAAAATAGCAATGCAATTATTACGCTTTTTTGAGGGTGGTGTTGGCTTAAGTGGTTAGTGCGTTGACTACTAAGCAAACAATGACTTGGGGCCTGGGTTCAAACCCTGTCCAGAGCAAGTCAATCAACATCATTAATTTCTCTAATGTACATTAGTGAGACATTGTCTTAATTGTTGTCGGACTATTTAAGTGATGAAGGCATAGCACTGGTCACTAAAAATCAGTTCCGACAGCGATTGATGCTATCCAAGCTAATGTACACAACATCGCCCTCCTTCGTCGGTTAGCAGACACATCGGCAAAACAATTAATAAAATGCCTGCTAATACAGCTTAACAAAGTTAATGCGTCTACTTAAAACCGGAGGCGCCTCAACACTGCCTTAAAAATTAACATAACGCGCAAAGGAGAGTTGTGAAAGAGTTAAGTCTTCTAAATTTTCAATCTAGCTTCTCTACCCTATTCCTCTCCCTGAGTTCCGGCACAGTGCACTGCATACGTAGGGATCATCCCCAAAGTGCTGGTCCTAATTAAAAAAAAATGCTGACTATATGATTTTCTAACAACATGTTAGAACAATATATATAGCGTAAGCCGAGGAATAGGTGTATGTAATTAAATGCAATCATTTGAAATCTAACAAAAGATCGCTACCAATGTTTGACCCCAATGAATTGTTAGTTTGTGCAGTTTATCCATATAGTCAGATCGTCACGCTTTGACGGCGCTTTTGTTAAGTTGTAGGCGAAAAAATTTAATAAAAAAGCACCTCATGAATCAAGAAATTTAGAGCAAAACGATATAAATTTTTCTTCTTTATTTAAAACGAGTGCCTAATTTATGTGCATGTGTGTATGTATGAATATGCGGAAAATTAATTTTTTTCAATCGCCATCAAAGATCTTTAAAGGTCAAAGATTAAAGCTCAAACAAAGAGAGTTACGTATTATTAAATTTCAAGAGAGACTTGACAATCAAAATCGGCTCACTTTTCATTAAAAGAAACTTTCTAGTGTCAGAATTGTCGTTTTAAGTATGCTCGATTTTTAGTATGCTCGACATATTGAGCTTAGGAAGTACTACTGCCTGATTTAAAAAGAATATAGAAAATACGGAAGAGATGTCTTATAAAGAGCCTTCGATCTTAGAATACTTCTTTATTTTTTAATGTTAATTTAGAATTCAGAAGTTCAATTGATAGCTCCTACGTTGGCTATCAAAAAAATAAATAAATAAATTGTAACAGTTTTCGATCAGTATCCAAATCGCCAAATTTAGTTCGGACTTAAATCTGTGGAGCTACGCAAAATATAGTTATTTTATAAAATCATTCAAATGATTTCCAAAGAAATTTTTTACCAACGTAAAAATATGCCTACGATGTGGGACAATAAATTGCTGATTTTGAGTTTAAGCCACAATTATATTTGAGTTTAGTTTAACAAATCCAGCGTTTCACTGATTTATTAGCCGTTGTAGTAATAAACTGAACGTTGATTTCACGAAGAACTGGGCACATCAAGTAAATATGTAATAAATATATAAAATCTTTGAAAGATTACGCCACTGATGGTCTCCACACTACTCCATTATCTGTATACGTATATATTAGGGGTGATCACATGTTATTGGTTTTAATTTTAATATCTTGAAGCTGTATTTACGGATCAATATTGAATTGAATATCTGAAAGGTTCCTGTGATTATGTAATCCATTGTGCCAGAACTTAGGGATTTATTTTTGTGCAGTGTGAATATGGAAGCAGGCAACTGTGATCTCATTGTTTTTATGCGTCCCCATGATATCGAAATTAAACGAAAGGGTTTTCTAAAAAGAATGCTGATGTTATAACATATTCATTCTAAATTAAAAAATGGGGGCCAACGCAAACGCCGACCTCAATGGAGAATAAAATTGGAAATTTTGGTTAGAACTTTCCCTACAATGTCTTGTATTGTTTTTAACGAAAATATTTGATCCACCCTAATGTTTTTTTAATGTTTTGGTTAAACCAATTTGCCACACACGTTTAACTTTTTTTTTATTTTGTTTTAAACTTTAAACACTTGTTTGCAGCATAGTCGTTTTTTTTTTATCCAAACACTGATTTTACATATCGTCGCATGAAACGTAAAACCATGTAATTGACTAAAATTTAAAAATCGGTGTTTTAACTAATTATTGTAACTTATATCGAAGTACATATCTCTACAAATGTTTATGCATTTATACATGATGATTTATTTTTATTTTACCGTAAAATTAAAAATATTTTAGTTACATGATTTTACGTTTTATATGACGATATGTATGTATGTATGTTTGTACATCCATATCTTTGTATAAATAATCTGAGTATTATTTGTTTATTGATAGGTAGGATGTTTATTTTTATGTCGAGTTTGTTTTTTTTATTGTTCAGCATAAAGGTTCCATTTGGTTAAATACAAAAAATAAGCCTAAACATTAAAAAAATTCACCCCCCAAAACCCCTTTCATGATCAAACAGAACTTAATTGATTACATGTAGGAGAGAGTAGAAAGAGAATAATATACCTAAATATAATTTTTGGAGAAATCATATTTCGCCTTTAGAGAGCCAGCTTATGTTACACGTACAATTGGATCAACATAGTCATAGGCATTGAACTCTATTGTGTTGCCACAAAATGTTGCTCGTTTAGTTGTAATAGTTAAACCGTACGATACATAACGCAGTATAATGTAACGGTTATAGGTTAAATTAAAAAGCATAGACAACTGATAAAAAATATAAATAAATAAATAAAAATGGACTGTACGCGTGTATGAAGAAATAAATCTATTTTATCTAAAAAAAAGTGATATTGTAAATAATACATTAACTACTACAATACATATAAAATGAGAACTGGAACTATTTTAATTGAAAAACTTGCATTTAAATCCGTATGAAAAACTCAAAAAACTTGAGAAAATACGCTGTTAATTTATCAACATGGCTGGATTTTTTAATCACAAACTTTTGCTCAACTGTTGTAATTTTTTATTTTTGGTAAATCTTTTTTTTTTCTAATTATTGTAAAATAGTTATTACAACATACGAGTTCGTGCATGTACATATGTACATACACACATACATATGTACTTATGTATGTATGCATTCCAAAATTCTTATGCTTTAAGATTTCAGTTCAAGTTTGAGTTCAATTAAATTCTGTGGCAAGTAGGAACAAGTGCTTAAGTCGAGAAAAGCTAATTTTGATTTAATATTACCATCGTATTTTCCATATTCAAAATAATATTTGGACAAATTTTTATTTGAGTATATTGAAATGATGCCAAAATGGGATACCCCTTTTCTTTTTCTAACTAATTTCCGCTTAATTTGACTCATAATATATTACATTTCCAATTATATTGGGCGGAACATGTGGTACTAAGAGCTGCTTTGGCGAAGAGAAGTAATATGTCTAGTATTTTCCAAATATGTAGTCGATTTAATTAGATACTGGACTGTATCTTAGCAGTGTACCACTGACTAGCCAAACAAAGAAAAAAGATTCTCTCGCTGTTACTTTCTTTGCAAACATAATTGGAGAAAATCACATGAATTTTTAGTTTGTTTGTTTTTTAACTTACATGGAAGAATAATACATGTGCATTTCTTAGTAGCAACTTTAAACGCTTATAGGTCCCAAACTAGAGACCCCATAATAACCCACAATATCTTGTTCACTTTTGTGAATATATATTTTCAATTTGGTATAAGTTTTGTTAAAATCGGTTGAACAATGTGGCCATAAAGTCCATCACAAAATATGGTCTTGCCTATTAATTATACCAGATTTTTGTATTTTAATGAATTTGACCGCACTTAGACTGCATGTGAACAAGAAAATGTAAAAGATTTCAAGGATATTCCAAAATATAATTTTCGAAAATAAATATTTTATAGCAATAAAGTTTTGAATTTCGAGAAAAGTATGTACTTGGTTCTTTTCTAATCCTGTCCACTCGCTTTTCGGCCCAAAAGACGGCTACGCTTGCAATCTGCCACGAGTGATCTTGCAGAGGAGAGACAAAGGACACAATGCTACAATCAGACAATATCTAACCAGACATAAAGGACAATAAATAGAAAACTGTTCTAGGATATGATCTAATGACATCATGTGCGATTAAAATTCTACGGAGAAAGTTGCAATTCGTGTTCCATGAATACATATAGAAAAGTAATAGAGGAAATTCTTTTTCCGCAGATTCCATTTTATTTATGTTCATATTTGAATTTCATTGAAGTTAATCGATTAAGTGGTATGATGTGAAAACTGTCTGAAGTTACTATAAAACTGCACAGGTTGATTAATATAGTTTGGTATTCATTTCTAATATGTTCCAATCAAAAATTGTTATGATCTTGTTTGTATCACCGTTGTACACTAATAGTTATCAGATAAAGTTAAAATGTATTTTATAATAAAAATCCATTTTGGAATTTTGATGAAAAGTCTTTGTTTAGTGAAATCCATTCTTTAAAAATATTTTTTTTTTAATTTTGCATTTACATACTAGTTTTAATTTTGTTATGCTCTGTTGATCAGTTTAAGTTGTACGTTTTTTTTTTATATTGAATTTCAACAATGAATCAACATGATCGTATGCCACACGCTCTTCTGTTATTTAGAAGTTGTTTAATGTCGGTATTAAAATATATGTACATACTAGTACATATGTACTCTTATGTATGATGAATAATATATTTAATGTTTTTCATGATGAGTGTGAAATAATTACATATTTCACTTTCTATATGAACATAAACTCTAGTCAGTCAATCAGCCAGCCTGCCAGACAGTTTGTCTTGTGTGTATGAGCAATAATAACAAAAAATTAATCGTTAAATCATCAATTTCATGGAACATGTATATGAAAGAAGCTTTACAGGTCCACAATACAATACAATTTGCATACATTCTATACATACTTATGAATGTATGTAGGGTCTTCACTCGAATAATAATGATTGGACTATTAATCGAAAAATCCCAATTTAGAGTAGACATTTATTCGAGTAATTTAGAACGATTAATCGAATTATTCGAGAAACGAAATTATTATAAATATTGTTTTATTTTTTCAAATGCATTTTTCGAAGATTTCTTATTTAAAATAGAAAAAATTATTGGACTGAAAGCAAATCGGTCCATATGTAAGAGAGCTACACGATAATCAATATTTCGTAGGGGTGAGCACAACTTACCCCCGAATTTCAAGAAAATTTATGGAACCAAATCGGTGCATAAATGGATTGCAATTAGCACACAATTTTCACGGGACCAAACTGCAAGTAAAAAGAATTCGAAAATGGAGGAGTTATCCAATAATCAATGAGTCGGGGGAAGAACTTGTCCTCCGAAAAAAAAATAACAAGACCACACAATAAGCAAACACTTTCAAGCAAAAACAAAAATTTATTTGAAGTCGCTTAAAAAATATGATATACGGATAAACTAGTAGAGCATCCTTGGAACTTCCGAATACCAAAAGTCAATTTGGTGCTGTGCACATATTACGTAACGCTCCAGGGGGAGGGGGGTTAAAGATTTGTTACGGATTAAAAATTTTTCACTGAAAAATTAGTAAAAAGCGTTACGAAGGGGGGGTATAAAATCTCTGAAAACAGCGTTACGTAATATGTGCACAGCCCCTTTGACATGATTTTGATGAAATTTACAGCTTTTAATTTGATGATGTGTTATTTCCTTTATTTTTATAGATCTGCGGAACAATATTACTTTTATCCGGATTTTATCTATTCAGTGATACAAAACGAATATTACTGTCGAGACTTTTAGCAGCCACTAGCGAACAACTTAATGATTTGCCACAACCTTTATTTTATTACATTTCCGTTGGTCTCGCCATGGCCGGACTTATAGCAGTTTTGGCCGCAATGATGGGATTTTGGGCATCATGTCTCAACACTTACTGCTGTTTAAGCTTCTATTTTCTTACAGTGGTAGTCCTGCTTTTAGCCGAATCAGTTGTTTGTTTGGCCATCACGCTCTGGCCACATTGCTTAGGTATCAGTTTGGATGAAACAAAAATGGTTAAAGCTTTACAGGGGAATTATGGAGTGCCGGGCAGAGAACAATTTACCATAGCCATGGATTTAGCGCAGGCAAAATTTGGATGCTGTGCTATGAACAGTGATATAAATTATGACACGTCCATGTGGAAACTTCAAGGTTATGGCCAACGTGATTGGGTTGTACCCCTAACTTGTTGCGTTTTGGCAAATTCGTCCAATAAGCAATCATATTTAGATCCTAAACCGGCTAATGAAACAATGTGCCAATCGCTAGAGAAAAAAGACTATCAGCAATATCGTTTTACCGCACCATGTCTGAATTTCTTAGACAATTGGTATCGTGAACAATATGCCATATTCTTGGCGGCCAGTCTAATTTTGGCTATAGTAGAATTTTGTGTTCTACTCAGCATTACATTGTCGTGTACTAAAATATCCAGTAAAAAACTCCGAGTAGAGAGTTTTGTCGAAATGCGTAAACGAGCAAAATCTCGACAAAAGTTAGTGGAAAATATTTATGAACCAGAAGTGGAATTGAGGGCAGTTGAAGAAAATACTAGAGGTGCTATACATGGTGTTCCCAGTGACATATCCGAAGATTTTAAAGAAGTTTATATACAACCCAGAGATCTATATAAACAACGATTTAATACAACCTTTAAGCCGATATCAAGTGATTATAGTGTACCACAAAGAAGTTATTTAGTTTAATATATCATAAATATAATTTAAATACATACGAACGAGTATATATTTAGAACGTACTGATTTTAATATTTTCGTACATATGTGTGCTAAACATATTCATACAAACATATATTTATAATTTAAATTAATATTATGCATGTTTTTATTATAGATATCAAGATCTAACCGCCAAAAAGTTAGTGAATTGCGTTCCGGTATTCATTTTGAAAAGAAGATCAATATTTTTGAAAATTTCACATCCTGAAAATTCAAATTTAATGTTTATAACTTACT